>CM030177.1:16384680-16562180 GCA_017639675.1 Aplochiton taeniatus
GGTTCAGAGAAACTGCCTGAGACATATTGAAGGGATTGATATATTTTGATGTACTTATCGACTTATATATTATACATTATTTTTTTTTTGTATTATATTTCATTATGACGAATCCTATTGTTTGTGTTAATAAAGCTTAACAGGGTAGCTAACCTATCATTGGAAGATCATTGTGTTTGACTTTGCAGTTACTGAAAATCCCAAATGTCGGATCAGAATTTTTTCATTTGTCTTATAGCTCAAACATATCTGGTTAAAATACTGTATCTTCTGATATTTGAAGTGTGAAATAAACAGTGGTGATTTATGCAATGGAATGTATGTGTTTCTATTGTGTTCCTTAGTCCACTGATGTGAGATTAACGGTCTATCTACTCGAAATTCTTCTAAAAAACGAAATCATTCTGTAAAACGTATAGGTAAATGCAATGCTTTGTAACAATGAGGGAATAGACTTACTTACAAACATAGGCTATGGTTTGCACAGTCCAGCCTTTACACACACTTAAGCTTGGCTCCAGTCCAGAAATACCCTTTCTGTGTTATACCAGGCATGTCCCAGGGATTGAGGGAAGGAGTATAATGATACAGTAGGTGCCCCACTACAGAGGAGATGTAATGGCACTGGGCCGCTGGTGAACTGTCTAGTACACGTCTGCCCTGTTCCCTCGTGATCCAGCACCAGAGTTGGGACCTCTAAGGGCCCAATTATAGAGCCCCTTATCGGGGTGGCTACTGCAGGCATGGTGGCTCAATGGGACGTGGCAACGAGCCTCATCGGCTCAAGTGCAACGGGGTTCAGAGCTGTCGGCTGGCGGGATTCTGATGGCCCCTCTCTTCCTCTCAGACGTGTGCACACACAGAAGCACACACGTAAAAATAAAGGTCTTACGTCTGCCCTTCAGACACACACACACACACACACACACACACACACACAAAAGTTAAGGCTTAGCGTGTTTCTTCAATCGTTTTTGTAATCTAAAGAAAATATTTATTAGCTGAGTGAAATACAATAAAAATAGAGTGGGGCGTTCACTGTATTGTTTTTTTAAACGTAACAGTTTTTTTGTACATAATGTGCTCCGCCAGCATGACTTACTTCCCACATTCCTTTGAACATGAGTAACAACCACACATTTCCTACCCCCCTTCCTTCCAGGACAACCAGCAGGAGAAGGATGCTTACGTAACCAAGGAGGCTCGTTTCTGAAAGAATGTATTGAATCATTCATTTGTTTATGAGTTTTCCCACACAACAAGCCATCAGTGTCTATAGGGCCTCCTGTGAGGCTCGGACCAGATCCCCCTGGAGGCTCCCTCACTGGCAGAGGAATGGAATGCACCGCCTCGTCTGGGTTGAATTCCACGGTGACTTCCGGGCCGGGATGAACCCCCCCCCCCCACACACACACACACACACACACACACTTTGTTGTGTAGCTAACTTTTTGGCTAGGGAGTAACTCGCTGGGGGAAGGTCTCATACCCACCTCACTGCATTACAACTTCATTTCACACAGACACTGAGCACTGAATCCCCGTCGTCTTGGAGGACAGAATCGGCAGGTGCGGGCTCAGCTGAACCCCAGGGATGGTGTTCTATCCTGGGCCGTACTCGGCGGTACCAAGCCGTCCTGTCTGACAGGTGTCCGGTTGACAGCCTATTGTCATCAACCCCCCCCTGCGAGCGGTATTTCTATTCTGCCTGGCCGAGCGCCAAATCTGAAGCAGCTGGGTCCCTCGTGTCTGGAAAGGGAGCGTCCTCGAATCTACCTATACCTTCAACATGCATGTTTTAGGTGCACCTGTGAGAAAGGAGAGACGGTGTCGGTGTCCGTCCGGGCTAGCGTGGAACTCGCCCGCTAAATTCGACACCTCAAAGGAGTCGCACAGAAGTTGCGCTTGTCAACCCGAGCCCAAGAGATATGCTTACAGCTGCAGCGGATGCTATGGCTGCAGGTGTGTGAGAGGGGCAAGGTCGGTGCGTTTGCTTTAAATAGGGACTGACCTCTCAGGAATCTAAGGACTGCAGTCGACTGTTCGTGCTGTCTGTCACATGACCGCGTGGCTCAGTGAGTACACGCAGAAGAGTAGTTTCTATAGCATGACACATGTATGTCATCATGTTACACACACGGTCGAGTTCCCTTCATGCTGATACAACACCAGTAGTCAAGGAAAGTCGAAGCGCTTGGCAGATGTGCATAGTGGGAATTTCACGTGTCTAAGAAGAATACTTTTTTTCATGACATAATAGGTTGAACTTTAGATTTAACATGTATTGTCATACATGTTTGCCATTGACTGAGCGCAGATGGATGCCATGAATGTCTTCCTAGAAAATGTATTATAAATTTAGGATATTATTCAGGACTTGGTCACAGTACTAAACTAAAACGAAATAAAATATATAAAAATGTATTATTATATATATTAATGAAATGTATTGTAAGTTCTATAAATTAAACACATGAAATTGTTTATTCCAAGCTGATATTTGTCAACACATATCCGTGTATTCTCACGTGATTGGTCACGAAATGTCTTAGATGATAAGCGATGCTGATTTAACTTTTCTGATTTATGTTTTCTGTAACAAGAAGTTTGTTTTTCTGCTTTCCCTCTCATTATGGTCCAGTGTCCAACACCACAGAGGATATTATGAATGTTCATGATTGGCCAATTTTGCCATGTCAAGGCTAACATTACTATTTCCCCCCATCTAGTGGACGATATATTATTTTCAGGAAAAAGATTTTTGAGAAACGATCTTTTTTTTTTTTAAGCAATTGACAGAAAATAAACAGGAAACTAACAAAAAACAAGCTCCAGGACATTTATTGATGAATACCTCACAAGGTACTGCTTGGTGACAATAACTGTTCATTTATAAATCAATGAATGTAACTTTTAACTAGGTCAGATGGCTCAACATATATTTTCTTTATAGCATTGAGGTTTTATACTTATATACTTTAGCATTTATTTTTTAAATTCTAGCCTCAGTTTAGTACACAATCATAGCTTTTTTTCCAGCAACAACATGCACACCTCCAGAGGCGTTGAACATACCACTAGTTGGCTTCCCACCGTACTGATTCTGACTGGCCCACTCTCAGGCAAGTTGTCCCTCCACTTCTTTCCCATACTCACACCACTTCAGCTCTTGTGTCAACACTCACATTATTGCTGAAAGAAACAACGACCTTGCAATATTTTTTCAAAGGAAAAACAAAGGGTACAAAATCCGCTTGCAGCGACTCCCTCCAAGTAGCACCCATGTCACTCAAACACCAAATGTGTGATTTTTTTTGCTTCGTCCTTCCTGGATGTGTGTGGCATGTGAACTCCACTGCTGGGTGGAGTGAAGCCCGACCCCAGGGCACAGTAACCAGCCTGACCCTGCTTGTCTGCATCTCGACAGGGACAGATTCCAGTTACTGAGCCTGAGGGACAGAAAGATGTGTCCCAGGTTGGCTAGAACATACTAGGGGGGATAAAGAGAAAATCCTGGAAATCAACAGAAGTATGAAATGGAGGGAGGGCTATCTCTTATAAGCTATACTTTCTGCCCTCCCGCTTCAACAAATGTTGTGCTCTTGTACCTACTCTGCATACACAAAAATGTAATTAGTGTAATAATTTAATAATTACATTATTAAAATATAAAGTGAAATACTGACTTGGTAACTTTTTGGGGTCACAACTTTCAAAAAACAGCATGCCTTACTTAAGACTACAACTACAGACTGTTTTGACATAACTTTACTGCAATAACACTAAACACTTACACACACACTTACACTGGAAAATAGTGTGAGCTAATGTACTGTTTGAGAGTAACAGGCGTAGGCAGACCTTGAGTCGTCGTGTCTTCTGAAGTGAACTCCATGGCGGTTTACTTTTCACGGTTCGGAGCAGGAACAGGTGGAACCCTCACTGGACTGTGTCTGACACTGACTGTACAGGGAGGTGATAGCGTGGGACACAGCCCTGAGAGGTACTCCCCCCGCCAGACCCCCCCCCCCCCCCCCCCCCCCCCCCCCCCCCCCCCCCCCCCCCCCCCCCCCCCCCCCCCCCCCCCCCCCCCCCCCCCCCCCCCCCCCGCACCCGCACACACACACCACAATCAAACATTAACATCCCGTGTCTGCAAAGCATCTGTTTTCTACCCACCAGCTCTCGGTTTGGTTCACCTTTGGTTTCTATAGGAACCTATCATGGCTCTGGTTTCATATGCATTATTCATTTTATACCAATTTTTGACTACACAATGAGCCATAAAATGACTCAAATTGCAATCCTAGTAATCCCCGACCATGTGGATTATAAGTGGGAACTCATCAATTTGCTTCCTGTCAAGCAACAGGGGAATTTCCAAGGGATAGCCATAATGGCCATTTTAAGAGTTTTATTCCAGTGATCTGCACAGTGGTTATGCTCAAATAAACAAAGATCAAATCGATGTATGTAATGTGTTTGTGTATCTGTATGGGAGTGTGCATGTGAAGAAAAAATAAAGGACAGAGTGAGAAAAGAGTCTGAAAAACACAGACAGGTCCATGTGTATGTGCATCTTTCTTTTCTTTGAGATTTGCATACCATATGGTATAGCCTCTGTTCCACAGCTCCCACAGATTTGAGTTGAGCATGCACCTTATCAGTCTCAAAAGGTCTCTCTCTTCAGTCATTCTCCTTTTAATTTGCACATAAGACCTGCAGGACACATGGTTGATAATTCAGCAGGACAGATGCACACTTCACGGTACCATAACTTGGTTAGAGGTTAATTCCTCTGGCCTATCAGAGAGTTTGAATCACATGGGTCCGTTCTAGGGGTAGAGAGCCCTAATGTGGGAATTGCTCAGCTGTCTGTATGGCCTTGTGGATGCCCATTCCATGCAAGAGCAAGACAGAAGTCAACTGGCCCAGATGTCTGGTTTCCCAACGCACACAAAAATATCTTTACAACCTGAACATTTCACGTTGTTTTATGCACTTTTAGAAATAAGGGAACACTTTTTGAAAGAAAAACAAATATGCATTTAACATCAACAGATCCAAGTCCATCCTGACATACTGCTCACCTCGTTTCTGTCATAAGAAACTATTCAAAGAAATATGTTTTTGAATATAATCTGTCTACATTTTACTCTCACACTTTCAGTCTATTATGGTTTAAACTTGCCAGTAAAAAACTGTCTGTACAATGAGTAATGGAAATATAGCAAAGTGAAAGAAAAATACTAAAATAGTGAGGAAACATTAGCAAGAGTGCATGTTGATTTTCCTGGAAACTCAGATGGCTCCTGCTGACATTGGAAGCAAATCATAATGATATAATAAATCATCATAACTCAAATAGTATTTTTTCATATACTGGAACAAGGGTGTTCTTCTCAAGCGAAATGTACCCATTTCAGACAAGTAGATCAGTGAGACTATTGCTTTAGTGCCACCTAGTGGTGGTACAAGTGGTTGACGGTCAAGTGAGAGAAGCGTTCAATAATCATTCAATCCTTCAAGAAACTGCTTTTTTTAGAAGATGTTGTTTAGTATCTCAGATACAAAATAACAATAATTATTGGATATGGTATGGGATATTATTTGCTAATTATGTAGAAACGATGTGTTAACTAACAAATGGTTGTTGCTATGTCAGAGTGGGCTGTGTGCTGCTCCGGTTGGTAAGACCATTGATGGAGTCTATTTTTTTTATGTTGGTGAGATTTCATGAACACCTATAACTGTATGTTTTTTTTTTTTAGGGAAAGCAATACAAACATACTTGAGGTGTTTGCAGTTGCCAGAGCAGAAGGCAGCAGGCTAGTAATCATAGTCATGAGTTTAATTATGATTGGAAGATATACAGCAATTTAAGTTAATCAAAAACTTGTGCATAACTAGCTTTTTATTAAAAACATTGTTGACAAAAAATGTACATTGACAATGCGACAGACAAAATTTTGTAAGCTATTACAATGAGAGTAAATCAGTGCAAGTTATTTCATCTTAACCAGTTTACAGTTGGTTACTACAGTACTACAGTTGGTTAGATTGAGGCTAAACATGGTGTAGGCTATAATCCTCTGCCATGGCTTTCAGTGATGCTGCCATTTGCAATTTGCCTCCTTCTCCTCTTCCGCCAAATCCTGCTAGTCTCTGACCTCTAAGTAATATCTTCACACAGTGTTTCCTCTTGTACTGTCACGCCCACGCCCGCACTGCAGCGTTCCTTGTCACCTATTTACTGATTAACTCATGATGTACACCTGTGCATTGTTAGTCTGGTATTTAAGCCCTGTGTGCCTAGACTCAGTTGGGCGTGATTGTAGGTATCACTAGTGTCTGTGTATAGTATGTTGTATGTTAACGGGAGACTGCCTCACGTTGACTATTGTTTTGTGTATTGATTAAATACCCCTTATCCTGCACATGCCTCCGTCTCTATGGACTCATCACAGTACAGTGGACCACAGCAATTTCCCAAACAGCAGTAAATCATACTTGGTTAGTGAGGCACTATATACATATACGCTGGTGACCTCATAGGAGAGCTGCACCTGTAACAAACAGCAAAGAAAATCAATATATGGATGAATCTTACTTTGCGTTATCGTTTTTAAAAGTTTTTTATTTTTAATAAAACAAAGGGAGTTCTGCTAAATTACAATCAAACCTCAAAATCCCCTTACTATGATATGCTTATGAGATATGCTTCGAAATTAAACCTATAAAACCACGATAAATTCATCAGCAATGTATGGTTTCCTGCAGATATTGCTGAAATAAGCTAGCAACCAATTTTACCCACAATTTTACCCTACTTCAAATGTGGGCTGTCATGTGTAGTTTGTATGAGCATATAACTTGTTGTTTGTGCTCTCAGAGCAATAGGTTTAGCCAATGTCGTCAAATAATACTCAACAAAAAATAGTCAAAATGAAAATGATTCATAATTATCACATTTTATTTCAAGCTAATAACAACGGAATCTATTCAACAAGTGGGTAGGTATATGGCATTCTTTAACATTTGAACATGGCGTCATTGCGTGGAGTACAATTGCATCAAGCCTGATAATGCATAAATATAGTATCATTATTAGCCAACAACTATTTTGTTGGTAAAAGCTTGATCATTAGCCTACCTGAATGAGTCGACAATGTATATTTTGACGCGATCTGACACTTCTTTAAAATTCCGCTCTGGTAGCTCACCAATGTGATTTAGCGAACGTACCTTCTCTTGTTCAGACATAATCATGGTCGACGTCCCGGCATATGTACCATAAAATAACGTACAAAATTAGCAGAATAGTGAAGAGAAAAAGGGCGATGAATATAGCTTTGGTGAAAGGGGATACTAGAGACTGCATGACATATGAGGGAAAATGGAGTGGAGCAGTTGCCCCAAAGGAGCAGTGGACATTTCTATCAGGATGCAGGATGCACCTCCTGTAAACTGGCGCATTTATATACCGGACGACTGGCAATGCCCATCGACCTTGTGCGCTCCATTGGGGGTCCAACAAACTGATGAGTGCCCCAAAACTTTATGTTTTCCCAACGCTAAATTCCATTTTGTATTATTTGAATTGTATGCACTAGAACATTTTGAAATGAATAAAACACCACATATTTTTTCTATTACTACTGAAGTGACGGTCAGATATAGGCTACCATTTCATCAAAACACATTAGAAATGTTTGTTTATTATAATGTCAGAGACACAGAGAATGAAACCTATCTTCATTTACAGACTTCTACATGGTCATATTTTTTTTATTTCCTCCTCGTCATCGTCACTGGTGTAATCCTCGGAACTTTGTGTTCTGTCTGGGACTCCGAGAGAGAATACGTGAGGAGTTGGAGCTTTGACAGGCACAGACAGGTTTTTTTTTGAAGCAACCTGAGATATCATTTTGGTATTCTTGGGCGTAGTACGTGCACCAGACTGGCCTGGTACAGTGGTCAAAGTCCCAGAGGTATGGGGTTCCTGTAGGAGAGCAGAACCAGGGTTCTCCGCGGGACGTACTTGTCCCACTAGCATTGCCACCAGTTGGCTGACGTGGTTCTGATCCGTTTTAATCTTTAAGGTAAACTTTGGCTTGTTTCCGTCGGTTTCTCCTGCTCCTGAGATGATCTCTACTTCTGTGAATGACCTGCAAAACCAAGGCAGAGTCTATACTATCATTGTGGTTTTCTATACTGGTATGTACATATACAGTTACTATGTTACATTTTTGTAAATAGAGGTAAAATTAGGCATTCAGCTTTTCTTTCTTTTTTTCTTTTTCTTTTTCATTGCATTTGCTCATACCTAGATGAGGTTCCTCGTGTCCTATTGCGTCTGACAGCCCAGCACACAGCGCCCAGAACCAGGAGAAGGAGAAGGAGAACAACCACCACGATGATGAAGATATCTGAGCTTAGCCATTGGTACACTGTCGTATACGAGTCCCCATTGGAACTCATGTCTGGATTAGAGAGGAGGAAAAGAAAAGTTTACGTGAACTTGTACGCAACTCGGGGGGGGGGGTTCTCTGTCTGTCTGTTTGAAGGGAAAGATATGTGTGTGAGTAGGGGGGATTATGTGTGTATGGAGTGGAATTTTGTGTGTGCGTGGGGAGGGGGGGGGGGGGGGGGGGGGGGGGGGGGGGGTGGGATGTTGACAATAACCTGTCTCATCTTCAGGACAAGGCAGCTCCTGAAATAGCGGCTGTGCTCGCGGAGAAGGAACCAGGATAGTGTTAGGTTGTTTATGGTTGTCCCGTATGTCTTGCTTCCCACCAACCTCATCCATGCGCCAACAAAGAGCTATGAGCAACAGTAAACACATTCTCATAGACCGAAAAGTGCATTACATCATCAAAATAAAGAGTTAAGTATATACTTAGGAGTTCTATGCTATTCACTTGTATGATGTCATAAATAGGGTGCCCAATAAAATTCTATTTTAGTGTGCTCAATCAGTCTTAAGGTATAATATATTATCTACTTGGATTGGAGACTTCGTAAATCTACTCAATATGGAAAGAGCAACCACCTTTCTATATTAATTAAATGTATGACCTCACATTTCAATGTTCTAAATATACAAATTTTTAAAAAAGGCACAATTACCCACTGTCTAATTCCCCATGGTGGCGCAAAAAAAAGCAGGTTTTTGCCTGCTTCTTTGCTGGAGACTTTTTCCCACCCCTTACAGTAATGATGCCCTAGGTATAGAGGCCAATATTTTGAGCTGGACATGGACGCACAACATAGCATCAACTGCAGATGCAGCAGGCTATGGCAGATGGACCTATGTTCCTTCCTCACAATTGAACTTTTTTTTTTTTTATAAGCCAATAACAGTAAATGTACGCACAACAAAGACAAAACGAATTTTCAAATAATAAGCATACATACTAGTGGAAATGATCAGGGCCCAGGATGCGATATTATCACAATACTTGAGCCACGACACAACAGTATTGCGATTTTTAAGATTTTGCGATATGCTGAGCATTGCTATAAGATACAGCACAATGCGATATATTACAATTTATTACCTTCTTCAACTGTATGATATGTCCCCAAAGAAAACTTTGTCAACATCTGATTCATCTGATCAGATAAAGTGCAGTCTGTTTTTCTCACTTCAATCATTTTTATTGCAACAAAAGGGGCTGACCAACACTGTCATAAAAATTGCATGCACCTGACAAACTGAACCGTTTGAATTACCGTCTACACTGTCCAACTTAACTAAATTAATTGCAAACATGTATGGACTACTGCACTAGTACATGTATTTTGAGCAATGCTTCATATTTTCAAACGACACTCTTTGCAAAGCGCATGTGTCATATACATTTCATTCTTCCCTTCCTTAAAAAAAAACACAAAACAAGTCCAGGTATTTGATATAAAAGCGAATGGCGCATTTCTGACTTCTTTCTCCATTTATGATTTGAATCACTTCTTCGTGGATTGATTCCTACAAATCCATCTGACCGTGATCTCTGCTCACCTCACCAGAAAAATAATCAGCACCATCTATCTAGTGGATTGAATTAAGCAATTGATTTTATTATTTTAATACCAAAAAGTTTAATTTGTATTTGCAATATAAATAACATATATCAAATCTTTATAAAATATCGATACGTGGCCTCCGTGTATCGATACAATATTGCCACGAAAAATATCGTGATACTATCCTGTCTTGATTCCCCACCCCCCATACCCTAATACAGACATACAGGTACATCGCAAAAGGTCATGCAGGTCTCGGTAAACAAAAAGCACCATACAGCAGAAACCTCAGATGAGAGGACACACTGCATGGATGCCTGCTGCCTAATGTGTTGTAGGCATACCACCAAAACCAAAAAGAAAGAGGTTGGTGCAAATAAAATAGTCTATCTCTACACTCACCCTGGACATAGCTGTTGATGTCCCGAAAATCATTTCACTTGTAAGGGTTGGCGGGGCTGCCTGTTTATTGCATCGAACTGTAAAAGACAGAAAGACAGACAGACAGACAGACAGACAGACAGACAGACAGACAGACAGACAGACAGACAGACAGACAGACAGACAGACAGACAGACAGACAGACAGACAGACAGACAGACAGAAAGAAAGAAAGAAAGAAAGAAAGAAAGAAAGAAAGAAAGAAGAAAGAAAGAAAGAAAGAAAGAAAGAAAGAAAGAAAGAAAGAAAGAAAGAAAGAAAGAAAGAAAGAAAGAAAGAAAGAAAGAAGAAAGAAAGAAAGAAAGAAAAGAAAATTAAGAAAGGTTTATTGAAAAGGATTCGTTTTGCTTTTGGTAGCCTACATTCCTGTGCAAACAAAAGTGGTTATGATAAGAGTAATTTATTTCCTTCATTATGTGTAGTGCAAAGTCATCCTAGTTTTATATAGTGTTTATAGTGAATATGGATGGAACTATTGCCGACAGCATGAAATAAAATGCAGATTTTTATATTATTTATATACATAAAATATCATTTTATTAGCCTAGAAGTTAGCTTGGAAAAAGTTTCAAAGTTCATTTCTCAATCCACAAGATGTCACCAAAACATTCACAGCTTGTGAAAATGTACGCTGTGAGAATCAAACAAACCTGGTTGACCCATGAAGATCTGACACTTCCAGCCATTCCAGACATTGTAAAACACACACACAATGCAACTCTCTACTACAGTAAAAAAAAATAACAGACAAGACTTGAGATTATAACAAAACATACATACTTGTACATACATACATACAACACCAGTGTAAGACATCTTCTTTCTACAATATCCATTATCCCCCAAATAATGCATCAATCCCAAAGTAAATTAGCTCGAAGTCAAACATTTCTTCAGATATACTTTTTGTTAAAATAACTTAGATAACAAGTTAACTAAAATATGTTAACTTGTTAATAATAATAATAATAATAATTTCAATTTAAGAGTGCCTTTCTAAAACCCAAGGACACTTTACAAGGCATATTAAAACCTATTACAAACACTGTGCTGTTACCTAACAATGGAATGCTCTAAATGTGTCAAAAAATTAACTAATAAATGCACTGCCCCCATTGATTGTACAGTTACAGAGTGGAGGGAACAGAGGTGAGATCAAAATGTACAGCGATCCACAGATGCACAGTGCAAGTTCATGTTTCCGAGATATCGAGCACATTGGTAAGTAATCAAAGAGTATCAAACCAGGGCAAATGTCTCTATATGCTAAGTCAAACATTCTAGTGCATTCTGCTGCTAAGTGCATTAGAAATACTAGCACACTTCTTAAACATTTATTTTAAATTTGACGATCTCCACAGAACTCTGAAGTTGCAGGCTTTACGGTGTTAGATTGTAATGGCAGAGAGGAAGTGCTTGGGCTCCAGATTTTTCTCACCTCTTAATTTTAACCTGGGGACAGATTTCAGATCAGCCAAGAGTTCAGCCAAGAGAGTATTTTTTAATTCCAGTGTGCCAAAGGTATGCAATAAATCTGGCATGTAAGTATTTTGTGTTAGTGTGTGTGGACGTGTGTGTGTGAGTGTGTTTGTGGGCTGGTGTGTGTGTGTGTGTGTGTGTGTGTGTGTGTGTGTGTTGTACTCACATATTCCAAAGAGCCCAACCACAGAGATTTAGCACCACAATGGTCAGGAAAATGGCCATACCAACCAATGCAAAGACAACCACGGGCTCCAAACCCTCCCTGTGATCAGGGCCTTTGTCGCCAGGAACATGCAACAACAACAAAAAATGAGCACTAAAACATTCCAAATATACTGTCTGTTTCATACTTTGATTACCGCCACAAGTCTACAGTCTTTCAAGTATTGCTTGGTGTTATTATTCACTTCAATGGATACCTATTAGAAGAACACAGACTCACGGCTCCCTGGGTGACACAGCCATTCATTCCAATCACTAAAAAGGCCCTTGTCGGCGCAATACTGCTGCAGTCTGGATCTGACCCTGAAACAGTCACTCTCGCTGTTGTTTTGTGTTGCATATGTGAGGGCCGTCTCCGCGGTAACACGTTTAGGCTGGCAATAAAAGCGTCAGTGTTATTTGATTATGTCAAGGTAGACAAAGCTCGGAATGCTTTAAACTTTTGTTTTAAGAATCGTTTCGCAATAATACGATAAAACTATAGACAGCAGACTGAAAAGTGAGGCTCACCAATAGTAGCACACCAGTGCGTGTGTCCTGTTTGTGTTCCACCTCCCACTCAAGACAATGTCTGGGCACCCTCCCCTGAGGGCATTCCCAGTGAAGCTTCAGCACCCTGTCTGGACCGGCCTGTACACGCACCACTGTTGTTTGTGCAGGCTTGACTGCACACGTTACAAAGACGGTAAGGAGATGAATGTTATGGAACAAAGGTAAACAAAAGGCGACGAGCAACCCTGTAGACCATGCAAACCCCTTCAGATAACAGGTAGGCTGCGTACTTTGATTCTGCATTTGCAAAGAGTGGAAGGCTGGTCTCAGTGGTCCGTCAGTGGAAGAGCCGTTCACGCAGAAGTTGATGTTTGTGAATTCTGGGAGAGCTTGATGGGTGAAATTGCATCCCCTCCTTATTGTATTAGAGTAAATGTAATGTTGGCATTCCTTAGCATGTCCCAGCGCCCTGTGCCTGGGAGAATGGGAGTCAAAAGTTAAGGACGCGAAAACGCAGGATACAAACGTTTGTGGGACATTTGGACCTACCAGAAAAACAAGCGTCTCTGGGAGGCGACCGTCTCATCATGGCCTTTGAGCCACGTGCATTCGATGTACTCCCTCCGATAGAACACGCACTCAAAGTTCTGGACCCTAGTACCAGCAGGGCCTGTCAGGTGGTCAAGAGACAGAAGGCAAACAAATGACGGCCCACGGTCACTCAGCACCGGGTTCTCTAATTACCTGCAGTGCCAGATTGGAGAGGGGACAACCTTTCCTTGGCCCCGCCCCAGCCCAGCTCAGCCACGAGCAGGTACATTTCAAAAGGATTTCCTACGAGGCTGGTGCTCAGATTCTTTCCCCCCTCTGTTCGTTTTGCATTGTCAACGGTGCAAACGTCTAATTGCAACCCTGCCGCCTAACAAAACACACGATGGAGTCTCACCCAGGTGGGCCGGTTGCTGAACCAGCTCTGTGTAGAGCGTGCTCATCACGACCTCGGACCCATTGGCACACACTCCAGTCAGCAACGTGTAAATCCTTACACGGATCTCCTTCTCCAAGTCAAACTGGGCTTTGAATGACGTCTGACTGGTCCTTATTTTCTGTTAAGACACACACACGCACACGCACACACACACGCACACACACACACACACACACACACACGCACACTAACCTGTAAATCCAAACTCAATCAGAGAGGCTAGAATGAAGGCTTCAGTCGACACAGCTCTACTTACAATCCATGTATCCCTGTATGTGTTCAAGTACTCCAGCTGGAACTGCTGAGAACACTCAATCAAGTTCAGAAGGCTGGCAGGAGGCTTCCAATGGATGTGGAGATTACCAAGGTGACCAGGGTCAAGGATAACAACATCAACTGGGGGATCAACTGGAAATTCAATAGTGTTTTTTAATTCCAATTTTGTGTTAAATCAAGTTAAAGCAAAACCGCGAGAACTAAAAAAGTGAACACAGATTTAATTAATACTTTTATAATATATTTTAGAATAATTCTAATGTAATAGTAATATCAATTTTTTTTAATTATTATTATTGTATTAATATTGACCACATATATGTTGGCTGATGACAGGCGTCAATTTAAGAATAATTCAAGTTTGCATTTTCATCTGAAATTGCTCTGGAAGCTAGGAATAGTACCAACACATTCTGACCGTCAAGATAAATCCAGTGTGTTCTTTCAGATAAACACCTTTATCTTGGACAAGCAAAAAGGAATTCCTGACACTGCCATTACACCAACTATGAGCACATCAAAGTGAAACTTTACTAACCTTTAAGGCTGTCAGATAAGTTGCTCCAGCCTATTATTAGAATGAATGTCACACCCAAGATAAACATTGTACTGCTCATGATTCTCTAGAAGCAAAAAAAAGTTTGTGTTGATGGAAATGCGTTATAATTCCTTTCAATTAAAATGTTAAGACGACATTGTCAGAAAAATAGAGTACATACTTGAATTTCGGTGGAAGTGTGCCCTCTAGACAATTACAGAGCAGTGTACTGGGTGGTGTTTGGTGCTGAGCTTTATAATCACCTGGAGTCACCCCCCGGTCGCAGCTTGTTAAAGTGATAGTGTTCCCAACATTTAAAAGAGTCAAGTTTCTTTCAACACCATATGTGTAGTCTTCGTAGATTCAATAGTTTTTTGTTATATGCAGCAAAAATCGAACACAGACTATTGTTTGCATTTGAAAAAAATCTGTTTAAAGCATTAAATACACAACTCAAAAACCAAATCCATCTTGCAAACACAGGAAGGTCACAGTGTAAGGCTATCTGTGGCCAACACGATTTCGTTGGAAATCAGAATATGAACTCCTTCTTTTATCTGAAATTGAAGCACTTTTTTTCAAAAACAGATGCATGCCAACGCTTGTATCAATAGTTTGACCTCAGCAAGAAGAAGGACATTAACAATTACTTTTTGATCATTATATTTTCCCTCAGTCCACCCAGAGGTTTAAATGTGTATTTAGGCTTTGTGATAAAATCAACCACAATGACTGTTAAAAGGAAAAGAACACAAAGAAACAATAAGCTGTAAAGAATTTCACTTTATTTTTTTTATCTGACCTTAAAACATTGTTTCATTTTGTTGGTTTCGCTTTACTTTTCTTTGACTGTTTTAGTTTTGTTTTCTTTGTTTGAGTTCATTTCTCTCTCGCGCTTTTTTTTTTTTAGAAAAACCTCATAATTTACACAGGATATTTACACTGCTGAGGCTTTGTCATTTGTGGAAGGTTGCATGCATTTCATTTTCTTCTGAAATACAAAACGCCTATTAACAGATTACATTAATATGTTCCTGGCAGTATATTGGGTAAACAATTCTTCCTGCTCTTGTGAAAAACGAATGATACACACACAGAATAGAATAACTGTTTATAATGAGGAGACACAGAGGTGACGCAGTAATGTTGGCAGGATTCGGAGTAGAAAAACATAACAGGACGCGGCCATTGGGGTTCATCATGTTCAAACTGCCAAAATAGTAACATGGCAACCACTTAAAACATCATAATCATTTGGTTTTCAAGGTTACAAACGTACTGCAAATGTACTGTCTTATAAGGCTTTGATTATGTTTGTTTTTCTTCTGACAATTGAAAATATCAAACTGCTGATATGTTTCATATTATGATGAAATACATGTGTAATGAATTTTGTTTCTCAAGTCATGTTGGATTGATGTTTTGTACAACAGTACTTCCACATAATAAAGTGTTGACCTTGCTACTGGGTGGATACCTACTGTAGCACAATCAAAGTAGGACTTGTTGGAAATATTCTCTTGGTGAGTTGGCACATATTAACGTTATGTATGGTGGATATGCTTCACACATTGAACAGTGGTTTTGAAAGGTTTTCAGACCCTTCTGTACATTATCTTGTATTATAAACTTCATGTAAGTTTTTCTTTTGCACATCAAACTGTGGCCACACAATAACTAAATAATAAACTTTGTTTGGAAGTCATTATTTTATATCCAAATCAGTATATTCCCATTGACATATGCAAATATAAAAAAAAAGTGTGACCTCTCTGGATTGGTGCCATCTCTGCCACTGAAAGGCACCCGCATAACACGATGCCCGAACCATGTTTAACCAATGCATACACACAGATAGCAAAGTCTACTAGGGTTTGGAGTCCAGGCCAGGTTCCATGTTCCCGTCAGAGATGGTTAATCTTCCTCCAGGTGCTCCTATCTATCAAGACAATGATGTATTCATGGTCACGGCCCTGACAAGGCTCTCCTTGTTTGGTTAGTGAGTTTGGCTGGGTGGCCATTCCTGGGAAAAGTGTTTGCGAAGACGCGACCCACTGTGAACTGGGGAACATTTAAGGCTTTACAAAATGGCGTTATACTCTTTCCAAGAGCTACGCCTCGACCACAAGTCGTGGAGGTCGAGAGAGAGGTCCCTCCTTGGACACCAAGAGGATTCAAATCAAGCTATAGTAAGATCATAAAAACGATCCATAAAAAGGTGTCTAAATAGTATGCTAATGACAATTATGCATTTTCAAACTTGTTACATACTGTCATTTGGGGGTTTTGGGGGTAGATTCGTTGCCGAAACTGTAAATATATTAAATGAATAGTGCAAAAAGTGAAGGGGTCTAAACACCTTTCAAAGCCACTGTATAATAATTTGATGCTACACATATGTACATGTTTCATGTATATGAACCGAAATGGCGTTCGAAGGTTTCCCATGAGACAAATCTGGCAATCTTACAATGTACCACAAGCAAAAAGACACAAGTGGGAGATTCTCAATGGTGTCTACAGTAACAAATGCAATCAGTTCACTCTTCTCACTATAACTATACACATAGAGAAAAGGCTTTTACCCTCTAACGGTTTCATGATAGACAGGTCAGGTGTCGAGCCAAATAAGTGAATGATTGCTCTGTACATCTGCCTACTGGAACTCGCCTGTTATTACAAATTATACGGATTATTGTTTTTATTAGGCCAGGGTCCGGCTTCTCCAGAAATCAATCTTAATGAAATTGTATAACCTAATCATGGATGTATCAACAGCCCCGGGTGACAGTGAATGCAGTCATTCACTGGTACGCAAACCATACAAGTGGGACTACGTGAGTTATTATCGACGGTGTGGGGTCAAAACATGATGGGTGAGTAAACCCACAATCTACATCTGCAAAAACGGTGCTATTATTTTTCATCCCTCTGCCCAGTTGTTGGTTACCAAATCCTTTTCCTTTGGAATTGCCTGAACCCTCATCCTACCAACAGGGGTCCGAGCAGACCCCATATTTTTTGTGAAATCTCACCAACGCTTAATTACATTTTTCCAATTTTTCATGACTTTGTCAATCAATGTGTTCCTAATTTATTCCATTGTTTGTTTTAATTTGTGCTTTGTAAAAATACTAATGTGTTGGAGTCCGAGAGGATCCCAGTCAAAAGCACCAAATTCCGCCTTTGCAGTTTTAATATACAGAACTATTAGATTAGACATAACTTTTTTTCAAATTACATTAGTTACATAATTAATAATGTTTTGGGAAGAAATAAGTAGCATTTTATAATATTGACCTGCGAGGTAAGATTTTCATGTAGGTCCTAAAATGAAAGAAAGCAAATCCAAATAAACAACCATAAATGTAATCATTTGTATTCTTTTAGATATTGTTGCTATCTGTGGGTAATTAACGGCAATTGTTTTGAACCCTTGCATGACATTTAAAGCTGCAGTATGTAAGCCTAGAGAATTGGGCTAAAACGAGCAAAAAATCTTTATCACAAGAGCCCATAAAACCAACCACTTCAGTCTCTGATCCCTCCTATCCCTCTCCGAAGCCCCACTCTTCAAATGATGTTCACACATGCCTGCGCGCTCAGCCGACGCTCGTTAGCTAGAGACGCTCATTAGCTAGGTAATGTAAGGTCAAAATGCCCTGATACAGCCATTCTCATATGCACGCGAGGGGATTGACAGGCAGTTAACCATGCCTCCTTGTAACAGGAGGCTGTAATTTTTTGGGTAAATGTAATTTTTTGCTCGAAAATTAAACTTACATATAGCACACCTAAGCATGGTTAACGATGGCCCTGAGTCCTGACCTGCTGAAAGGAAGTGTTCCCTATGCAGGTTTGTTAAAAAATAGCGACTTGTAGCGGAGCAGTGCAAACTAATGGAGGAAAGTTGAAGAAAAGTTATAAATGATTAAGAGCGAATTCCATCAAAAAGCAAATACAACAAAATGGCTTTCAATGTGGGCATTGCTATTAAAGAGTAGCCTTTATTATTAAAGCGACTCGTAAGACGGCAAGCAGTGTCCAGTGTCAGTTAAAAGGACTGCATCTAGCTACTCAGTTCGTGAGTGGACGAGTCCGTACAGAAAGTGTACAACAAATACTTTGTATGTGAGATTGTGTATGTTAGATGATTTGGAAAAAAAAAAAGTGTTATTTCTTTCATTAGGTTCTCTTTAAAAAGTGAAGATCTGATCACATTGTATGCCATATTTACACCAAAATGCTGAAAATTCTAAGGGGTTCACTTTGTAACACCACTGAATCATTGAGGGTTTATGTGTTAATTTTTCTCAAATCAGCAAAACCTCCATGTTGGATATGTTTGCAACAACTGAACATGCTCCTACGCTTGCAAGCAGCATTCAAACTAGCACATTTTCTAGATTCTGCTGCTATTTTCCTGTTAATGGTCATGAAGTGAAATCAACCACAATGCTCCAAAACTGTGAGAAGTTCAGAATTACAGTAGTTCAGAAAAGCTTCAGAATGTTTCTTTAAATCAACCTAAACCTCTGAGTCAGTCCACATCATGGATACCATGCTTTTTAAAATAAGCTCAGAATTCTGCCCTGAATTGTATTTGTTATGGCGTTTCAAAATGAAATTCAAATGCAGGATATAATTGTCACCGGCTTTGTATATTTTGGCTGCTACTGCATTTTTTATAAATTAGATTATTGAAAAAACGAGAGAAAAAAATCTTCATCTCTAGGATAAGAAACGGGAAAATGACAGAATATCTTCATATTATAAATATCAACCAAAAACAAAAATAACGATAATGTTTGTATAAATAAAAAGGGCCACACTACACCTGTGGTGTGTGACTGGTTGGCCAGCATGCAATTCAATGATCTGCCTAAAGAGGTGAGTCCACGCCTTGAGAACGGTTATTTATTTGCTCCCTATGTAACAGTCCGGTTAAAAGTCAGTGTTGTCACCACCAGACTCAAAGAGTCTTTGGGCATAGTGCGGAAACATCCCCGTGGCAACGAGGCTTATTCTGGGCATGACTCCATGTTTGTCAGCCTTTGCTTAGTCCTCTTTAGGCAGGTAGTCAACCAGATCCCACAGGGTCACATACACACACACACACTCTGATCCCAGGAAGGGATGAGGGGACACAGAGTAAAGAAGGGACGGACACGGGTGAGGTCACAGCCGACATCATATAAGAAGAGAGGAAGATTCTGGGCTGCCTCTTGTCTCCCGACTCAGTCAGCTAGCAGTGGACTCATCGCTACTATCGGGTCCTCGCCCCGAGAAAGGGTTTCCCTGGTCCCTGGTGATCTGGCCCTTCCTGGATGGTTTCTACAGTGGAGCTGGCCAGGTGAAGACTGGAAGGAGGCCGGGGTTGGTGTTAGACAGCTGACAGCTGAGTGGGCTTGGAGGCAGGCAGTTCGAGGAGAGCTTGCACGGTCGCGCCCACCTTTACCAGACCACGCTCTTCCAGGATGTGGTGCGGCAGGCACAGTTTGTCCTAAGGAGGCATAGAGACATGCCACTGTCAAGTCAAGCGCAACTATCTGGATATGAGGGCTTTCAACACACAAAGCATTCATCTTTCAATACGAACGTTGCAATATGAACTTGCAAACAGCCTCTGCAGTAATATGTTTGGTAAAGTTGTTAAAGGTGTCTTGGAATGAAACGCACATTCATCTGTTTTCTTTTTTTTACTGCCACAATGACTTGGTAAAATAATAAGTCACTGTCGTTGTCAATATTACAATCTCCTTAACAATATTACATACAGTGTATGTCTGTTCATAATTGTAGTGTAACCCTGCCTCAACACTGCTATTTCATTCTTTTTTATTTAATTTGATCTTACCTTAACTACTATAAATACTAATTAGGTTTAGAATAGAAAAGATCAAAATGATTGAGCGTCCATCTCCTGTTATTTCACTGCAATGGACTCAAGCTTGTAACTTTCCTAATATCCATATTCCCTGTATCTGGAAAACACAGTAAAATAGTGGGAGCCTTCTTTTAGCCGGAGAAAACTGAGCTGTAGACTGGCGCCTGTTGTGAGCCTTAAATAACGGTTTGGCAAAAAAACAACAACTGATCATTGTCCTTACCTGTGGAACTCCCAGCTTCTTGCAAGCGTCCAGGAAGTTCTCAACATTCCTACGACACTTCGCCATGCTCAGCTTTGGCTTGAGGGCAGAATATGTGCGTCAGTTATTAGTTACATGGAAGCACATCAGGCAAAATGCATGTGCTAACATAGCATGGTGTAAACTCTTGAACATCCCCTAGCTTACCACAGCAGGAGAAGGTACGTGGATGCTGGCAACAGAGCGAGGGCGAATGTGATTGGCAAGATGGCACAGGACAACCCCGTCCATCAAAGCAGCTCCAACGTCATCTGGCAGCAACACTTTCAATCTGGACTCAAGGTTCTGCAAGTATAAGTCTTATTATAAGACTGTGGATCATACAGTATCAGGCTTCCCTTTGTAATGTGTTATTCACGGGAGAAAAGCATAGCATAACTGTCAAACTTTTAAAAATGGGGTAGATATTTGGGCAGTTATTGAGGATGAGTTAGTTTTGATTTCCCTGGTTATGACTTAAGACGTGTGTTGTTAGGGTGGGTGGGAGGGCAGGGGGCATAGGAAATGTGTATTTTTTTTATTTATTTCATGTCACTTATTTCTTTTCTTAGTCTCCTGACCTGCCGTAGGATTCCGATCTGTTCCATCTCCTCCCTCAGGTGTTCCATCTTTCTCCTCATAGTGAAACTGGGGTCTGTGGAGCTGTATTCCTGACGACTACTATTACGGGAAAAGGCTACAAAAACAACAGCACAGTGATTGGAGAGAGGTCGTAGATACAAATGCACTCCTTTATTATTATTTTTTTTAAATAATGTCTTTCTAAAATGTATTATCTGAGATGCCCTTTGCAACTCCAGGTCACTGAGGTAGAAGGCTAAGGTTTTCTTGAGCATCCTGTACTCTCGGAAAGTGCAACTATTATTCTCAAGTTTATCGTTTAACTACTATCAGCAGCCTCCTATCACTATATATTTTTGGACTTAGGTGTGGTTGCCTGCTCTTTCTGACTTTCCAGAGACCTCTGATTACAACTATTTATTTGTTGGCCGTCTGCGGTAAACAAAATACAATTATCTGACAACTAGGGCTTTATACTGGCAAGACTGTTTGTGTTAAAACACCAGTCACTTTATAACAATAAAACATATTCATTTTGGATATAGTGTTTCGCTAATGTTTGAATATGTTGTGCACAGTGAATAGCTGGAACCAACTTCCAGAAGAAGCTTGACTACTTTTAAATCCAGATTAAAAACGCATAGGTTCTCACAGGGCTGTTTCTAGCTTTTGGGGGGCCCTAAGTGAAAGGTTGTTTGGGGCCCCTTATTTTGTGAAACTATTGTAAGGGAACTCCAAACCTTCTACGTTGGTCCAGGGGTATGCATTTAACATATAAATGCATACATTTGGCGCACTTTAAGAGATCACTCAGCACACAAGGGTGGTTGGTTACCAATACAGACCAGTCACATTCACTTCTTGAGAAAAAAAGACTAAAATTACAGCTTGGGGGGCTCCTGGTTGCTTCGGGGGCCCTATGCAACCGCATAATCCGCATATAGCAAGAAACGGCTCTGGGTTCTAGATTGTGTTTTGCAGAATTGTCTGGTGCAGAATATGCCCTAGTTTTGACAATGATCTGGCAGTTTTTTGTCTCGTTCTCAGCTTTAATAGGCCACTTACAACCCAAACCTTGCTCAACAGGGTTTGACAAAGGCTTTTGTGTTCTGCATTGACAAAATGACTAAACTGTGAGTGAGTGGCTCCCTGAAAGAAATCATCCAGTTCTATTACAGCATACTCAAGCATACATCCCAATTCAGACGTTATCTTCTAACAAGCATCTATTTATGAACAAGGTAAAGAGTAAAGGTCAGAAATCCTCCACTATTAATTATGGCACACCCAACGTCTTAAAAATAAGCAGTGCAAGCTTTATATAAACTATAATCAAATGTATTATGTGTTTCCAGTTTCCTAAGAATCCTCTCTTTTTTTCAGACTCTGGGGATTCCAGAGAAGGGTGGATGTGTGCTTTGTTATGCTTTATCTCCAAGGCGCCCCCTCAACTTCGTAGGAAAAGAGGCACACCCTCCTACACACTTACACCGGAGAGCTGTGTAGCATTACCCCAGCCAAGGGGTACTTGGCTACTGGACACAAGGGTTTGGGGGTTAAGGGAAACATCTGTGACTTTTTGAGGAAAGTCTATGTACGTAGGTCACTGCAGGTAAAATACGAAAATTGAAATCCCCATAATCCATGAATCAATCTTACAAAAACCACTAAACAAATAAGTTTATACATAACTCCTGGATATTGGCGTAAACCTTACTCTTACCTGATCTTGGCTTCAGTCCAAATACAGTCAGAGTTGTGGTGAAGTCTGTGTTACGCATCCCTTCCTGCAATCAACCACAAAAACAATCACCTTGACGGAGACAACCTGAATTTAATTCTTTTGAAAAAAGAAACAATCCCGGTCTTCTTACCTCGCACTCGTCATTCCCGCTTGAGTTTCTCCGCGAACTCTGACACTTTTGCTGTGCAAAAAAAAAGAGAAAATGACAGTCTGTTCACAGTGTTTCTGGTTGATCGGTTGGACTAAACCTGGGCGAACACAGTATGACACATCCTGTTTGGCAGTAAACAAATTACAGACGGTGGTCGTTCCAAGCTTGGCGACTAGAGTTTCCCCCAGTCTGACTCCTAGAATGGAGGTTACCAGTCGGACTCCTAGAATGGAGGTTACCAGTCTGACTCCTAGAATGGAGGTTACCAGTCTGACTCCTAGAATGGAGGTTACCAGCCTGACTCCTAGAATGGAGGTTACACAATTCCTGATCATCCGATCCCCTTTTATCAAAAGATTATGACATAGGGCATTCAATACCACTTCCACTTAGGGGAACTCCTTGGGTCCACCTTCTTCCCACAAATATGTTTTATTTTTTTTTACTTCCACCATGCACCTTCTGTGTGATTACCCGCTGGTCATCCATGTTATATAATTATTGACATGGTAATGTAATGAATGCAAGGTGTGTATCATGGTGCATCATGGAAGGAAAGTACTAGGGAATGTATATGTATGTATTATGGCGTTTTCGGTCTGAGGACATACGTATATTTATTGCAATAGGCATGGATGAAATGAAAATTAAGGATGTTGAGGGTGGATTGACCTCATCCAGTCGTCACTCCAACTTTTTATGTTATCTGTTATCTACTTAATTACATTTTCCAGCCTTTTACAATTTCTCTGAGATGCCGCCACAAAGTAACATCATTTTACAAGGACTCTAAACTTTCCAAGAGCAACTTAGGGTGTTATAATGTAGCATGGTCAACAAACCTTTCTATGTAAAGAATTGTAACTCTTTTTGTAGAAAAAAAAAAGATTCGAAGAATAGCAAGAGTGACAGACTATGGGATGTGTTCGTACCTTGAGATAATCTTTCCTCAAGTACTTGTTCTTTCTCCGGTCCTCATTTTGGTTGAGCACAGGGGGAATCTCCGGCCATTTTGGTTCAGAATCTGAATTCTCTGACTTTAGGCTGCCGTTGAAGGAGCACGAGGAGGAAGGCTGTGTAGACATACGATTCAAAATGAAGACCTAGGTCCTAGACCAGGTAATCAACAACACCGACTCTGTGCTGACATCTGCCTAGAATCACATGGCCCACTCACACAGAAATCTACAAGGCGAAATTTGTCTACAACCTTCTAACCGCGCAGACAATTGGATTGCTGTGGCTGGATACTGACACCGCTAGGATGAGTACGCCAGTAATGCTATCTTACTCCTGTTTTGATACCTGCCTCACATCATGAAATGTGCGTGAAAATCAACATGACTGATGGCATGGCCTTAAGATGAGGAGGTGTGAAAAGAGAAATAAATTAAAAGGATGACCTCTGAAAAAGCGGTGTCTTCATCTGCAAAGTCGGTGTCCTTTTCACAGGAAAAAAAGAGAGGAAAGGCAACATGAAAAACTAAAATGTGACCGTGAAGAAATGAAACGATAACGCAAGAAATGGAGGGAAATCAACATGATGAAGCCACGACACACAGCGTTTCAAACACGGTGAGACTCGTTTACCTGTCCGCTAAGCATTGAAGCAGAGCTGCCTTCATCAAGAGAAGCGCTAGTTGGAGGAAGAGGAGGAGTAGGAGGATGGGGGGGGGTTGGGGGGTGTAAGCACATATCCATTAGATTGATCACAGCAACGCATTGAGTCCAAATGAATGCATTCAATTGTGCTGTTGGTTGGTTGGTTCCACACTCTGTAACCGTTCCCTGACTCATATTAAAAATAAAATAGGGGTGAGGTGGTGTAGAGTGAGCATCGGCGTGTACCTGCGTGTGGCTTGAGCAGGGGTCCTTTGTTTACCACTGGAACTCCCCGAGTGACTCAAAAACCTGTGGGCCAGTTACCAGATAAGTTAACCATGTCTACTCGAAAATGTTTTGTCCTCTGCCCATGAGAAACACTTGTCGAGGCAAGCTCATGGTATTACATATTTTCTCGATAGCTTAACCTATGGTATTGAAACAGAATTACACTAATAACAATAACACAGCCATTGAAACAGACAACCCTTTCTCCACAGCAGTATATCATTCATCATTGATTTCACACAAAATGCACACGCTAAGCAGTCTTTTTCAAAACAGTTCACACCATTGATGTCAACTGATGTCACCATTTTCTACACAAACCTCAAAAATGTATTGTGTAACTCATGTCTGCAAAACACAATGATAACACTTACTCCTCATGAAACTAAATCACAGTTGCATTCCTTGACACTTTACATGCAAAATGCTAACACTTTTATCAGTCAATCACCCAATTGAAAAGGTTACTAGTAGTGACTTGATTGTTTTGCATGGAATGTATATCATACTGATGCAACATTGATAACATTTACATTATTTAGGTAAAATTATGAAAATGAATCGGTCAAGTAAAGATAAATTGTGGTGATATGATTTACCTATATTTAACTTTTCATCTTGGGAGGATTAGCAAGACTGATGCGAACATTTTTACAGTCAGTAATTGCTGTCATTGTCCTTTGTGCACATTGAGGTATGTTTTGTATGAGATTCGGAAAAGGTTGTTTGTTAAGGGCTGTGTGCTTTACAGTATTCTTCTGGATATGCTCTATTCTATCATTTGGTCCTGATTTACAATACTGTATATGTCATCTTTTGCACAGTATTTGGTATGTTCAGCTAACAATTTTTTTTTGGCCACTTTAGTAAGTGACAACAAAAACAAATACGCCAACATGTTTGTTTTCCCTTGGAAGTTTGTTTCTCCTAACTTGTCAGCGGACTCATTCAAAGTAGCCAGTATAGAAAGCTTGTAGTTTGTGTATTGACGGTTGTGGTCAGTATTTAGAGTGCCAGTAGATAATAACTGCTCAAAGGGTCTTCTAATTAGCTGACAAAGATTTATTGTTTGGTGACTTTATCTGGTTTTGAGATTCATGTTTTTAGTTTTGAGTGTCTTAGAGCATTTTGCAAGAAAGTGACATTGTTATGGTAGACTGTGCTAGTATGGTGACAGACATAGTTATGAAAACACGTTGTTCTGTTATGATGGACTTATTCTTTTTTGAGGGAAGTATTTTCAGTTTTGATAATGTTAGTGCATGTGTTTCTGTTTTCATGGCTGTGTTATTGTTTTGATAAAAGGAATTCTGTTTCAGAACAGTGGGTCAACCTACCGAGAAAAACTGTAAACCCATGTTCCATTTATCCTATAAATCGTGCCTCGAGCTGTTGTTTTGACAGCAGGATTAATCTTGATCAAATGCCCAAAGCACAGGCATGGTGCGATCACCCTCATATGTCACGCCAACAGATCATTTGTAAACTGGGAAATGCTGCGACGTCCGCATCACGTTACAATTGCCGTATTTGTCCGTTGTCCTGCTCATCCAGCCAGGCGAGCTTAAAATGGAACCCCGGGCTATTCCTCTCATACTGGCTCTTACTCCGACCTCCCAAACTGAAAAGCAGGTCTCTCTCTACCTGTGTGCCCGACCGGTCACTCTCCGTCGGTGAATAAGACTCTCCGCCCTGCATATTAAGGAGCGTCGTCTGGCAGCCAGAGGTCACGTGCATTTCACCGGGCAGGTCCAGGGAGAAGCCAGGTGGGAGGCGAGACGGATGAGAGAAAACAAAGGGGTAGATTGCATTGAAAAAATGAACGGTTGCCATTGAAAGAAGTGTTAGTGCAGACAGTGAGAGTAGATAGGCTATTTCTACTCTGTTGTTGTAAATGGTTGTCTGGGGGAAACTGTCGAACAGGGTGAGGTTAATACAACGGCAAGGAGCAGCAGAGGAGCTGGCACGGAATCCCATCATCGTTCTACCCAAACGCCCACTTTTTGCTGTGCCAACCCTTAACGCCAGCGTTCAACAGGGTCGTTGAGTGGTGAGCACAGTACCAGAAGAAGGTACGGTCACAAATTCACAACAAGGGCTTATCTCTCCAACCAAACATGCTGCTTCAACGGAATCCAGGCAGGAAACCCCTGGAAGAGCCTGCTGGTGTTGAAAGATGGAGGGTGGTTGAACTCAACTTCACCCACCATCAATCAGCTGGAGGGATGGTATTTCCACTATTCTCCGTTTCCCGATAAAGCATATAAGGAGCAAGGCCAAAGAGTTGACAAGATAAGCAGAGCATACAACATATTTCTCGACTACTTACCAATGAATGCTTTTCATCAAATTCCAGTTCTCTCAACAGAATGAGCGATTGGTCCTTTGTTTTTGTTTTTTGTCTCAGTATCTAATATCACTACATTTCTTGAAACCACTGTATAATGTGAGTGCAGGGTTCAGAGATGTTACTGGACATGGGGTCAGAGATCAACGGTGGGAGACCGGAGGCCCGTTCACCCTAAGCTCACGGAAGGAGGGTCATGGATTTGTGCATAGATGGATAGAAAATGTCTGCCAAATATAAGATTTACTCATAAATTAAGATGAGCTCACCTGCCTGTTTGATAAACCTCCAGTCACAGTGGAATATACAGTGATTGCTAAATTAATTATTAATAATATCTGTTTTCCCGTCCTCACCTGTTCTGTTGTTCCTGCTGTAACAGCTGGACAGCGATCTTCCTCAGATCCAGGACCTCCTTCAGCTCATCCTCCTCCTCAGCAAGCTGCACCTTATCAGAGCTGGTATCACACACACGCACGCACGCACGCACGCACGCACGCACGCACGCATGCACACACGCACGCCATAAAACAAGTACGTTTTTAACAGAAACCTTCATACCTCATAGTCCATTTTATTAACAAAACAGTTAATTCCTTAGAGAAACCCCCCATTCATAATCCACCTTTTTTATAACGAGAAGTGGTTTGTAAACAGTTCTACTACTTCATGCGATAAAGGTATATGTACATGTTTATGACACGCCTGGGCCCTATGCACAGCCAGACATCCTTCTTAACGAAACAATCTGTGTGATGTACAGCTTCAGCATTGACTCCCTAACTTTAGACAAATTGGGATTCGACTCCTAAACCCACAATCGACATTACGGTGGTTGTACTCGTATGACCCTGCTGTTCAGGTGTATTAGTGAGAAGAACTCACCCCAATTCCTCTTTCCAGCTCTCCTTGTCTTTGTTTTGGTGTGTTTTATTGAGAACTTTCTCTAATTCCTAGACAGAAAACGACATTTATGTAGATAACATGTGGATACATCAATCAAGTAGGCAATATTTGGGTGTAACGGGTACAGCTCTGGTTTATGTACTATATATCAAATATAATAAACATGGTGTTTGCTTTTATCTTAATGCTGATATTAATCAATTGTGTTTGCCTACTACTAGACCCAAAATTCCTCTTGGATGTCCCAAAATTAATGAAAGGCAAGTCTAAGATTTGCATGACCAACCACCGCTAATCATTTTCTTCACAATATAGATTTTTTTTTTTTTACACAAAGGTTGCAAAATAGCTACTGGTAAACTTTGATTCTGTTTTAAGTTTCGAAGTTACTGGCAAAAATAAGAATTTTATTGTTGTTGTGGCCGTTGTCATATTGATTTATTGGGTCTTTTTTTTCAATAGCAACTTTGTAATTTCATATTACTGTTTCCGAAAATGCGTGAAATGCTGTGTGATTTTGTTGTAAGGTTTTGCAAATTAAACATGTTTGCCCATCCTATCCTATTAATATATAAAGAACCCTTTTGATTAGGATGTTTGATACAAACACAGGCTTGTTCTAAGCACTAAAAACCGCATTGTGACTAATTCAATTGTCGTTTTTTCCACTAACCTTGATACTGTATCTATTTCTATAGCCTTCCTCTAAACATAAAAAAGTATTGAACTATTTACAGCAATGTAAAAAAAAAGCAGCATTCTCCAGACATTTTGTATATATTTTGATATTGTTCATAAAGTCAATCGAAGTTCATAAAGCAGTCCAAAAGCTGATAAAAGCAGAATAGAAATGCAACAATCTCTGGACAGCGTCGTGAATCATACTTCAAATCTCTCTCGACTCCCAACACATCCTGCCATTTCAAAGCTTCCTTTCACTTCATCGTTCCCAAGACAACGTTGACGAACCTTTATGCATGTGACATAGGGGCTGCTCTGCTGCCTGTCCCCTTCCGAGAGAGCAGAATCCTCATCGGGGTTGGGCTCGATGAAGTCGTAGGGATCCTGATCTAAGGATGCAACGAAGCAGGCGTCAGCCCCACCGCTATCAACCAACCAGATGCTGGTGGTCCATGAGTCTCACAAACGTGATGTTGCCCTTTGAGAGCACTGTGTGTACCGAAACAGATAAAGATCACCTTTGCATGAGTCCATCTTAGATAGCAGAGACAGGGCGTCGGCGCGGGCCGTCTCGGATAACTGAGAGTGCAGGCTGATGGTGTCGTCATCTGAGGGCTAGGGGAACAGGGGGAGGAGGAGGGCAGAAGGGAGGGAATGTGGACCAAGGGATACTCAGGGTTGGGCTCTGGCGGTTTTCTATTTGGGTCTAGTGGTGGGGAATCTGAATGGAATCTGGACGTGGGGAAAGTAAAGGTGTTTGGAAAAGTGTGTGACGGTCAGCTGCAGTGTGTGTTGGTAGTGTGTGTTAGCAGTGTGTGTTAGCAGAGTGTGACAGCAGTGTGTGATAGCAGTGTGTGTTAGCAGTGTGTGTTAGCAGTGTGTGTTAGCAGAGTGTGTTAGCAGTGTGTGTTAGCAGAGTGTGACAGCAGTGTGTGATAGCAGTGTGTGTTAGCAGTGTGTGTTAGCAGTGTGTGTTAGCAGGATGTGACAGCAGTGTGTGTTAGCAGTGTGTGATAGCAGTATGTGATAGCAGTATGTGATAGCAGTGTGTGTTAGCAGTGTGATAGCAGTGTGTGTTAGCAGTGTGTGATAGCAGTATGTGATAGCAGTGTGTGTTAGCAGTGTGATAGCAGTGTGTGTTAGCAGGATGTGATAGCAGTGTGTGAGGAGGTATGTTACTTACCTCGGTTGTAGATAGCCTTTTGTCTCCATTGTCACTGCCTATGCCCGAGTCGGCCCCGTGATTTTTACTTGGGTAAAAATCCTCCATGCTAGAAAAGAAACATGTTCACACGTGTAAACACATACACTTACATACATCGATACGTTTTGTTTGCACGTTTAGAAATCTCAGCGTGCCAAATAGAATAATTATAAGCTGTTTCGCATGCATAATATCATCTTCTCTCATTTGTCAATGCCTTTCTTATTTTTTGGAAAGCGCTATAAAATTAAAGGAATTATTATTATTATTATTATTATGACAACCAAAGAATATGATAACAAATTGAAAGCGATGATAATAACGAACACAAAAACAGCATTTGGCCGTAATATAAATGGTGCATTGAATGGGCACCTGTCTGTAAGCGGCTGAGGGAGGCAGCGTTTCCCCAGAGAGGGCAGGTCCAGGGAGTCGGGTTTCTTATCCATTCGACATGACTGGATATTCAGGTACTTAAATATATGCACCTTTCCCTTGAGGCAGATCTGTAAAACAAGCATGTACAGTACACTTGAAATAATATTGGGTAGGGCCCAAAACAAACTTCTTTACATTTTTTTCTGATGTATTTTTGGGAGGATTCTTTTTTAAAATTCAGTCAGGACAGTGGGTTGACAGGAAATGTGGGAGAGAGAGAGGGGAGGACATGCAGCATAGGGCCCGGACAGGAATCGAACCCGGGCCGCTGTGTTAAGGCCTAGCCTTAATAGTATGCGTCTTACCCCATGAGGCACCGGGGCGCCCCCAAGACTAACTACTAACAGTTTCCAATACATCCACCAACAACATCAGCTCGGACAGGAGCGTACACGTCTGAAGATTCAACGATTGGGAAAGCCATTTTAACCTGTCTTGATTGGCCCTGCTATTTCAGGTACTCCCCCCGCCTCTGCGCCATTTAAGCTGCAGGAGCAAACACCAGTCCCCAGCAGCATGTGTAATGTAGGGCAGTGTGCCTGCGAGTGTGTTCAAAACAGGCCGCCGTGTTAAAAAGCCGATGGACGATGGGTAGAGTCAGGGCTGGTCTGCCTGCTGACGTGCAGCATCGGTGGAACACGACTGAGAGTGTCTCCACAAGAGGCAGACGCTCTACGCACCTGCGCAGGTGGAGACTGCATGGGGTTGTTGTCCAGGACGATGTGCTGCAGCTGCCCGAGTTTCCTGTAGACGGTGGGGATCTCGGTGATCTTATTGCAGGAGAAGTCCAGCATGATGAGGGGGAGGTCAGCCAGCTCTACGGGGAGAAAGAAGGCAAGGAGGAGGGGGTTTTCATGAACAAGCACCATGTTACGGCTTAAGAAATGACATGGGACTACTTGACGAAAGGAAACGTGGGCTGACCCTCGGGCAGCATTTGAAGGCAGTTCTTCCGGACGTTGAGCTCTCGGAGGGACTGGAGTCGCCCCACCTGAGAGGGCAGGACCTGGATCTCGTTGCAGCTGACATCCTACCAGGGGGCACAACGTTTCAACTGTTAGTCTAGGCACAAAGGAAAGGACGGCACAAAATCCAACACCTGCTCTAGCAGCAAATCCAACGTTCTACCAGCACACATACACATACACAGCTCGACCATCCAATTCCCCTCTTACTAGCTCTTACTCTGCCTCATAAACTTCAAGTATATCCATACCTAACACACACACACACACACACACACACACACACACACACACACACACGCACACACGATACTTACCAGTTCCATCAGATCTTTGGCCTTCCCGATTTCCTCTGGAATGGACACTAGCTTGTTGTTGCTCAAGACTAGCACTTTTAATGGAAGGTTGAATAGGTATTTTGGCACCGTTGAGAGGAGGTTGCGGCTGTAAGAATTAAAATTAATAAAAAACAAGCGGACAATCAGCAGACTATAAGGTTTTTTATAATAGACAAAGTGTGTGGCCTTTCTTTTTACAGATATGGTTACTGACAATTGTAATGCGGATTTTTAGTGACATCGTTTAAAAAAAATCCTCTTTAGACTCAAAATGTTAATAATGTTTCACTTTACATTTCTGACAGTCATTTTAATATAGAATGAGCACATGTAAAACGATGAACATACTGTAGATGGCGCTATTGTTCAGAGTTTTTTAAACGTTAGGGACGTTTTTACATAGTTTGGCCAGGGGGAGCTGTAATCCACCAAATAGCGCAGAGGTACACAACAAACGTCCACTCAAACCAATGTGCCGGTGTAGAGAGTATAGATCGTGTCCCAACACAGTTGACGGAAGGAAAAATCGGTTGGAAGTTGGTTTGGGTGGATGTGTCTTCCAAACTACTGCATGCATCTGTTGTTTATTAGATGTTTGTTATATGAACAAGTATATTTATACTTACATATTCTTATCTTATTTAATCATAACAGTGCACAATGGATCCCAAGTGTCTTAGTAACCTTCTGCTAATTCCTTTCAATATTGAACGTTTTGGTATTTGACTAACAGGCTCTGCCTGTATTTCTACACGTCTTGTAAGTTTTTAGTAGAAGTTGTTAACAGAGGGTGACAGAGCTTAGGGAGAAATACAGAATATTTGAATACAACTTAGACAAAGATTGTGGCAAAGCACTGACACATGAATTAATTAATTAGGTAAGCAGCGGTGCAATCTAATATTCGATTTTATTTATCTCCACCATCACAGAATAACTTTTTTTGGAGTGGACCATGATCATCCAACTTCTTTTAAAAAGGAAAACCTTTCACGTTTTATTTTAGCCATTTTGAGAAAATACTCTGGAAGGGGAGAATGCTGTGTGTAAGCCTCGGCACTTTCCATTTAATACAAACACATATCAGTGTGTATGGTCATTGATCCATCACAAAACTCAAATAATAACAACAATAAATAATAAGGATAAAAATAAGGATTTTCCCCACAGACAGTGTTCTGCCAGGTAATTCAAAACCATTGGTCCAAAAACCAACCGCCTTTCCTCTACATCCTACACCAGAGCACTATGTTGTCTACAGAATTAACAACACATAAAATCCTATGTATCATACTTAATAGAGAAACACCGCCATCCATGCAACTCACGTTTCAACTGAGCCTTTAACAGAAACAGATGCCACGCTACTGCTATTTGTCAATGATATCCAGCTTGTTTTCTACACATTTGGGGTTTGTCCAACAGTAAACGTGTAGACATTCGGCCTCTAGGAGATGAAGACTGACCTGACGTCAAGGTAGGTCAGCATCTGCAGGTTGATGATGGCTTCGGGGATCCACTTGATGCAGTTGTGGTAGAGATTGAGGGACTCCAGGGGGGAAAACAGGCACACATCTGGGGGGATTTCTGTCAGACGGTTCTTGGACAAATCTGGGAAGTGAAGAGAGAGAGAGACAGTGCTGTAAATAAGATAAGGGACTGGCAAGAAAATAAGGATTATAAAAACAATAATCATCATCATCATCATCATGAGCATCAACATCATAATACATATTTTAACAACAACAATATTATTATAACTATGGTATTATTATATCATAGTTAGCAACTCTTTGGCGTTCTATATTAGACTTTTGGCAACACTACACACGTATATACAGTATCTATCAGTGACATGCAGGTCTTTTAGACCAACACACACTGCGTGTTATCATGCAGCTAACGTGGAGAGGAGAACCCTCCTGGCACCGTATAGTACAGTAGTACAGTAGTCAGTCCAGTGTTGCGAGGCAAACCTGCCGTCAACAGCGCACGGTAAAACAGCGCCGCCTGCTGCGCAGCGAGGTGGCAGCTCAAATGAAATCTGAGGCAGCGTTGACGCCGAGCCATCGCCTGGACCGATCAATATGTCTGAATGAGCGATCGATAAGAACAAGGCCTGTTCCTTAAAGACGAGGGGTGGGAAATGACGCCACGGCCCTCGCCACGCTCCCCGTGACACAAAGAGCTCCTGTCGCAGGCTGTCTCCAACTGATCTCCAAGTCTTTCCTGTATGGATAGACTGAGAGCGTTCTGATAAGGGCCTCCTCTCCTGCTAGTGCAGATCTGCTAGTCTGCTTAAGAGATTTGGACACGACAAGCCTGTACCTCTGATCACCGAGGATTTCAGGGGGTTGCATAAGACGACGACTAGAGCTACCTTGGAACATGACATAGCTACACGTGAATATCATACATGGTTGTGCTTGATTTAAGAGTAGGAAGGTCATGGCATGCTTGTTCTCGTACTCATGAATAAAACATCCCATCGTTCTCAAATGTCATATTCATTTGTATGGTTGGTGAACCCCAGTCTGTTCAAGAGGACAGAGACGGAGAGACTGACAGGGACAGCGGGCCCTGATGCTTGTCTTTCTCTATTGACACGGTCAGTTGCTTGACGATGAGGAGACACACCGCTGTCCTTCGCCTTGTAATCACTGGGATAGGGGCGGTGGACACACACAGACACACACCTGCACAAATACGCACATAACACACACACACACACACACACACACACACACACACACACACACACACATCATCCTTTCTGCCAGGTGGCATGCTGCCTCGCTCAAGCTGCCAGCAAATCAGGTGATGCCTGAGCCTCCACTCCAGAGAAGGAGACTCCCAGGCGGCACCTCCATTCATAACGAACAGGAAACTACAGTCTGCCAGCGAAACTTTCCACTCGGCTTAGATTACAGCCATCAACCTTCCACGCTCTCCTCTCATGAAAACACTCCTTGTAAAAAAAAAAAAAAAGAACATGCAACAGAAACATCATGAGAATCGTAATAAGACGTGCTCTAAAAATGTTGCTGGCCGATTTCTGTGCGCACAGGTAGAGATGATGAATAGGGGGATGCTACAAACAACAGACAGTTTACACACACACACACACACACACACACACACACTTAATTCAAACATGATTATTATTCATTCATCAGCAAAAAGCTATGGTCAAATGAAGGCAATGTCCGTCTAAAATGCTCCATGGTTAGTAGAGCCTATTTTGGGGAAGTGCGTATCCGTAAGGCTATCGCCGTAGCACACTTGCCCCATTGAAGGAGAGAGACCTCTGCAATGCTTCATGAAGAATTCTGGAAGCACCCCTTGTGTGCAGAAACCATGGCAACCACATGCAATGCAGTTGGGAGTGGCAAGCCAGTGCATCTGCAAGATGCCATGATCGAGGTGGACGCATGTATTTGGAATGCCTGCTTTGCTGGGCTTGGATTGGTTTTCTATTACTCTGCGGCGTGTGTGCTTTAGTTGAAGACCAGACGCGTCTGCTGACGAAGCTAAAAACACCTAAATGAAAGTTAAACATCGGCTTTGAGTTCCTCAAACAAGCAGACAGTTCGTTGCTGGCTTGCTAAATAAGCCATCGTCTGTTTGTTTGTTTGTTTGTTTTGCTGAGGTTCCACTTGAACAGAGCAGAGCCAGGATTTTCTCTCTTTTTATAGGTTAACGGGCAACATTCCCAATACTGTGTAGAGTGTAAATACAACTAAAGGTGTATGTGGGTGGACAGTGTGTGTGTGTGTGTGTGTGTGTGTGTGTGTGTGTGTGTGTGTGTAAGTGTGTGTCTGTGTCTCTCCCTCCCTCTGTGTGTGTGTGTGTGTGTGTGTGTGTGTGTGTGTGTGTGTCTGTGTGTTTACTGTATATGTGTGCGTGTCTGTAGGCCTATCCAATGTGGAGCTTAACCAAGAGAAATACCACATTCATCTGCTGCTCGGCTGAGCAAGAAATTCCTTTTCTGTTAGCTTTTAAGGGAATTAACAGTGACAGCATTTTAGAACTGAAGCGTAACCAGGAGCAAACAAGCTGCCTGGAATTGAATGGAGAAGCAAAGAGAAACCATCAAAGGCTGCATGGAAGCATAACATCCTTATTGCTAGGCAAACATGCACTTTTCTAAATACTCAAAGACGCTTCACAGAGTGAACACAGGGTAAAATCAATCTCAAATCAACTCAGATACTAAGATAAATACTTAAAAATGCACACACACACGATACATATTCGTTAAAGAACACTTGTTTGGCTTTTGTATAGTCAGCTGATACGTATTTTTTTGCAGCAACAATCATATAACCTAGGCTGAGAGACAAAGTGGGCTCTGAACGGTTGTCAAGGAACTAAAATGTCTTGATAAAAACAACGCTGTAAATAGTGCAGGGCCTTCCCATTCTCAATGCACCTAATCGTCCATATGACCCGACTTAAAAAATAAACTTTCTACAAACCCACTATCCATCTCTCAAGGAATGGCCCAGCCAACTCATTACCTCTGGGGCCACATATTCACCGTGGTGGAAGAACCTCCTCCAGAAATTCTATGTGCACTGAATAATGTTCTTCATGCTCATCTTTAAGTATACTGTCAGTTCCTAGACATCACCGTCATCCACCACTGTGATTGTGACAGTGGTTCCAAAATGTAAGAGTAATGCGAAGATACACGTAATGCTCATCCCAGTCAATTACTACTGTACATCTAACCTCCAGTCTGAGAGAAACGCCATCTCATGAAATATTCAAACGCTAGCCCATTCAGTGAATATCTTACCACACTGGCACTCAGTTGAAAAAAAGGAGAGACCGCGACAGAGAGGGAAAGAGAGAGAGAGAGAGGTGCTGAGAGAGACAGAGAGATGCTGAGAGGGAGAGAGAGAGAGAGAGATGCTGAGAGGGAAAGAGATAGAGAGAGAGAGAGAGAGAGAGAGAGATGCTGAGAGGGAAAGAGAGAGAGAGAGAGAGAGAGAGAGAGAGAGAGAGAGAGAAAGATGCTGAGAGGGAAAGAGATAGAAAGAGAGAGAGAGAGAGAGAGAGAGAGAGAGAGAGAGAGAGAGAGAGAGAGAGAGAAAGATGCTGAGAGGAAAAGAGATAGAGAGAAAGAGAGAGAGAGAGAGAGAGAGAGAGAGAGAGAGAGAGAGAGAGAGAGAAAGAAAGAAAGAGAGAGAGAAAGATGCTGAGAGAGAAAGAGATAGAGAGAAAGAGCGAGAGAGAAAGAGAGAGAGAGAGAGAGAAAGAGAGACAGAAACAGAGAGACAGAGAAAGAGAGACAGAGAGACAGAGAAAGAGAGAGAGATGCTGAGAGGGAGAGATGAAATCAGGCATGCATTCTAAAGCTGGCCTAGATTAGGGTCCATCTGGGGTGTAAAACAGAGCCAGTGTCAGTGCCACCATCTCATCCCAATCAAAGGTGTGGCCCTAAGGCTGTCCCCACCCCAAACAATATAACTACACACACACACACACACACACACACACACACACACACACACACACACACACACACACACACACACGTTAAGCCTAGATTACAACACCCTTGAGTTTCATTCAGTTCCACTGGTCCACCTCCCTGGGGGATTGTAAAGTGATTGCTGCCAAATGTAAAGGTATAGAACAACAAAATATGTATTGAAATAACATTTAGGACAAATAAAAAGCTAGTGGCCCACATCTTGTGGGACAACAAAGCGCTATGCAAAGTGGATCACAGCACGGAAAGAGCTAGAGTGCAGGAAGACCTTTTTTCCGTGATATGCTCAAGATAAGACTGTTTTTTTTACTTTTTGAGCAATGCTGCTTATCCAGCTGGTCCACTGTCAACAGATATCTTGTCTGCTTTTTTCTTTCTAATTAAAAAGGGGAAATCCATAATGCATGAACTGGCTTTACAGTTCAACACGCTAAATTCATTCTCCAATCACATAGAGTGTTGTACTGTGGAGAGACGTGGGTGGGCGTCACCTCCACAGACTGAAACACATTGCTATGCAACACATCTTATGGAAAAGGAAAAGGCATGGCAAAGAGAAAGATCAAATGTAAAATATTAAAAGGGCATAGTGTTACCGTGGAGTTACTGAAGAGTTACAGAGAGATGAAGAATGTGATGGGATACTATATTAACCTCAGTCCTTCCAAGCCCCCACCACATAGACAGACAGACAGACAGACAGACAGACAGACAGACAGACAGACAGACAGACAGACAGACAGACAGACAGACAGACAGACAGACATGGTTTACCCAGCGAGCCTCTGGCTGCCGCATGCCCCCATAGGTCTCTAACAGCCGGGCAGACCTATAGTAGTCCAGTACCAGGCAATGCTAACGTGCAGGCTGACAGTGGCTTGTCAACAAAAGTACAAACAAATAACGCTTATCACCCCTATCCACCTCCATCCACCTCCATCTCTCTCTCTCTCTCTCTCTCTCTCTCTCTCTCTCTCTCTCTCTCTCTCTCTCTCTCTCTCTCTCTCTCTCTCTCTCTCTCTCTCTCTCTCTCTCTCTCTCTCTCTCTCTCTCTCTCTCTCTCTCTCTCTCTCTCTCTCTCTCTCTCTCTCTCTCTCTCTCTCTCTCTCTCTCTCTCTCTCTCTCTCTCTCTCTCTCTCTCTCTCTCTCTCTCTCTCTCTCTCTCTCTCTCTCTCTCTCACACACTCAGTTAATGCGTGGCCCAAAAAATGCCATCAGCAGCTGTCAGGCCCCGTTTCATAGCTCCTTAAGGTGGAGAGGCCGGGCGGCTGCTTTCAGGGGTGATGTAAACAGAGGGGGTCTCAGCTGCTTACCAGGAGGGGGCTAACCCTCCACCCAACCCCCCACCTCCTCACCCCCCTGGGGACCACCTCCCTCCACAGCAGGGTCGCTCAGCGGAAGATGGAGATGGGAATGGGGGATGGATGGATGGATGGCGGGCCACACTCTATCGCTCCTGCACCCGGCCGTGGCCCCATCACAACTGTGCGTGTATCACTTACACCTCCCCCGAGACCAAGCTGCAAATGGACGCCTAACGCGCTGCCCCAGTCCTCCATTAGACAGAGGAGGGGGTGGGGGGTGGGGGTGGGGGGGTGGGAAGGGAGAAACAGACCGACTTGTGCTGGGGATCAGTCAATTATTTGAAAATGTGCACCCTTTGCTTCTCTTTAATTCATCCCTCAGCAGCCATTAATCTCGAGGCATCAGTGACACCAAGAAAATGATCCTGACGCAGGTCAGAAGACAACCTTAAATAATCTCCTGACCTTACACCTTCATCTGAACAACACACACAAAAAAATGGCTGCTCAATTTGGGATTAGGTTCACTTTATCCCATCAGTAAATACACATAGATTACTATTCCCTAATATATATATATATATATATATATATATATATATATATATATATATATATATATATATATATATATATATATATATATATATATATATATATATTTTATCTATGCATATCTTTGCACACACAAGTAGGAGGTGTCTAAAATGGGTGGAGCTAGTAGAAATGTAGATTAGGAGTGTAGCACTGGGGGCAATGATAAATTTACCTTCACGACCACAACAATGGCTTCTCATGCACACGCTTGTGGTGCTGCGTGTGTGTGTGTGTGTGTGTGTGTGGGGGCGGGGGGGGGGGGGGTGCATGAGGTCCACTGTAGCCCTCGATGACTGACTGGGGACGGGGCTGTGGCTAATCAGGCTAGCAGAGTGATTGGAGGCTGGTGTGAGGCGCTGATAAAGCCCCAGGGCTTTCACTACCAATGCCCCCTATTATGGCCGTGGGCGAGCGACGGTAGGGCAGACCCAAACACACACACGCACACGTGCACGCGCACGCGCACACGCACGCGCACACACACACACACACACGCACACACATTCACTATACACATACTGTACATATGCAGCTACCCTTTCATATCGCCTCCCTCCCTCTTACTTCTCTCTCTCTCTCTCCCTCTCACACACTCACGTTCCCTGACTATACACATACTGTACATATGCAGCTACACCCTCATACCACCTCCCTCCCTCTTACTTCTCTCTCTCTCTCACACACCAACACACACATATTCACATTCACAATACTGTACTCAAATGCAGCTACACTCTCATTCTGCCTACCTCCCTCCCTCCATCCCTTTCTTTTTCTCTCTCTCTCTCTCTCTCTCTCTCTCTCTCTCTCTCTCTCTCTCTCTCTCTCTCTCTCTCTCTCTCTCTCTCTCTCTCTCTCTCTCTCTCTCTCTCTCTCTCTCTCTCTCTCTCTCTCTCTCTCTCTCTCTCTCTCTCTCTCTCTCTCTCTCTCTCTCTCTCTCACACACACACACACACACACACACACACACACACACACACACACACACACGCAGACAGACACCCACACAAATGGTAGGCAGACAATCGCCTAAAGGCAAAACAGACTTGTCCTATTATTACATACAATTACATGCATCTACCAATAGCCACCATTAAAATGGCTACCCTGCACAGTCAGGACAAACCAACACAGTCATTAACGCATACAGTACCCATAGATCGCCTGTCCTTGCTAATTGAAATACAGCTAAACTGCCTTTCCTATCATCTACCTCTTGTCTTCAGGGAACAGAGACAGACAGGCAAAAGCCTGAACTGAAACGCAGAAACGCACACCCACAGGGTGACAACAGACTGGCAGGCATCCAGTTTCTCAGCATAATTTGAAGGAATTTGTAGTGGCTTAGGTGCCAATTCTGCCTTGTGCAGTTGCTAGTCGTTGCTCGTAAATAGCTTATTAGTATTTTCTGGCACATGGTCTAGCATAGGCACTACCCACACACATTCAATGGCACCGCGGTGTTTCAACAGAAGGAGGATGGATCATGCTCAAAGGATGATTTGTGGGATGTTTCGTTTAAGCTTGAATTAAGTTTTACTCCAAATTTACACTAAATTACCCTCGCAAAAAAGAGAGAAAGACGAAAACCTTGTAGTTCCTTTTCATTCAATTGACCTTCTTTCAATTATTGAACAATTTTTTTAAAAACGAAATAAAAACACCGCTCGGTTTTTGGTAAGGATACGGCGGATCCGCAAGCAAAAAGGCGGCAAAGAACAGACATGGAGGAGCACAAAGCCCGAAACAAGAAAGAAGTCGAGGAGAGACATGTACAATCGGAAGGAGGAGAGCGGGGCTCTCTGGGGGCCCCTAACTTTCCTGGAAACCTGGTCCTTGATGTTGCTGTTCCAGCATCCCATCTGGATGTGGAGGAAAGGCCCCCAGCAGCGGCGCTGAACAAAGACCCAGAAAGCTCCTACTCTGGAGCCCCAGAATCGACAGCCCCGGCCCTGGGTACTGGGAGAGGGGGGTGGGTCGAGAGAGTGGCGGCTTTTGTGAGGCTGTCCATCTTTCCAACTTCTTCCATAGCCCCCTGACCAAACGCCATCTGGGGTTGGGGCAGAGAGAGGAGGCAGACGGCGGGCCTTTTGTCTGTCTGTCGGTGCCCGCAGAGCTCCAGGGGGACAAAGCCAAAACCTCCACACTGTTGGGATGGGCTGGGTTCATTGGTTGGCCTTAGGCTATAGGGGAAATGGACTGCCAGAATGTGGACTGGACATGTTGGTCAATATGATCTGCTCTGATATGGTATTGAGCTGCTGTCTAGTTCATCCCTTTGTTAATTAATATCAAGTTCAGGAGAGGGTTGCAACAACCCCACTTAGCTTACTGTCAACATTACAACAATACAACTCGTATTTTAACTACTAATAGCAGTAACAAGTAATGTTATGTATGCGTGTGTTACTTGTGTTATTTTTCTACGTTAGCATTGAATCCTAATCTTTGCATAGCCCACTCCATATTCTCACTTTCCCATTAACATTCAACGTGGCGCATTCCTCATTGCGTTTCTCAGACTCCGAGCAGAAGATGCATTTTTATTGCTGCGGAAGTACTTGCATCATTATGCTATGGTAAAAGAAGCAATCTGTGCCCTTTCAAGAATAATAATGACAACAGCAGGAAAAACCAATCTTTTCAAACCCTGCTTGAGTAACATGATACCATCAAACTAGTTGCTTGGGAACCAAAGGTTAGAGGTGTTGAAATGAATGGAATTAAAGTGAGTAACACTAAAGTCACTAACCGAAATAACATATTACTTTTAAAAGAAGTAACAAGTAACAGCGACTAATTACTTAATTCCAGTAATGAGTAAAACACTAGTCAAGAAAAGCGACGTGTGGTGTGCCATCGGGCTTCAAAGGGGCTCCCATTAATGAAAGAATGAATGAGAAATTAAGGGAAGGGTGGTTAAAAAGATGAACAGAAACAACCCTCTCCCTTTTCGTCTAAAAATAAAAGACAAAAGGGTGTGATACATTACTAACAGTAGATGTAAGAAAGATGTATGGCAGCGAGATCCGGGCCTCGATGAAGGTTTCACTCTGGGGAAGCGTGCCTGCTTTGGCGCTGAACAAAAGTGAGAAAACATCAGTGGAGGACTGGGGTTTCCTCACCTAATTTCAGGTGGATCTCCAGAGAGTTGCTGACGGAGCATACCCGAGGGCCTGCACTACACACTCACATTCACTCACACACACACACACACACGCACACAGACACACACAGCTCCTCTGCAGTAATCAAACCAGACGCAGCGCTCAGACTCAAAACACATTCTTAGCTGTGTTATTCTCAACTAATCCCCTCCATTTAGTCTTAAACAGATTAATAGAGGTCTGTCCCTGGTAGAATTCTATGCAGTACAATCCATAGTAACCTACTGTAGACCGCACAAGAATACCGAATCTAGACAAATCTCCAGCCAGCTCACCTAACATAGCTTAAATCTATACACAGTACAAATCAGTTTTCTCCAAGTCCTTTTTTTCCCCACAGAACATATCGTGACATTGATCGACCATCTCAATGCCATTCGTAGCGAGGACAGCAATCCTGGTGCTGCCGGAAGGTATGCGTGTGTTTTGTCTAGAAACGTTAAGATGGGACCTCGCAGAAGACATCGGCGCAGGGCCACGAGGGAGGAGGCTTTGGGTTAGCAGCCTGCCTGTCCCACTCGGCCAACATGGGCCATCGCCAAGCCATAGATCAATCCAAAAACAATCAGCGCCCTCATGTGTGCTGCTCACTTTGGCGGGGGGGGTTCTCCGACAACACATGGACCAATGGTACCAGATGACATTATGTTTGCTCCTCTACTTGACTGATCAGAATAAAGGCTATTCCCCTGTTTGGATACTTCCATGTTGGGTGTTTGTCCCTCGGTGGGGGGGTTTAGGGGTATTGCCCTGCTGCTTTACGCTGCTTTCAAGACCCTCTCCAAGGTTAGTCCGTCGGGCTTCAGGCTTTCACACATTCCCAGGGGGAAAGCTGACCGAGTGAAGACAAACTGTCGACGGCACACCGCAAACACACACACCTCCATGTGAGCTGAATGGCATTTCCACCCCCCCTGCCCCATGTCTGTCCCGCAACTAAACTTGACAGCATGTTGGCCCCACATCTTACAATTCACTTGCCTTAAAAAAGGTTGGAAAGTTTGGACGCTGAGCTTTAAAGAAAAACAAATATAGGTAGTTCATCAGAGAAACGCATTGCTCTAAAACATATTTTATACAAACGAACCGAACCATTTGGCAAATGGAATACACATGAGAGAATCGTGTGAGGAGCTATCAGCACTGCTTCATATTTCTTCTGTTGGTTTGGACTTTATGCTGGAGACCTGTAAAACGTCTTTGAATGCAGGTATGAAAGTCGAGACAGCCTGGCTAAAAAACTAAATGTTTCAGTCTTATGAAACCTGCATGTGATAGAAACTAAAAAGAACCCCCCCCCCCCCCCCCCCCCCCCCCGCCTCCCTGGTACCTGCATTGTTCCTGAAACGCACATTGAAACAAGGAAATAGTTCAGACAAACACACACACACGCAAAAATAAATACGCACATACACAAACGTGCGCTAAAATAAGCAAACACACATTCAGTAAAAACACCATACAGCCTACTGTCTTCCAAACGTAGCCTAAGTCCTCCATGATCACTTTTCATTACCGTCAGCCACCCCTGCACTCTGGCCTGAAAAACCACCATCTTGTGCAGGCTTGAATCGTAGTATGACATGAACTAATAGCCAGAATCCTGCTATTGATAGGGGACAGCCTTCCTTGACTTAGCTCATCAATATTCCTAACACACTAAGGACAACGACCTCCTGTGACTGACGATCACCAAACAAGTGTGAGCACACGTCAGCCAAAGTTCCAGCAACAGGACACATTTGTTTCCTGTCTGGTGACCTCCTCTATGTAATGCAGCTTTCCCACTAAGTGTTTTCCCTAGATTGCATAGTACATTCAATTGGATTCTGAATAATTGTGAATTATATTTAACTCGTAGGATATCTGTGAGTTAGCTACAAAGGTAAAGAATCTAACACAAGTACTGCATATGATTCTGGAGCAGCCGATTCATTGGACCGAGCAAATACCATGTATAATTAAACTATGGCACTTCAATGTAAGCTTGGATAAACCAGCCATTTCCTATGCAGAGCCGTTTGGCGTAACGGACAAAACTATGGAAATCTACCTGCAGGTTTTGGCCCCATGCATTGTTCATCAATACCTTTTTAAAAACTTGATATATCTCCCACTTTGCAATCTACTTGTGGCAACAGTGCATGACAGACAACCACCCTTTCCACATATGACTCAGGTCTCCAGTTATTTTCACACTTCCTCTTGATGGAGTTGATAAGACTAGAGTCTCAGTTCCTCCAAAACCAGTGTTGTGTTTCTCTGAGTGTGTGTTTGTATGTGTGAGTGAGAGAGAGAGTGAGAGAGAGAGAGAGAGAGAGAGAGAGCAAGGGGGGGGGCATTCAAGTAATAATAGAAGCTGTGTGTTGCATGGAACTGCCTTTAAGGTGTTCATAAGACATGTCAGTTTCAGATTGCCGGTCCTGAACCATAGCTACTGGGGCCCCAAGATACAGTGGTAGCTGAGGAAGATGTATTAGCCCTATCGCCGGTTCATACATTTTACTCCTGGTTAAAATTGATTAGAGGCTAATGAAAGGAAACTATGCTGCTGTTGCTTGGAGGAAATGTAACCATCAAAATGCTATGGTATAGGGGGAAATTGCTCTTTAAATTAAAAAAAAAAACAGAAGAAGACAACATAAATAATAATAATGCAAAATAAAAGTCTAATGAGAAATGGCCATCCATCATCTAATGTATGGCACAAAACAAAAATATCTTATTTGCTTCTATCACCTCTTACATTTTTACTGTGCCCCTGCGAAACTGACTGTTGGACTCTACACCGTCTATCTTTTGTCTTGGTGTGACGGAGTCAAAAACGGTTTGGGTGAACAATGCATTTTTACCATGCTTTTCTTATTCATTGAAATGTGTAATTGTTGAAATTCGAAAACATTTTACGTATCAGGCCATTCGACATACAAATGGTAGAATATGTGACAATAGCATATATGCTAAACTGCGCGCATATTAACTTGGGTGCGTCTGCGTCTACCGTTTCATTCACATATCTAGGCTACTATGTCTCAACAGGGGGCGATTGAGACCTGGCCACCAAAACAAGATAGTGTGCAGCGTGGATTATAGCATATAAAAGCCCCCACTTAAAATGTACACATATTAGACAGATTTTTTTCTGTTTTATTTAAAGAGGGCAAGACAAAAATGTCTATCACTGTTTCATAATAACGGAGCAGAGAAAAACAAAACACTAGGCTACATTGCACATGTAAAAGAAAACGCAAGCTCAACGTTCCACGCTGATAATCCGCGGGCCTCTATTAGTATGAAACCAAAGCATACAACGCACTGGTGCAGGTTCCAGACACCCACCTGCCTGTGTTGTATCAGTCAGATCATAGCTCATTCCAGGATACTCTCTTAGTTTCCTCCCGCTAAGATTCAACATCCCCGAGCAAACGGCATCCTCCAGAGCGCGGTCCAAGCTTCGGGCGGTGTGGAGCTGGTGCTGATGTTGAGTGATCCCTGGGTTCCAGTGAGGTCCATTGGAATAGTGATGGCTTTGTAGAGCCGGTACAGCTCCCACACCTCCCTGACTAGACGCCATTTTTGTAAAAGAAATTATTTTTTTTACAATAACAGCAGCCGTGTCTCCGCCCATGCGCATAAGCCACACACCAGGGGCGTTAGGGGATGGGCTTCTGAGAGGGCGTAGGCACTTGGGGCGAGCTCACATGGACGATCGACGCTCACATAGGCGTAATTGACATCCACTCTGGCTAGTGGCATTTGAAAGGGTGATGATGATGATGTTGGACCTATGATTCATTATAGGCTTATGATTTAACTGCTCCATTCTGGCAGCCTACACATGACCATGAAATGCCCACGTGTGAAGGGTCAGTGGCCTAAAATGTGCCATCACAACCTCAAATTTGAATTAGGCTACTTTAAAATCGAATCGAATATGAATCAACAGGCTGTACTACTGCTAACATAACCTAAGTAGTTTTGCATGTACATGAGCGTATCAATTCACTTCCAGAATACAGTGAAGCCTAAGATTGGTCACTGTGCATAAGCTATTTTTGGCTCTGTCATGCACTGTTCATGCTTTTTCATGCCGCGGGACCGTCGGGGAGAGAACCTAAACAAGTCAAATAGCCCAAGTTGTAATAACTATAATTTGCTATTGAAAAAACATAAATTGTGATAGATTGTAATAAAGTAAAACTCATTGTGTAAATTTGTCAAGTGTAGTTTAGGACAGAATAATGGACGACAGCACTTCGGAAGTCAAGCCAGAGCCAATGGAGGAGTCGGCAGACACACCAGCCGAGCCCCGCAGCTCGGAGAAGATAGATTTGTCATTAGGTTTGGAAATCTTCGAATCCTGTCGATCTTTAATAACAACATAGTTCAACGCAGAAGTTGTTGTGCTTCTAGGGTTGGCCTGCTTGTCATATGCTATATGTTATAGGCCCTACTTGCCTGAATGCAATAGTCTGATAGAAAACGTATTAGTTTTTCCTTGGACTAGTCTATGATGAGGTAAATGCCCACCATTTTCTTTCAAAGCTTATTTATAAGCTAATCTGGACATTCAAGTGCATGAGATTTTGGTTTATCTGATATGGTTAAGAAAAAACGTACTTTTCAGTTATGCCAGCAACAAATAAAATGTAACAAACATTTCCCTCTATCCCCAGATGACATTATCAAACTAAACAGAAAGGAGAAAAGAGCAAATAATTCTGCCAACAAGGTTTCTGAAAAGGCTGCCAACAAAGTTTCTGACAAGGCTGTCAACAAAGCTAGAAACAGACGTGCAAGAAACAAAAAGGCAGTCCTGAAAAAACTTGAGAAGGCAGGACAGCAGCAGAAATTCACTGGGAGGCCAGAACAATATAAAAAACAAGGTACTGTACAGCTCTCAAATGTTTTCTGTAAATTCCATTTCATCACATTCAAAACACAGTCAGAAACTTTAGCTTACTCTCTGTCTGTGTCTCTCTATTCAGGGCCGAACAGGTTGCGATTTGTTGGACCCCCAACAAATGGTTTTTACAGGTTGAAAACATACAACTTAAAAAAGACTAGATTTGGAACAAAAGGGGTGAGCCCTTTGAATAGACCAAACACCAAGGTATATGATATCAAGCAAAATTCATTTTTTGTCATAAGCCTGTGTGATATATGTTTGATATAGTACATTTTCCATTGCTCCATAATCACTAGTGCATTTCACTTCAAGTCATCCTCAGTTTTGAATTCAGGTAAAAGAAAATAGGTATTTTATATAACTTACATTTATAGATTAGACTTTGATATATATATATATGTTTCTGTATGTTCAATTTGCAACAACTCAATTAGGAATTTTTAATTTTTTAATTTTATGTTTTATATTTTTTGCATTCTAAGGATCCAATTCAGAGTGGACGGCGCAAGCCTTTTATCAAGGGCGTGTTTTATCAACCCAACAGGGCACCCAATGTAACACCAAGAAGGTAAAGCCATTTTTGCTTGCCCACACATCATATCTTAAAATGTATTTTCTGTATTCTTAAACATGCAATTTTATTGTTTTTCACATCTAAAATCACCCAAGACCTACTCCTCAGTTCAAAGGACAGCCCCCATCATTCCAGCCCAAACAGAGACATGGGGATGTGAGACCATTCATCCTCAATCGAGGGGTAAACAAAAATTGTTGTTAACAATTGTCCATTGTTCCTACACATAAAAACGTAGGCACTACAACTGATTGTATTGCATTCATAGTTTTTTGTCCAAATTAGTGCTCCTGTCAATTCATGACAAATAGGGAGAATGAGAATGAACGAGTATGGTACTGATCCGCTTTCCTCGTACAGTTCACCACCCCAAAAAACAATGAGAAACTAAGCAAGTACCAGAGAGTTAGGAGGTAAGACAAAGTCCTGTGTGTCGCATGTTGGGTGAAGTTCAACGTTTCATTTTGACGTATACCATTAAGGAACATATCCCTGTTGAAATCTTCTGACCTGATTTTGCAGCTGGAAAAAGGTGTCATCTTCTGGTTCCACTTTAACAGTGTCTCTACCGAATTCATTGGGCAACTCAGATTCTGTGTGAGTGTAATGCTTGTTAACAAACGGTTTGGTCCCTTACGTTTATGTCAAATGAATATTCATCGTACGCAAACTATTTTTTTGTAACTGTTTTTCAGACACACAGCAACAGTCAAGGAGAGGTCCACTGATGCAGGTGGCCGGATGGCTTCTCTCCAGCCTAAAGGAATTCCCTTCAAATTTAATCTGAAGGCCACGATAAATCAGGTGACAACATGGGATACATTTATTTTTAAATCAAATTTCTATAATTTAAAGTCAGCCATTATGGATAATGTAAGCCCAATACATATAATTGTAGCTTTTACTACTCATACATAGATGCATAACAAACTGTTAGTGACTTGCACGTCTGATACATGTTACTGTGATCTGGCTTTCAGACTGGAGTGACACTAAACGACCGCTTCACAGGTCTACGAATCCAACCAGGCCAAAGAAGCAGGGGAAGAGGCCAAGGAAGAGGCAGAGGGATGGGTCGAACTGTCACATTACAGCAGTGAAGTCCTCTGGCTATTTGTACATAAACCATCATGTACTGTATTGATGTGTAGACTACTCTGTCATTGTGTGAATATCAAGACCTTATAACAGTGTATGCAAATAAAACATTTTGGTTGATTTAATGAAGTATTTTTTTAGATGCTCTAAAAATATGATGCTTTATTCTCTGCAATGCAGATTATAATATCTCAGCCCAGCTACTCTGGTCAACATGAACAATTGTATGAATCTTTTTGAAGGTTTTGTCACCAATAAAATTGTGTAGATAATATGCCCTTCTTCGTGAACGTTGTCGCCTCACCAATTTATTTGACAACTAAATAAAGTGTGCGTCACCTATTTATAACGGGTGTGTAAATATGATAAACATCCTGTAGTAGCCCATGTTCTAATAGTGTTGTTTTTACTAGCCATCCACAGAACCAAGTTATGAAAAGCAAGTTTATGATAAGTTACTTAAGCTACACAATCGGTTCAAACATTATCACATAGGGCCCATTCCTGGTCATTAAAGTAAATATAAATGAAATGCGATTATCTAGACTTGTCCTACGTTTTATCTAAAGATTGGTCAAAGAGCAAATGACATCATTATTCCGCGATGCCCATTTCACTTCAACCAAAATGGTGGAGCAATAACAATCGCATGTAGCTATACTTCTAAGGTATGTAGCTGGCAAACGTATTTGTTCAATATATAGAAAATACTCAATGTCAGCAAGATCATTTTGACTTTTGTGCAATTCCCACAATCCATTCATTCATTAAAATGGTCAGAATTCCTACCGACACATATTGCAGCTTTGCACCTCGTTATGTCCCGAGATGTGTTAGCAGTATCAATATGTTAGGCTAACGTTAGCCAAGCTAACTCAGAGCTAATTTGTCTAAACAAAACGCTTCTGCTAAACACAAGCAAGCTAGTTGGCTTTTTGTATTTGTATTAAATTCTTGTTCAGCGGGTCCACCGTGCATGGGATTTTTCAACTCAAACATGTCTATTATTGTGCTTGCAACCTGAGTTGTATGTGTTAACTAGTTAGCTAACGTTAGCTAAAGCTGTCTGTGTTTGCAACTTGCGATGCAAAGAAGGGAACGTGCCCGGTGGTCGCTGTGACCTGTGTCTTGTTTCTATTAGCATATATACTAGTGCAGAGTCGTGATATTGTGTGACACTGATACAGTAAAGAAAACATTTTGTTTATCTGCTATGTGATTTCTTGCAGTATGAGCATGGCAGACAAAAAGGGGAAACCTGTCAGCGTTAAGAGAACTTTAACAAAGAAGGAACAAGAAGAGCTCAAGAAAAAGGTAAAACCTGCGATATGGGGGGCATCATTTGTGCCTAGGCCTACACGTTCAAATCATTGACTTTGGTTACACAAAATGTGGAACACTAGAATTTAGCTTGGTTAATAATACACTCTTTCCAGAAAGAGCTTGGCAGAATTTTCTTTCAGTTGCCTGAAATTGAAATTAATTGATCTGGAAATTGCATCCTGTGGCTAAACCCTGAACTGTTAATTCCCCCTAAATGTATGTCTTCCTTCCAATAATTGCTGTCAACCACCCCTCTATTCACCTTCATGGTTGGTATACATGATCTTTGTTAGAACTTCCCTGACTAGATGCCATTTTTCAATTTTCTTTTTAAAGGAAAGCTGTTATATAATATAGTAACTGACTGTGTACTGAGGGGTGCATTTTTTTCTACTTATGCAAACAGTGGTGCTAAAAGTCTAGGAATAAGCCTATACCATGTCTGGGCCAATCCTGGCTGCACACAAACTGTTTCTCTTAAAAGATAACACCACTGTTAGCTCATTACAAGCAGGTACAGTTGCTATTTAGAAAGGATAAGGAGTCATATGTTAATTCAGTGCTGCCACTCGAATGGTTCTAATATGACTTTTCAGGAACAGGAAAAAGCAGCAGAAGTGTTTGAAGAGTTTTTAGCATCATTTGACAGCAATGATAAAAGTGGAGTGAAAACATTTGTTCGCGGAGGGATAGTCAATGCAACTAAAGGTAAGAAGTAAAGATTTTTTGGGTGCTTTTTTTGTAATCCCAAATCTTTTTACACACATTTTTGTGAACGATATTTCAATGTAGGCTTAGTTATATGCAAATATTACTCAAAATGTTCATTGTTTTGCAGAGGAAGAAGCAGCAGAAGTCAAGAAGAATAAGCTTTACAGACCTGCGACAAAGTTTACCCCAGTGTCCCAGAATGCCTCACCAGTACAGTCTTCTGACAGAAAGTCTTCTGTGAGTCTCTGGTGTAATAATTATATAATTAGTTACTGTTTGGTGCGCTACTTAGTTACCCCACCTTTACTGACATGATAGAAGAAGATTTCAAAGCGCTGTTGTCTTTCTGTTTCACAGATTAATAAAAAGAAGGTAGACGAGAAGAAAAAGAGTAACCTTGAACTCTTCAAAGAAGAGTTAAAGCAGTAGGTTTTCTTACACCACAGTAAGTCATATTGTCGTGTTGTGGTCGTGTTGGCTTTTAGTTTTTACCAGACGTTGTCTGTGTCAGAATACAGGAAGAGCGCGAAGAAAGGTACAAAAGAAAGAAAAATGAGCCTGGTGGAGGATCGGGGTATGGAGACTTGGATATGACACTATCTCGACGATCAAGTAGGAGTCCTTGTCTCGTTGATGTCTGACAAGGAATGAGATTACATTACAGTCAGATTGTTTTAGTCCGCTAGAAAGGGCGTAACTCATACATAGCTACAGCACTGTAAACACTGATTACTAAACACGCTAAATGTTGTCTTTTAGTATTCGATGACGACCCTGCTGTGCCAAACACCACTAACCTGTACATTGGCTGCATCAACCCAAAGGTATACGGATGGCAGGATGATATTTGGACTACAGCTTTTCACACTTGATAGCTAAATCTATCTATCTATATATATATATATATATATATATATATATATCGAAATATGTTTTCAACTAATATATATATCTTTTTCTTTTTACATTTTGACTAATTTGGCCTGTTGTGAATTAGATGAACGAGGAGATGCTATGCAAAGAGTTTGGAAAGTATGGCCCCCTGGCAAGTGTGAAGATCATGTGGCCCCGAACCGATGAGGAGCGAACCAGGGTCACCAATCGAGGATTCGTGGCCTTCATGACCAGGAAAGATGCAGAGAGAGCCTTGACTGCACTAGAGGGTATAGAAGCTCTTAAGGGAAAAAAATTAAAAAAACTTTTGATTAATGGTCTTATTACTTGAACTGATTATGTTGGATGCTTGTGTTCTTTTTTTGCCACAGGTAAAACTGTAATGGGCTTTGAAATGAAACTAGGCTGGGGAAAAGCAGTTCGAATTCCACCCCAGCCTCTCTACACACCCATAGGGGTACTTAAAATGGCCACCCCTCCTCCTCCATCTGGCTTGCCCTTCAATGCGCAACCAAGGGACCGATTCCGCAATGATTTTACCAAGCCATGGGGCAGGTCCAAAGAGGAGTTTGACAAGGTAAACTGTACATCATCTTAGGTGAATGCATGATTATGTTTTCAAAGCTTTCCTTTTATTTCAATGTACAATTATACAGTTTGATCTTACTTAGAGGCCAGTCGTCCGGTTTAGTGTCCTTGTCCTTGCAGGGGTATACATTTGCCACAGGATAAATAAATTGGGAATTGCATTGAACTATACTTTAATTGCTTGATTTTATTTCTCCTCTCGCTTGGAATTACTGTTTTATTTGTCCTGTGGTAGGTGCATAAGCCTTTTGCCAATGTGTTCCTTAGTTGAGCAGTGCCCTTATTCTAGGATAGGCACTATGTCGTAATGCAGTGAGTTTGACCCAGATTGAGAGTTGAAGTAGCATAACAGCACATTATGTAATCAAAACTGTCACTTTAAATTTAGTACAGGGACCTATGGTTAATTTAGCTTGACTGCAGTGTAGCTGTGTATATAAAACCTGAGGAGATTTGTACGTCCCATTTAAATGATTATGAAACTATATCGTCGTTTTCTATGCTGTATGTCTCCTGCAGTGTTTCACCTGTACATAAACTCACTTTGTATATTTTTACTATTTGATTTGACTTCACGAACAGACTCTGTCCGAAGCCGTAGTCAAAGTGGTTATCCCAACAGAAAGGTACACACTCTCTATCCATTCTTCCTACTACTGCTCCTACGACTGACCAGCTGTTGTCACACATCAGTGTTAGGAGACAGAATCCCACCTGTCTACACATTGAGTTATGCAAAGGAAGCCCCAGTCATTAGGTTGGCCTAGGTCATAGGAGACAATAGCTGAGCAGACATAAAGCCCACCATGTGTGTTTGTAGTCTTCTCGTAGAGTTTAACTTTGGGCGGCGAGAGCCAGCGTCAAGTAGTCTAGTTTTCAGCATCGTGGCCTGTTTGGTTTGCGGCTTCCCACAATCGGAGGCCTTCCCTCATACTTGTAGAGTTGGCCTCTTGAACCTGCGCATGATTAATGGATCTGTTTTACCTCCCCAGAACATTAGGGCTTCCTGTTATCCTTAAGTGAACTTAGAAATCTGTAGAGTCCATGCAGTTAACGGAAGTTTCAGGAAAGTAAACAACACGAGACTTTGCGCAGTTGTTGGAGCCATTGTATGCTCTTTGGCTCTCTCCCTGGATTGACAGAGACACTGCAGACAGATACAGCTAGAAGGCATATGGGTGTTGGGATGAAGGGCCAGTGGAGGTTTTCATGACTAAATACCGATGTTGCCACACATTTTAGTCGGTTTCTTGTACAGTTCTGCAGATGAGGGTAACCGGGGGGGGGGGGGGGGGTCTAAAAGTTTTCATGTAATAGCAAGACATTTTAGCTACACTGCATGATTGCCTTTGCAACACTGTAACTGCACATCAGGGACAGCCCAATACTTATGTCAGATGTACATGATACAGTCAATGCTACTTTCTAGGTGCCAGTATTAGTGTAGCAACCTCGTCCGTTGCTTTAGCCTGACTATAACACGTAGAGGCAGATAATATCACCTGTGTGCCGACAAACAAAAAGGCCAAGCTGCAGGGAGAGCTTTGAACATCTCTGGTCTGATGAGAAAGGGAAAATGTACTCCTTGCCTGACCTCCAGTCTGTTTTCCTCTTAACCCCCCTCACCCCCACCCCACAGGAATCTGTTAGGCCTCATTCACAGAATGATAGAGTTTGTGGTGCGTGAGGGACCCATGTTTGAGGCTATAATTATGAGCAAGGAGAAGAACAATCCGGATTTCAGGTAAGGAAGCGCTTGTCCCTGGCTTATTCGCTGCGCAATAAAAAAAAAATGAAAGAAAGGTTGTACTATCGATTTTGTGTCTTAATTGCGTTCCATTCTAACCAGGTTCCTGTTTGACAACAAGAGCCAAGATCACGTGTACTACCGCTGGAAGCTCTACTCCATCCTCCAGGTAAGTCTCTTATCCCCCTCTTATCACCCGCGTGACTGAGACCGCATCTCTGCCTCACCTACACTCCTCCGCCTGACCCCCCCCCCCCTCCCCAGGGCGAGTCCCCCAGCGAGTGGAGGACCATTGACTTCCGCATGTTCCGGGGGGGCTCGATCTGGAGACCGCCCCTCCTCAATCCCTATCTCCACGGTGACGAGGAGGGGGCGGATGAGGAAGAGGCCTCACAAGAGGAGGAAGAGGAGGTGAAGAAAGGACATCTCAAGGCAGAGTGAGTTCCCTCGTGTAGTGGAGACCCTTTACATTTCTGGACTGTTGGCTCACATTTAGAGGTAAATGATTGTCTGTGAGCTGACAACGTTAGCAATGTAAAAGAAAGAAATACAAAGTGGACAGGACTTAACTCTGAAATTACAAGAACACTTAGATCAATCTAAGACTATAATTTATGACATTCACTGTAAGATTACATTACTACGTTAAAGTCGTTTAGCAGATGCTTTTATCCAAAGTGACTTGCAAATAGTGCTTTCAACATGAGAAGATAAAAAAAGACAAATCAGGTAGAGTGCCACGTTGAATGCCAGAAAACAAATCAATTGCGTCACAAACCTAATGGTCGTATATGAGAAATTCAAGAGCTTCCATTAAAGCCCAAAATAGGAGTACATCAGATGCAAATGCAAAGCGGATGCAACTGCTTCATGCAACATTGAAGTGTGTGGAGCAGAGGAGTGGTGTGAAGGGAGGTTGAAGACCCGACGTGCTGAACGAGCTGTAGGGGTTTGATGGCGCTCGCAGGCGAGCCTGCCAAGAGGGAGTTGCAGTACTCCAGACGCGAGATGATGAGGGCCTGGACTTTGACCTGAACAGCCTCTCCTGTAAGGAAGGGCCGTATCCTCTGGATGTTGTTGTTATTATCGTTATTATTTATTTACACAGGGAAACCAATAATGTTGTGGAAAAGAAATCGTCAGGAGCGTGTTACTGCCAGTCTGTTAGCTGAGAACGAGGGCTTGCCGTGCAGGGTGACCCCCGGGTTCTTTGTGAGACTACTGTGAGACGGTTATTTCTGACGGTCCCTTTATTTGCGATGTCCTCTAGACACAGAGAGAGACTTGAGACGCTGCTGAGGGGGCTGACGCCCCGGCGCGACGACGTGGGCCAGGCCATGCTGTTCTGTTTGGAGCGAGCCGAGGCCGCGGAGGAGGTGGTGGGCTGCATCGCCGAGGCCCTGTCTCTCCTTCAGACGCCCCTGCAGAAAAAGGTTCCCCGTGTGTTGATCACGGCAGGATTTGAGCCTTCACCGTGCAAAACGGTCACTTTGTTTGGTTGGGTTTTACAATGCTTTCTGTGTTTCCCCTGCCCTCCAGATCGCCAGATTGTACCTTGTGTCTGACATATTGTACAACTCCTGTGCCAAAGTTGCCAATTCGTCCTATTATCGGAAATAGTAAGAGAGAAGTCCATTTGGTTTTGTTATTTTCGGAACTTGACTTACATGTATTTGTCTCTCCATCTGTCAGCCCCAAAGTGTTTTATAACAGCCTGTCCCGTTTAGTTTTGAAGCCAAGCTGCCCCAGATATTCAGAGACATCGGTGAAGCCTACCGAAACATCCAAGCCAGATTGCAGGCCGAGCAGTTCAAGGTAATCCCTCCCCCCCCCCCCCTGTCCGTCTCACTTAACTTGCTGATCTGAAGCCAAATCCATTCTCATTGCTGTGTTGGTTGTCTCCACAGCAAAAGATCATGACATGTTTCAGGGCATGGGAAGACTGGGCTGTATATCCAGAATCCTACCTGATCCAGTTGCAGAATGTATTCCTGGGCCTCGTCAAAGCAGGAGAAGAAGTGATTGAGAGGGCAAAGGTGAGTGTGACTCATCACTGATGTATACGATCCCTACAGACAGACAGACAGACAGACAGACAGACAGACAGACAGACAGACAGACAGACAGACAGACAGACAGACAGACAGACAGACAGACAGACAGACAGACAGACAGACAGACAGACAGACAGACAGACAGACAGACAGACAGACAGACAGACAGACACATGTATAGGGTTATACAGCATATTTCTTTGGAAGTTGTTTGATAATGAATGATGAGAGTCATAGCCCCAGATGCAAAGGATAAAAAGTCTCTATGCCCAGACAAAACAGGAGTATAGTAAGACCCCCCCCCAAAGCGTGCTTTTAAGGGATCACATCCATTCCCTGTGTCCAGGAGGAGTCTCCGGACCTGGACGGCGCTCCACTAGACGGCGCCCTCATAGACGGCGCGCCTTTAGACGGAGCGCCGCTGGACGATCTGGACGGCGCTCCGCTGGGCTGGGACCCGGCCTCTCTGGACGGGGTGCCCGTAGACGACATCGACGGCGTTCCGCTGGGGGCCGCCATCGACGACATCGATGGAATGCCTCGTGAGTGAGACCATTTTGTCTGCGAGGAGGAGACACTGTGGAGAGATTCAGATCCTTTAATTAACGTTATTAACATCAGCTTTTTTTATTTATTCCCCCCCCCCCCCCCCCCCCCCTAAGTGGACTTGCCTCACACCAGGGTGGCTCTGTCTAAATGGGAGCGGGTGGACGATGCTGAAGCGCTGTCCGACGGTATCGTACAATGATCATATTAACGTGTCCTACTTTGCGTCTGTGTTGATCCATTACAGGTAAGCCTATTCTGCAATTCTCTCTTTCAGTTAAGACTGAATCGAAATGGGACACTGGTGGCAAGAAGGACAGGGAGAGCGTGAATGTAAGGTAAGACACTAGCACCGCTCGGGGCTTGATAATGGGAACAGTGAGACCAGGTCATTTTATTTTTCTTCCTACACTTGAATAAGTCAAGTATTTATTAATAAGCGTTTATTGTATCCATAAGTTGATCATTTTCCCTGCCCACGGCTCTAGCACTAAGGAAGGTGACGCGGACACAGAGGAGGATAGCAGCGACGATTCCTCCAGTCCCTCCAAGTACGACAACGCTGACTTTAAGAGCTCTCTGAGCACTTTCCAGATGACCGAGAGCAAGAGGAGCCGGCTCCGAGAACTGGAGGCAAGTCCGAGCTTCCAAGGGCACGGTCGTCCTAATTAAGAACCAAGGATGACCCCAAATTTAGAGTAGAACCAACGTTTGTGTTGTGAGACGCGTTGGATCACCTGTTGTGTGTTCCCTTCAGGAATCCCTGTTGCTGAATGAGGTTAGATCGTGCTAACCAGTTGAGTCTCTCCTAATCTCTCGTGTCTGGGTGTTGTCTCCGGTACAGGTGAAAGTGATGAAGTTTCAGGATGAGCTCGAGCTGGGTAAGAGGCCGAGGAAGTCTGGGCAGAGCGTCCACCAGCAGGTGGAGCACTACAGGAACAAGCTGCTTCAGAAGGTGACGTACTGGTGGTGGTGCAATTCATTCCCTTTGTCAGCTCGTTTCCATGGCCACCACACCATTTAGATCAACATAGTTCTATTTATGTGGCGACTGACTGTTTATTCTTTATAACAAAACCCCCAAAAACACGAATAAAACAGGCAGCTATGCAACTAAAGCAATGAAAGGCTTTGTTTCCACTGTGCCCCTCAGGAGTTTGACAAAGATGACCAGGAAATAAAGGAAAGGTCGGCACCGAAGTCAAAAGACAGATTAAAGAAGGAGGAGAGGAGGGAAAAGACAGAGGAAAGCCGACGAGACAAGGAAAAGAGTAAAAAGAACGAAGACCGCGAGAAAAGCAGGGGGCGGAGTCGAGACTCGGACGAGCGGCCGCAGAAACACCGAGGCGATTCTCCTTCCAAGTAAGGGCAGGTGTCCGGTCCACCGTCTCATTAACTGTCGTTGGTTTTGGTTGACCTTTGACCTGATACGATGCATTTTCTCCCGCTCAGAACGAAGTCTAAGTCCCCCAAGAGGTCCAAGCGGTCCCGGTCACCTTCCCCGTCGAGGAAAACGTGGAGGTCTAGCTCGAGGTCGCCACATCGCTCCCACAAGAAGGCCAAGAAGAGCAAACACTGACCCTCGGCCTTGGACTTACAGTTCTTGACCAACTAATTGGCATATACGGACAACCCCAGCGCTACACGCTTCTCTCCCAAAAGGCCTTTGGACTGGCTTCTCCAGACCAGCTGGCGGCTGTTTCCCCCCCCCCCCCCCCCCCTTCTGTACCGTTGTCCTGGCTGTCGCAGTCAAGAATTGGCAAATTTTTTTGTATGAAGACGTTTCAACATTGTATGTACAGTTGTATTTGTTTTATCGTTCTACTGTTTGTTTTTAAAAAATCCCTTTCAATCAGATTGTTGCGACTAGGCTCTGAGTTACTCAATAAATCACCCCTGGCGATGTTTTACTTTGTTTGAATATTTTTAAGCTGTTTTAAATTATATTGTTTATTTTTGCCCTGTCAACAAAGTTGCTCTAGATTGCTAAAGCTGGTGACCTGACCTGTCTACTTCACTACTCATTTCCAGTCTGAAATTCTTGACTATATAATGCAGGATTATAAAAATGTAACAAACATTTATAATCAGCTGGCCCCAATCTATTATTGTTAAGTTGGGAAAATGTAAGAGACTTTGTCTAAGCCGTGATATGTGTGTCAAGACAAAATGCATCGACATCAATTGCCTAGTTTCCACATCAGAATCACCCAGAGCTAGCTTATAGTAAAAAATAAATGAGACCTGCTTTTTATAGTTGTGACTCTGGAACCTGGTTGTTAAATCCTTTAGGTATAAAAAAAATTGTGCCTTTAAGACATCAAAAAGTAGTCTTAACACTGTATATTATACTTTGTTGTTTACTTGGCCAGTCTCGAACGACTGAAAGGCAATGGGGAGAAAATAAAAATACTATTAAATACGTTTCTTCACGACATTCACAAAACAAATACTTATAAATGTAAAATCAGTGGTTCCATTTAATTTTTGTAACACAAACACCAATAAAGACACAAAAAGGTTTGTAACCGAAATCATTTTGAGTTAGTGCTGATGGCTTAAATGTTTTGACAGTGACTTTTCAAGCACAGTTTGCAGGGGGTAATAGAAAAGCTCTGAAGTTAGGGTGCAAATTACACGTTGACAGACAACTTCAAATACAGTGTCTTACCATCCAACCGTCATATTACACAGACAAACATAAATAGAAGAGAATTTCTGCTCGCAAACAACCATTGAAATATTTCTGACCCTGCAACACCAACCGCTTTGCTGACGTACAGATTGCTCTTCTTTCTTAATTTTTTTTTTTATGTGAAACGATAAAAGGAAATGTGGCGTGACATCATTGAGCGGCCATCTTGATTTACAGTCCGTGTTTCATCTTCCATCCTCCTCTACTACAGGGTCCCTGTTCTCCAGGGGAGGATGCCTCCTCTTGGAGTACTCACCAGTAGTATTGCCTAGGTGATTTTATTTTAGAAGTGCTGGCAGCAAGTGGCTCTGTCTGAAAAGCAGGACTCTACACAAACACATTGACAGATCCATAGGCAGTTAAGAGTTCAGGGTTGAGGGCAGCCCCTCTGAAGTGCTCAGTACTTTTTGACGTTGATGAAAACCTTGATGGCACCAGTGAAGTCTGCAGACAGAAGAACCTCTGTGTGATCGGTCTTCAGGGCTCCTGGGGGGGGCGGGGGGAGGGGGAATTAAACATTTCCTTTTTCAATTCATAACAGTGTACTAAACACATTGAAACAGTCGTGCCTTGCATACCTGAAGGAATTGTTTCTGAATCCGTCGAGTCCAGACTCTTACACTCTGCATCAGGCTTCTCTGCACCAGGTTCAGGCGGGACAATAAGGCTAGGGTGGGGTGCAAAAACGGCTGAGGTGACCACTGCATTGTGGGCTAAGATGGGTGGGGGGGGAAGAGAGAGCGAGAGAGAGCGAGAGAGAGAGAGAGCGCGTGAAAGCTTAAGTGGTGAAGTACTTCAACCAAAACATAACAACAAACTGACTTGTGTGACTTTACAAAACGAAGCACATCGCAACGACATTGTTGAATTACCTTTTATGCCCTCCCAGAAGTCGTTGCGGTCTCGCCGCACGGACGTGAATTTGCTCAGGTCATGGTAGGTGCTCCAGATGTACACGTACTTATCCTCCGAGCCGCTCACAATAAAGGAGTAATCATGGCTGTAAACGATGACGGTGACGAGGTCAGGGGCACTCTTACTGCACAATACAATCGGACAGGAAAGGGCTGTGTTTTACCTGAAGCTGGCCTTGATCTGACTACTGCTGTTGACGTAACCCTTGTATTTCATGGACAAAGACAGGTCCCTCAGGTCATACAGACGAATACGAGAGTCATTAGAAGTCACCAAAATCTGAAACCCATAGATATAATGCTGTCAAACACGTTCTTCTAAATCAAATTCATAAATTAGTTGAAATAAAGTTTGAAAAACGTAAATTCAATGTTTAAAAAAAAAAAAAACATCTATACATTTGTACAGTACAAAAATGAATGTAGAGTATGTTTTCATACCTTGTTCTCTCCAGGTAAAGGTTCAATGCCAGTGATTTTGCGACCAACTCTGTTCCTCCCTCTGGTGGATCTCACGTGAATCTGGGTGTGGTACTTAAGGCGCTGCAACAAGAACAGACAGGAGTGTTTTATACAACATTATGTAACACTAAATTTCAAGATAAAAACATGATTGTGGTAACCATAATAATGTTTGTTTTAAGATGGTTGAATGAGATTAAATAACTAAGACAGAACTGCGGTTACAACCACAGCTGCTGTGGGTGTGGTTTGTGGTTGGTGGTAAGGCTATAATAGGTTTAGAGTAAGGCAGCAGGTTGAGTGACGTTGAGCTGGGTTGGCCTACCTCGGTGTCATAGAAGATGCAGCGGCCATCGTAGGTGCCGATGACTGCGTACTTCCCGTTTTGGCAGAAGTTGGCGGCGGTGATGAGGCGCGTTTGGCCGTCCACCTCATTCCACAGCGCCACTTTTTTATCCGGAATGTTCCAGAGACGTAGCTTTCCGTCCAGAGAGCCACTCAAGAAGTACCGGTCATCCTGAAAAACAGCGGCAACATGACAATGTATTAACAAAACTGAAGGAAAAAAAAAAATGCTTGGGGAATTTTCAAGGAGATTTAATAGGAGACTCCCTGCAGCTTGACTGGAAAGGATTGGGTGGAATCATGGAAATGGTGTTACTCACTCTGGGATGGAAGGCGATGGCTGTGACAAAGTCAATATGCTGAAAGCAGCAAAGACACTCTCTTCTGGATATGTGCCACAGCCGGACCGTCTTGTCCATAGAGGAGGAGAGCAGGAAGTAGTTCTGGACCCCAAAGAAACCGGGAAATAGATCAGATTAGGAACAGTGAAAACCTATCAAATGTCCAGCCCAATAGCACTAACACTGTGATTTGATCCCCATGACAAAAGAAACCCTTTGTGAATGTTAAGCAAACTTGATAGCTTGCCAGTGTGCCATAGTTTGTTTTGTGGCATTACTTTTTGGTCCCCAGAGCTGCATATGTCTCTGTAAGAAAAGCGCCTGTACAATAGTGTGGACATTTCCCAGCTGTTATGTTTGTTGTTTTCATTGCAAAACAGCCTGTTAGTTCCCTTGAGGTCAGCCTGGTTTTGTCACTCCAATCCTGGTCTTATCTGGGCTCTTATTAACCACACATATAAGACAGGGGTGAAGGGAGGCGTGTTAACACCTTTGACCAGGACAGGTCCAACAGGTCAGCAGTGTGGCCTTTGTATTTGCAGAAGGGAACTGGGCGGAAGGGGGCGTTCCTGTCCTCTGTGTCGGAATCCTCCGGAACGCTGCTCATCTAGGAATGCACAAGGGACAAGAAATAATTTTCCTTTTTCAGTCAAGCTACTGGGTGGATCTTAAACACGGAGAACTTTGCCTAGTATATCTTTTCACATCAATAACCCAGCTTAAACTTGAAACATGTTTAGGTGGGCGGGTTCTAACCTGACTCACCCCACCGTCTGTGTCAGATTTAGAGGAACACAGGCTTTCCTGAGAGGGTGACGGTGACACACGACCTGGTTGAGACACAGCAAAAAAATAAGCTCAAATGATGAAAAACAAACAAAATGTCTGAAAAAAACAACAGCAAATCAAATTATAATGTCATGTTTTTTGACTGACATCGCAATCACATTGATGGGACCTACCTTCAGTGTTGTACTTTATTCTCATGTTGTTGAAGTAGTCGAATGCGTTTTTCAACACCCAGATCCGCACCACGTTATCCTGTCCTGCGGTGGCCAGTAGCCTGCCACAATGAGAAAACTTCATCGTCCACACTGCCCCCTGGTGGAAGAAAACACGTTAAAACGGCGATGGTTAAAAAAAAAACTCAACGGAACCAGTTTGTTCATAGAGAATTCATCAAATCAACGGAAATGTTACCATATGCTCGCCACTGAGGTCCTGGACCACCTTGATCTGGTCAAAGTCGAAAGGACCCTTGAAACTGTGGGCAGCCTTGAACTTGGCGGGTCGCGTGTAGGGCATTCCCTCGTCGTCGCTGGAGGACGGGTCGTCCTGGTCCGTATGAAACACTAAGAAAGACACCATTTCCCAGAGTGGTTCCAGCACCGGTTTACATCACCATACCATGGATTGTTCTCACAAGACCGTTTACTGGAGCTCTTACCTTCATCTCGAACACTCTTCACTTTGTTGACAGCCTTTTCACCGTACTCCTCGGCTAAATGCTTAGCTCTCTTCACCGACTTGCCCAGGAACTTTTTCAGCTGGGTGCTGGTGAGCCACAGAACATATAAAAGGCAAGTCACACGTTGTTTTGTTCACCTCATTCGCCCGTTGCACATGTAACAAAAACTCCCAGCAGATGGGATGGGGGGGCGGGGGGGGGGGTTGTGCCCTCCCAGGGTCTTACGTTTTCTGTTTCAGCTTTCCTCCGTCTGTGTCTGACAGTGGAGCCTGAGCCTCATCATCCGACTGTGCAGCGTCATTTCTGAAGGGCAAAAAGATATGCTCAGTGTGTTGTTGTTTTTTTATCAGGTAGCTTTAAAACAGACGAGACGAGACTGGTATTACATATTCCAGTGAGAACAAAATACACTGACTCTGAAAAACTGAAATGATATTATATATATTGAATTATACCAGTCAATCAAACTATGTAACGATTCTTAGCAGGATCTTAAAAATGGCATAACGGTGCATGTGTTGACCTTGCTGTAGGTATTTATAAGTACGTCGAGTCAAGGTAGAAACAAGAAGGCTGCTCTCACGTAATGTACTCCTTGGTCCTCCTCATGATGTGTAGAGTCAGAGGGTTAATGCCTGTGGGTAGCTTCTCCTCGGCCTGAATCAAGGGGATCTCCTCCCCTGTGTCCAGATTCTTGATCATCACACTCGCCAGGATCTCCTGGTGAACACATCCCAAGCCCCCCCCCACCCCAAAAACGAATTTACACATGCCCATATGGCCACCGGGACGCAAATAGGCCGACTGTAACACGGGGAGAAGCTGAACAAAGGCGTTGGAGCAGGAGACGACACACGGTCACAGGCCACACGCACCTCGTCGGTTAGTTCTCGACCGGAGTTGGAACGCGGACGCTGAGGACCGGGCGTATCTGCCCCGCCCGCAGACGACGCTCCCTCATCCTCATTCTCCTGAGGAGGAATACCAACCACCCCAAAAACATGACATGAAGTTGCAGAAAAAATATGAAATAAAATAAAATGGTTCACTATGGAAGATTATTTTACTGACCTGTGCTGTCACCACCTTTTCCCCGCTGGTGGCGCTGGCCAGGTCCAGAGAGTGCTGCAGCTCCTTGGTGATGCTTCTCACCGTGCTGCTGGGAGACACCAGGCCACAGGGCTCCGAAGGATCCCCTACACACACTGCCAGTCAAACGCCCACATGTACAGTTAAACCTTTAGGCCACGGTTGAAATGAGCAGCTGTTCAAACCTTTTAAAAGGTTGTAGAAGACATCAAATATTAAAAACCATTGAGCAATTTACATAGTCAGTTCATTTTGGACCATGACATGTGATATGAGAAGTTGCACGTTGACTAGCAAGGGTTAGCAACCTAAAAGCGTGATTTTAAAAAACAAAACGGAAAAACGGACTGTTGACCTTCTGAATGGGCATGCGGTTTATCAGCATATCAACTGTTGTGTATCTAACCTTGACATCCAACTACATTATTTACCTTCAAGCCCTGTGGGCCGCATAGCCTCCAGAGACTTCTTGCTGGGGGGTAAAACCGGGCGGCATGGTGGAGGAGGCCTTGGTGGGGGGCCTCCACTAGGAGGGGGTGGCCGCACCGGTGGGGGCCTCTTGGTGCTGGCCACAATATCTGGTTCCGCTGTGATATGCCGTGGAGGTTTGCTTGGCCCAGAGGGATCAGATTCAGCTGGCTTGTCTGTCAAGGGGACCTGGTCCAGTATGTCTGCTGGTCTCTGTTCTCTGTCCCCATCTGCACTGACACGGGGCAGGTCGGGGAGGTCCGGCATGTCTGGCGGACTAGGACCCAGGGTGCTGGTGATGTCTGGGGGCTGGATATGTTCCTGGGGTACAGCTGATGGGCCAGGGATGTCTGGGGGTGCCAGGACAGGTTGGTCATACGTTCCCTTCTCTGATCCATTGTCACTGAGCCTCTCTGGCCTAGGTTCTACAGCAGGACTTTCTGGTTCTGTGACCGGAGATTCTAGCTCCTCCCGGGCCTCGGGAACCGAGTCGGACTCTGCGTCTACCGTGGTGTCTACGTCCCGCTGAACTAAGAGCATAGCCTCTTCGGCAGAACTTCCCTTCTGACTCTCCTCAATGATGCTGTCAATGATCTGGGTGGGGTTACAGACAATCACGTTAGTCGAAAGACATTTCCTCACCACTGCACATTCGTTTTAATTCCAGTCATTCTAGTGTTCCCCTTCCACGCCCGGCATGAAAAAGACACAAGTCTCGATATGGATTGAAATGAAAGAAAGGAAAGTACCTGCAAAGAGTCATCTTGACGTGCGTCAGCTGCGGACAGCCCGGCGGTCACATCTTGAACTGGATTCTCAACAGACCCCTGTAGAGATTCCAGTCAGCTGTCAATAATTATCAAAATATCCCAAACTCTCCTTTAAAAGTGTCTTACAAAAACTACATATTTATTCCCAGCTACTGACTACAAGTGTCTTGAAACGCCATCTTAAGCAAGCTGTCAACTTTGGACAGTAGTAGACCATTCAATAAAAACAACAGCTTTCTGGTTACTCTCTTGAGGTTAATTATTAAACGGCGCCTAAAACTGTTAGTCAATAATAAAAGGATACCTTTAAACAGCAAGAAAGATTTATTTGGCTCAAATGACGTACCTGAGGTGAGGGAATAACAAACTTTGCAGGTGACCTGAAAACGTTTGGGTAAAACTGAATTACAGCTCATCTGTACAGAATCCGAATATGAAACACTCAAATTGAAACACTATATATGAAGCAATACAAAATATGATTATATGTAGGCCTATGACTTTACTCTGTTGATAGAGAATGAGAACATGCTGCAAAACATCTTCACAACGCTATTACATTACTATGATATAAAAGGCATTTAAAAGGCACATTTGTGGACAACTAAATGGATACAATTATAATACAACTGCACTATACTGAAATGTTGCTGTATTTGACTGGAAAAGCTGAAGTAACAGCTGGCAGATCATCGAAAGGTTTTCAGCATCACAAAAGCACATGTAGACCCCCCGATAATGACACTTCTAATGATCTGTTGACCCAATTTGAGAGGTTACTTACACTTTCGGAGACGGGGTAAAATTCGCGTCTTCGGGTGCATCATAGAATTCCTCTGTGTCACTTGTGTCTGACGCCATTCTAACATAAACTAGACTGCAGTACGTAGCTAGGGTAGGCTAAACCTTGATCAAGTGGGTAATAGTTTGTGATTTGCATGCAACCGTCTCTTTGTTGCACACTCCTGCGAAAAAAACGCCCTAAAATAACCGGAGCTTTACACATTAGGCAATCTATGGCAAGGATTGCTGTTTTCTAAGCAGAAACAAGGTGAGGCCATGCATAGACTAGCTAGCTAACAAACTACTAGGAAAGTGAATGTAACGAAAGCTATCTAGCAAGCTAATTTGGCTTCAGCGGGTTTGGTCCAAAACGCCACACCGTTATCCCCCTTTTCAAAATCTGTCCACCAAATTTAAATTTCAACCATTGTAGTTATTTTAACGGCCGAATTGATTCCCCTAACCGTTATCTAGCGTTGGGCTTGCTGACAGCAAATTTGACAGTGGTTAGCTAGCTATACAAATACACAAACAAGGAAGAGAGGAGTGGAGTTTGTCCGTCATCTGACGTCATGCTCCCGTCTCTTTGGCCGGGGGTCTGTTTTTTATTATAACAGAAAAACAATTGGTAAAAAAGGCACGTGGACACATGGTACACATTATTGGCAAAATATTCACATATAAAATGTACATTTAATAATTTGATCATTTATAATTTAATATTTTATCGTGAAACGAATATATTATTACTGCTGCGCCCCAACCCAAAGGTAATTCAGTGCTTGATTTATAGGTCTATTAAAAAAAATTTGAGTCTACCTATAATCGTGTTATGTATATAATATATATATCATTTAGTTTGTTTGCTGTTGTTGTTGTATTTTGACATTATTTTTGTGTTTTCAATATTTATTATCAACTTTAAAACTTGCTTTATGGCACGAGAGGAAAAACATTTGCGGACCATTCCTAAATCTGTTACCTGCATTTAGAACCGCTAAATCATATTTATTTCCTTGGGCTATTACTGAAAACCTACTCTCCTCCTATAACCCCGAGTCACATTTGTGCCCGGTTGAAGAGAATCAACAGAAAATGTAAGTGACGGCTAAACTTGTTTCACTGATTTGTTTTCCAAGTTTATTTTATGGGGTCTTCTCCACGGGATTAAGAGGCAGTGATTAGCATCAGCCATATTCTCAGCGAATGGACACGGTTCTCCGTATCAGAATAATACAACATTTCTGTCGGATACCTTAATTGTAAACTGCAAATACAGAAAGCAATAATTCGGCCGGGAACCACATTTTTTTGCAATGGCTTAAAATTCTTCTGAATATTTCCCTCCTGACAGCAATTGTTGGCTTGCCAAAAATGAGACAGGTGCAGCATGGGACTCATGGAAGTTTTCGTAGAAAATGTAGGCCCATAAAAAAATATTAGGCCTATTTGCTGCAAATGCAAGAGAGAGACTACAACCGGACAGACATAGTGCGTTTTTTTTTTTTTTTTTTTTTTTTTGCACTACTTCATAACGTTGTTATTTGTGTTTGTTTGTTTTTTGTTTGTTTTGTTCTGTTTTAGAGAAGACAATAAAGTGGAATTACTGCTCACGCTTGGCCTTTATTTCTTTTTAGAAGCAGTGACCCAGTTCACCATTCCTCTTTGAAACAGTTTTGACACAAGTTTATTGTGGTATTTATTTAACAAATTATTCAAATTCACTTTACGCCAAGAAGTAATGTCACTGCTGATCTACTTTGTTTGGAAAGTCGTCGAAACGGAAGTTTTGAGTGAACCAGATTGTCATACTTTTCCACCAATGGCAAATCTGGATACTCTACCATTCCTAGTAAGCGTCCGTTGCATTGGATAGGAATGAGATTTCGCCTTAGGGCTTGAGTGGAATTGAGGGTTTAGGAGGAAAACAAGGACGTATCCCTAGTAGAAGCCAGGTACGATTTCACCGATTAATAGAAAACTAACAACATGTATCTTGGATACAGATGAGAACATATGGTCGCAAATAGCAATATAGTAAAGAAATTTAAGTGCTGAGCCTTTTGTATCGGACTTTTCATCAGTTGGCACAATTAGTTTGCTAGCCGTAACCTAGCTAACGCTAGCGTGTTCTCGGTAGTCAGTAGCTAGCGATGGTTAGCTACCTCAGCTCGTGAAGGCTTAGCTAGCGTCTGCAACTAATTTCCCTTGCTGTTGACTACTGAATTACTGCCATAAGTAATCACAAATAGGTATCGTTCTATTGACTCAATGCGTATGGTTAACTAATTAATAATCAACCAAATGTTAAAACGTGAACATACGTAAACTCTTAACTTGCTGAGTTTGATAACGTTAGTAACGTACCAATAATGATGAACGTTTGCTAATTTTAGACTTTGTTTAACGTTACTTATTTATTCATTGTTAACCTTAGATAGTCAGCGTAAACGGTGGAGTTATTGTGGTAGACTCGGGTCACAATCGATAGTGATTTATGTTTAATGAAACTTGGTTCAGGCGTAAGAAGTTATTGGCCACCTGTAACTAGTTAGCCATCGTAGTTTAGCTGGAACACAAAAGTTGTTGAGATGGTGTTCCCAGCAGCATATTTACTAATCTAACTAGTGTTACAAGTAACAAAATGAAACGAATACATCTCACACGGCAATGTGCCCGATCGCTAGTCTTGTGCGGCCGTTTTGTTTTGTTGTCACCACTACCCCTCTTGAGTGTTTGACCTGAATCCAACTGTTGCAGAAGATCAATAGCCGGCTTATTTCAATCGACCCAGGCAGGTGGAGGAGCCTGGCTTTGCAACAATTACGTTACAATCCGACCATGTTCAACCGGAAGCTTGCCCGGCACATCTGAGCGAAAAGCCCGTTTGGGCATTTCGGCTGAGTTGGGCAGACATAGAACAACCATTGACAGTTGCCGTGTTGGGTATGTTTGTTTCCCCTAAATTACCGATTTCATGTGTCTCATCTAAATTTGATATCAACTTAAAATGCACAGCTAGCTTTGCTTTTCAGTTACAAGTTAGTGGGGAAACTGTGTTTAATATGACTTGCTTTGGAAATGTACATTGACTAAAGCTCTGCAATTACATTGCGGCTAAACTGGTAACCTAAGCCACTAAACGCACGATCCATAACATGTTTTGAAAAGTTTGCTCTGTTTGTGTTGAAATTGTAAATGCAAAATGTATATTCATTTTGTGTTTTTCCAAAATATGTGGTTCGATATGTTAGCAGGTGTATATTTTAATTCACTTTTGTTAAGAGTTGCTCAAGCCTAAAGAAGGTTATTGGTGTGAAATCTACTCGGGTCCTTTATTCGACATGAAATTATATCAGATGGCTAGCAACCACGCCATAGATAGAACGAGAGGGAGCGTGGGAAGAAGATTGGTTCAGTACACAACACCTGTTTTGGTTGAGACGGACTGTCCAGCATGCCAGTCATCCATAAGAAATTGTTATTGAAAAGTGTTTCAACACCAGGCAGCACCCTTAAGCTTTTAGGCAGGCCAACGGCAACAGGAAAATGCATTTGATGAAATGAAATGAAAGCCAAGTGTTGAGTCTGGTTTAAGAGTTGGGTTTATCGTCTTTATCAGAAACAATTTCTCCGAAAATTTGAAGAAAGCTCACAACTGTTGAACTCTACTGCTTTGTTCCATGCAACATAATCATGCTTTAACCCATGTAGGTAAGTTTCATGGGCAGTAATCAGAGCTGAAAGAATGATACAAATCTGATATCGACACATCCATTACACATTGGACCCAGGCTGTGCCTTTACAGTAGCTCCCTCTCATATGGTTAATGTTCAGAATGGTCCAGTAAGGCAAGCAATCCATTCACCACTGCCCCCACAATAGAGGCAGTGTGATACAGAGAGAGCTGCAGTGGTACAGTACACATACATGCAACAAATCTTCAGAGCCTGGCTTCAGTCATGCCGTTAGAACGTCCTCAGACTGCTAGGCTCAACAATGGTCTTGGCACAGAGCAGCTCAGAGAACAAGCAGCCTAATGTTGCCAGTTGTCATAGTGTTGTCAGCTGACTGAGCGCTTTATCGAAACCTCATGTCCGTAACTTGAATTTGTCCTCTTCATCGTTAATGCAAGTCTTTGTAGGCCAGCTGTACGACTAACAAGTCCACGTTCATGACGGCTGTATTTAAAAAAAAAAGCTAGCCACCTATTTTAATCAAGACATTGACTAATGCGCAAGAAAGGGCACTGTGTATTTAAATTAATTTCCATGCACAGACTGCTGCGATGATCACCTATCTGATCTCTACTTTAATCTGGGGGACCACGTTGAACAGCGGGAGCCAGCAGGACAGATGGCAGACAAGACAACGCCCCAAAAATATATGTCTGAAATATTAATAGAAAGACCATATGCTTGCACTCCATGAATGAATAAATGGGAAAAGATGGACGCAAATAGAGAGACATTTTCGAACTTGAACAAACACCAAAATAGATACTAAAGACTTCTACGCTCAAGTGGGTAGCTGCTATGTTTTCCTTCTGTCAGATTTTAATACTTTAGATTGTTTCAAGCTTGATGCGGGCCTATTTGTAGAAGTTTCATTATCAACTCAACTGTTCTCATTGTTGAAATGGTTTAATGCTATTGTCTTTTGTTTCTGTTTATCTTTTTATACGCAATATATTTGTTAATCTTGCTTTTATATATTTATTTATTTATACTGTTTAAATGTCAGTAGAAAACCACGGCATTAATGAAACTTTCCTGTGTGTGTTTTTAGCGGTGTGTGGTTTTGGTGAGGGCATGGAGCACCCTGTACACCGAGGGGAGACGATGTCCATCGGACTGCACGACAGGTACTGTTCAATGTATGTCCACTTTATTTGACCTCTTTACTGACGCTATTCACTTTCCTAGCTCTCTATTAGGCCCACACATACCTGACTGTGGATAATGTTAGACTAAACTTGGTGTGTTGTTGACCTCAGCCTTAACTTTTGCCTTTCAGCCTACCTATTTATGTGTTGAGGCAGTCTCATCTCCCAAGTTGTTAGAATTAAAAAATGTAACCGTAAAGTAAATGAAGTGTTTGTTATTGTCCCGTATTAGTTGTATTTTCTATTGGAACCGATATTCCTTGTGTGGTTTTAATCAGAGCATAAATACTTTGAAATATTAGATTTCCTAGTTCCATTATTTGTATTATCTAATTTTCTTCTGAATATATATATATATATATATATATATATATATATATATATATATATATATATATATATATATATATATATATATATAGTGTGTGTGTGTGTGTGTGTGTATATATATCTATCTATATATCTATATTTATATATATATATATATATATATATACATATATGTATATATACATATATATCTATATATATATATAAATATATATATATATATATATATATATATATATATATATATATATATATATATATATATATATACACACACAATATACAATTGTATACACAATATACACACAATATACACACAATATATATATATATATATATATATGGAGAACTTCCCCTTCTAAAACGTTAGGAAGTTCAGTATAGGGTGTTTTAACAGACACCAGTGTGTTGACGGTACTGCCGGGTCTTAGGTCAGGTTACAGCCTGAATCCATGAGTCAGTCAAAGCCATCATTGTCCCCCTGTCTCCGGGTAAAGAGGCCACTTTGGGCTCTCTCCAGTCCCTTTTTTCGGGCTGTGTTGATTTTGTGCCAAGTGACTAATGTACAATTTTACAAGTTAGTAGGATTTGTGTTGGTTTGTCTCCAGACATTAGAAGTTTTCTTGAGGATTTACAGATTACCCATGCCCTCACTTTTTGCCGTTCACCGTTGAAAAAAAAGATTTGTATCACAGTGGATTCCGTTTCTGTGGATTTTAGTTCCCGTCTTGTTTCTTGTGACGGTGTGCCTTCGTGTGTTAGGAGGCTTCAATATAATCTGGCCAGGCATTTGCTGCAGCTGTTCTCAGGGATTTTGTCCTTTCTGCGCACCTAAAAGTACACAACATAACTTCCCAGGGTGGGGATTAGATTTTTTTGTTGGAACTTGAAAATGTCATCACAGATTAATATTATGGGTAATGTTGAAGTATGATCTACCAGAATGGAGGTGTTGTTATTGACCACCACGACACACTAAACGTATAGGTTTTCTGTAAGCTAAATTTCGGGCCCACTTTGTATTGCCCTGGTTTTTCTTGTTTTGCTTTTCTTGCTTGTTTATCGTTTGCCTTTTGTCCATCTAAAGATTTCCGAGGCAGTAGTTCAGTTCCGTTGGTGTGGCAACATGCAACAGCTGTTTGATGTCACACAGCAAGCTGCCTACTAATAAGCACCAAGGAAATGAGGGCTCGGAAGTTGCCTTGGAACACAAAGTCCTTGAAACCTAGCTACTGGAAGAGAAGTGAACGAGGAAAAGGCACCAAGGTTTTTTTTTTTTTTCTTTTCTTTTTTTCTTACGCAGGTATACTCACATTAGTAGTCATGGCTTATGATTATAAGGTAGTAATCAGGCTATCATATACTGTGGCAATTGTGTCTTCGTTTTATTTGACGCCATATTAGAAAACGGCTCAATGACTCTTTTCCTTTTGATGGGGAAGATTTGTGTCGGAATATATTCGATTACGGCCCTCCTTCAGTTGAGGAGAGTGCTTGACATTTTTAGGCGCTGTCGATAGCCAGCTTACGGAGAGAGAGTGCCTTTGGCAGCATTTGTTCCCTGCCTCTACTAAGCTGTTATTCGCCAGCCTCCATCTGTTGCATTAATTCATGCCAGTGGCAAAATTTACATTCAAATGAGCTTTCACTGGCTGCTCAGATTCTGTGGCAAAACTCTTTAACAAACCATGGTGATTGTTCTCTGTAAAACTAGAGATTCTGACCAGCATAAGTTTCGAACTATTTTCAACCACCACAACTATTTCTAAATGTTGTATCGTATAAAGTCAAGGGGTGACCCCGAATAGTCAACTGTTTATAAGAAATTGCTAATGCTGATCTCCGTTGTGTGTACGTGTGTCCGTGACTTACATGAGCTCATTCCGGTATTAGCACTAAATTAGCCATAGACCGTAGGCTTATATTGTTTACAGTTATTAACACTTAATGAAAATGGCTAAATAGTTGTGTGCTTTGAATCAATCTCTCTAGTGTGCGCGAATAAACCACTATGGTAGACTAAGCTGCAAGACCATCGAAGCCGCATTTTAATAAAATTAAAATACATGATTGGACGATTCGTCGACTATAGGCAAGAATGGTCAAATCAGATTCGACTACGCAAATTCTTAATTGGGGACACCCCTAATAAAGTGACAATAGTTTTGGGGGAATTATATTTCAAACCGGACATTTGATAAGGGACCTGTCAATGAACCTGCTATTGTTTCATCAGTACATGAACTCAAGACAGCGTGGTGCCTGAGAAGTTAAGCCACGCTTGGTCAATGGGAACGCACTATGCATGTCTAATCGGTCATAGGCCTTATGTGATTACGCTGATGAGAAGCTAAGCTCGTTAGGCCTAAGATGGTTACAGAAAGGGAAATCATTTCTTTTTCAGAGGTGACATTAGAGCAAAACTAGCCCGTCGCCTGCATTTTGGGCTGTTTACCTTCCAATGGGCACGGGGATGGGAATACATAACTGGCCTTCAGAGTGTGGGATGAACTCCTAACCACAGTAGACCCACTATATATTGCCATGATACAGGGCGGATGTTGGCATTGCAGGCTAAGGCAGAATGGAAATGTCATTGCATTATGGCACCAAGCTAAGACGTTAGAATTACGTTTTATGGGCCGGCTGAAGTGGAGAGTGGCCACACCGCTGGGTGGTGCTGATGTGGTGCTTAGCACCTGCCAGGACCATGCTCTCCCTACCCAGTGTCTCTGATGCCAAGCTTTCCCTCTAACACGCACAGGATGAGGGGGGAAATCATGCTGTTACTAACCGTTATTTGCAATTTGGGTTTGATATACAGATATGAGCAAGAGGTTGAAGATAGAAAGAGGTGATTTGTACTGCCAACCTTCAGCAGGATCAGGATCGGGTGTGACTTTGCTACGCTTGTTGGTGGTGCTACAGTATTTATAAGCAAGTGTTGGGCAGTTCAGTACCTTTTGTGTCCAGTAGGTGGTAGACCTTTACATTTCTCTCGTCTGTAGTCTCCACAAGGGCTACATTCTACAACCCAGACAAAGTATATCTGATAGTTTGGAAACATACTTGTCGTTCAGTTTTGTTTTCTGGGTGTCTTGCTCTAGGCTGTATACTGGCTTGTGTCGCTATTGTTTAAAGTCAAAGCAATGCAAGTAGATCTGACATACACACAACAAATACTTTGTTTTTACTGACATGCTTCGATATGCTTTGATATCATTACATTTAAAGTTTGTCATAACCAATACTGAACCATTTTATTCACAATCCCATTTTAACCTGTGTATTGGGATATACATTGTATATTGTGCTCTTAAAACAGTAGCCTAGTTTGTAGGCCTATGTGAGATTTGAAACAAAAAGGGCTAACATTTTCTATTAGTGACAAAAGAAACTGACAGAAGTCTTAAAGAAACAATTGTCGAGAGAGAGAGAGAGAGAGAGAGAGAGAGAGAGAGAGAGAGAGAGAGAGAGAGAGAGAGAGAGAGAGAGAGAGAGAGAGAGAGAGAGAGAGAGAGAGAGAGAGAGAGAGAGAGAGAGAGAGAGAGAGAGAGAGAGAGAGAGAGAGAGAGAGAGAGAGAGAGAGAGAGAGAGAGAGAGAGAGAGAGAGAGAGAGAGAGAGAGAGACTTGGCTTGGCTTTCCCCTGGTGTCTATAAGTCCTCTCCGACAGGCCACCTCACGCGTTCTGCTTTCGCCGTCTGACGGCAGGAGATGAAGTCCCGGGGGGGCTTTAGAGGATTCCGCTGCGGCCGTAGAACCTGGAAGACCTCAGCAACAGAGCAGAGAGAGAGAGAGAGAGAGAGTCAAAGTGAAGGGGCACACAGAAAGTGACATGGCTGTGGCCTATCTGACATGGGCCTGGGGACTCATGAGAAAAGAGAGGCCGTAATCGTAGAAACGAGCTGACTCCTGATCTCCATTGTTCTTTTCCACTCAATTGTTGGTATAGATGTTGATCGGACAAGAGAGGGAGGGAGGGAGGGAGGGAGGGAGGGAGGGAGGGAGGGAGGGAGGGAGGGAGAGAGAGAGAGAGGGAGGGAGGGAGAGAGAGAGAGAGAGAGAGAGAGAGAGAGAGAGAGAGAGAGAGAGAGAGAGAGAGAGAGAGAGAGAGAGAGAGAGAGAGAGAGAGAGAGAGAGAGAGAGAGAGAGAGAGAGAGAGAGAGAGAGAGAGAGAGAGAGAGAGAGAGAGAGAGAGAGAGAGAGAGAGGACCGGTGAACTGGCTGCCCTGGGCCAAGCCACTGGTGAATACAGCACCCAGTAGTCTAGCGCACACAGCGAGCTGAATGCAGTCTATTTCAGAGAATCTTGAAGATACTCTCAATGAGATAATTGGTACATTAAGTTTGGTCGTATATTTTGTCCTTGTTCAGTTTCATTAACCATTAGTGTTTGTCAAAAATAAGGTAAATCGCAATGCATATTGCTGTGCTTGGATGGATTTAAATGAAGCCGAACGGTTGTAAATTGCTTGGTAATTTGTTTTATTTTACAACACTTCTTTTTTTTTTTAGGCAATGGTCTCTGGCGATTGGTAGACCGTTTCTGTGCTTCTCTTTATTGCTGTATATTTTTACGCATATTTGCCTCTGACCCCTCCCTGCCTCGTCGCGCCCATAACAACCTGAGCGTTGCAGTCACCACTCGTTGAACAAGGTGGCACTGTTGTTATGCTGATGGGCTTGTCGACAAACCCCTGACAGGACGGAAGGGCTTCTCCCCCACCCCGCCCCGCCCCCCCCCCCCTAACCCCCTCCCTTTACTAGAGGAGTGTAAGCTGCAGCTGGTCCAGTAGACACAGGGAAGACTGCCGTTTGGCCTCCTAGCGCTGCTGCTAGTCTCCCAAGCCAGTCGGACGCCTGCACTCTGCCTCTGTCTGCTGCCGCGCCACCAGCGCTGCCGCTTACCCTCCCCCCGACCGGTGTGGGCAGAGTGGGATGGAAGCCCTCGTTAAAAGCCTGTCCATGGAAATGATTTTTGCCGACGATATTGCTGTAGACGAGCCGTGCTGGTGACATCAACATGCCTTTGAAATGGAAAAGCGGTTCCCCCGTCAGCTGGAAATTCCCGGTGCCCGTGCTTAAGACGTCCAGGTCCTCACCGCTCTCGCCAGCCTACATGTGAGTAAGGTGGAAGCTGCGTCCGGAGCTCACTCTGGTGCTGCCTCTGTTGGATGCTGTGTGTTTTTTTTCCCTTCCTTCTTTCTTTTGTCTGTTGGGTTCTGTCTGTGGTCTGTGTCTCCCGTCCTTTGGCGTTGCGGCCGAACTGGGGTGCCAGGGCTTCCGTTGTGTTTCGAGGCGGTCGGTTTTAATGCCCGGCTTTGTGGCTTGTGCCATGACTGCCGCCGCCCGCCGCCGCCCGCCGCCGGAAACGTCGTCCTCCTGAGCAGCAGGACTCGTTATCCCGGGCTCGTTTCAGTGCCGGCCGTGTCATGGCCACGTTGGCCACCCTTCCACCCTCCCGGCTCAGTGTTTATTTGACTGCAAGGACTCCTGGCTACGGCAGCGAGCTTGGGAGGAGCCTGCCTTTGTCAGGTTGTTTGCCCCGGTTTAGAAGCTATTGTCATCGGCTACTGTTGGGGCGGCGGGGGGGGGGGGGGGGGGGGGGGCAGAACATACGGAGGGTGTCGCTGGGTTTCTCTCCCTCTGTCTGCTCCTTTCCACGGAGGGAAAATCCCAGTAATTGTCTTCCTCCTGCACCTTGCTCTCTCTGTGAAATGGAGCGGAATCTTGGTTCGACTGCACACAAAACCGGCGTTGGCTAAGCTGCTGTTCAGGAAGGCGCCTTCCACAGACAGACTATAGAGTGATCTTCTGAGCTAGGACTGCTTTGAGAGAAATAGTCTGCTTCGCACATGATTTCTTAGACTGTTTGTATCGTTACATTTCCCGAGATGTGGCTACAGTTGTCTCTTAAAGCTGTTGGCCTAGGGATCTTTATAGACCTGAAGAAAATCTATATATAGTAGTAGATATTGATATTAAATACCCTACTTGTTTCCCCCCTACAATAGATGATATAGAAAAGCATCATTCATCCTATATATATCAAGTAAATATATACCCTAAATAGGTTTGTATTGCCATGTCTAATAGTTTAAACTACTGTAAGCACTTCAATGTAGCCTGATTTTGTTGAAATAATTATGAAATCCTAAATTTAACGTTAACATTACAAATGAATAAATGGTGACCTCTGTATAGTCAACCACAAGCCTACAACTAAGATATGATTGAAGCTGTGAAATTTAGATGTGGTAATATGTCAAATTTGAGCTTGTAACAGGAGCCATTACAGCCTTACTGGGTGAGCGAGCAGAGAGCAGAGAGCCGCCCTGCCCTGCCATATGACACATTTCAGACTCTCATTGTGTGATGTTCTATCAGATGGGCGGATGTTGGGCCTCTGATTATAGGTTACGCTCCTGTGGTAAAAGAATTGGCAGTTAGGCGTTTCTGAGGAGTTCTGGTTCCACGCTGTTATTGGGCTTGGTCGTGCAGAGTAATACCGGGGGAAAAGTGGGGTATTTTAGAAACGGCTTGCTTACAGTTCGGATGCTGCAGCTCTGCAGGCCAGCTTTATGGAATTTTAATTGTGTGTGTGTGTGTTTGTGCGTCTGCCCACAGTGATCCCACTCAGGTCTAAATATAACCCAGCTGCCTATGCAGATTTCATGCTTGGACGGAATGGCAAAGGTGCACTACCCGTGGAATAACTTGCCGTTCAGTTGGAATCGTGTGCGTTTTTGTTTGACACGGCGTCTAAGTCCTTTACGATTCATTTCATCGCTGATTCCCGGAAACGAGTCGCCACAATACGCAGCACTTTTTTTAATTTATTGGCACCTGACCTGTAATGTTCTCGCCTTGGATGTTTTATTACCACTTTTTTTTATTGATTTTTTTTATTGCCACTGCTTTTGTATTTTTTTACCCTTTTAACCATAAATCTAAATGTCTTTGTTGTTAGCTAGCGTGCCATTTTCTCTGTGTAGGGAGACAACAAACGTTTTAATGATATTGATGGGATGGCATAACACATAACAATAACCTTTGGGATGCTATCCTGAGGGCATAGACAGTACCCCACAACTGACCAGTCAGCGTGCGAAAAATGTGAAGCTGACCGTAATATACTTTTGTGAAAGAAGGTTTCAGTTTATTAGCTTATTGACCTGGTCCATCACTTTTACCGTGGCTCCACAATGAGCTAATGCAGCAGTTGATCGTGAGTCCCTTACGGGACTCGCTGCACCCACCCACTAGATTGTTGTTTGCCCCGTTCTCTCTGCTTGTTCTCATGTCTTCATACTGCCTTGTATACACACGTTAGAATAAGGATAAATATTAGTCCAATTTGGTGCGAGTAAAACTCACATTAGCCTGTTTACCCTCAGCCATCCATAGCCCTGCAGCAAGCAGACTTGTAGTTGTACAAAACATTTGAGGTACAGGACTTCGTGTTCCAGAATAGAAAAAGGGTTTATGCCTACGTGGAGAAGGCTTATTTTCCATGGTCATTAGTGGAAGCTAACTATTTGCCTATTGTGTGAGTGTAATTGGCAATCAATTATTTTACAGTAACCTTACAGAGTTGGCCTTAACAAACAACGACTGCGTTCTGGTGTTTTTCATTTATTAAAATGTTTACTTTTAAGGTAAGTTTTGTGAAATCAATAAAAATATATCAACGCACAAGGACAGTAGTAGGTTCATTATGCTTTGGGCTTGTTATTGTTGTATACAGCCATTAGGGTAACGTTACTTCATGCTGCAGTTAGCATGTAGTGGTATATGAGAGCAAATAGGGCAACAGCAAGAGTTAGCTCCTGTCAGTCACTGACTATACATGCCTTTATACTGTAGCCTCCCTACTTTGCTGCTGACATAACTTCTCATCAAACATGGTGGCTGCATTTGTCATAGATTTTGTAACTAATCTATTTACTGTACACCGGAGGGTGTACTTAAGCAAAAAGTATGTCTGATTTAAATGTTGAACATTGGACAACCCTGCTGCGGTGTGCCCCCCCCCCCCCCCCCCCCCCCCCAGTTTGATGTGTGATCATCCAGTACTTTCAAACCGAGAGCTAATTGGGTTTTCAGCCTACATCTTTTGTGCCCTCTCCACCAGTTTGGTCGATACCAAAACTGTTATGCAATGGGAGCGTCTGGGTTCTCTCTCAAATGACGGAAATGTGATTACACAATAGTGCGTGGTTTGAGATGACCTAACTACACAATAGTAATGATGCTTTTAGTTTAATAGGTTTTTTGCAGTGGAACCGTACATAGAGAATTCCCCCTGTATTTGTTTGTTCCCATCTTCAAGCCATACTCAACTCATGATTTATTCTTTCTGTATACCTTTTTCAGATGTTCATTGTTTAGTAATGAACGCGTCTTATTTACAGATGTCTCCGAAGCATGTACGGCTTAATCACACAGTCTTAGGTCAAAATATGAAATAAATCATATTTGTTATGCCTTCCAGCTACTGCAATAGCGAGGAATACCACTTTTTGTGCATTTGTTCTCTCAGGTCCCAGCGGATTAGCCAAGCGAAACTGTAGCCTGAAAGCTAACGTTAATAGTATCTTGATATTTGTCATGCACATCTATCAACCATATTTTCAAAGAAAAGTTTGATTTTGCGGTGCACTCCTTCAAAAGCGTAATCACGGCAGGCATCAGAAAGAAGAAAGTGGATAGGTTTGTTGATGGGTAATCAAAGATGAAGATGTGCTATTGTCACTCCCTCAGTGAATCTCATGTTTGGGGAGCAGAAGTCGGGCACAGCATGGAGTCAAATCGCAGCTGCTGCTCAGAACAAGCATACCTGCGACATCCCGATGAGTTACACCATTGAAATTGATCAGAAAACAAAATATGCTAATGTATTTATGCAATCGCTCTAGTTAGGCCTATCTCTGAGTAGTCAGTTGGCTGCTTTAAGAACCGAATCAATTATATTTCAATGAATTCGTAGGCACACTGTTTCTGTTACGTAATCTGACTATAAAGTTGGCTCAATGGTTTTTGTAATTCCATCATTATGCCGTAGGTTAATATCATGTTACCCATGCTATGTGGAACTTGTAATTTATAATGAGTGTTTCTCAGAGGGAGCTGCCGTGACAGCCATATTGCCTCTAGGAGGCTGTCATATGGAGCGTAGTGAAACTGACAGCTTAATGAAGCAGAACTACATTTGTAATGTTTAGATTTGATGTTGGTGGCAGTGTGGTGGGACACTCATTGATTGCTGGATGGTTATGACGATTATTTTTGTGGTTATAATGTGTTTTTAAAATTCAAGACTTAGGTGGGCTAGAGTCATTCCTACCCATTTGCAGCGTTCACCTTTACTTCTTTCCCATATCAGTTCACACTTCTCAAATGAAGCGAATACATTTCATAATATATTGTCGTGGCCATGTTCATTAAAAACCATGAATTTCTAGTTTGTAAAGCATTTACCCTTCAGCGTCAGTTTCATGATTAATGTGGTGTCAAGATGTCAACTGTTTCATCATTCTAGATAGGCTACCTCTTCTCTGCATTATATTATATCAATATAGTATTATCTTTCACCATTCAGTTTTCACCTACTTGGCCTTGCTTGATTCAAATTTTTTCCATCTACCGTTTTAATTATGCTAGTCTATGCAGACACTAGAACAAGGGGAAATGAACATTCTGTTAACTTCTTTCCTTAATTAAAGGTCTGTGGTTTCTTAAGACAAGTTTTCATTATAGTCATCATCCAATTTACAAAAGCAATTAAGACACATTGCACGCCTACCCCTATCCAATTTGGCATATTTAATTAATTATGCCCTGGTGTATTGGGAAATGGTACTGAGTGTTCGCAGCAGATTATGCTTGCCATGCTCCTTGTGTCTTGGAAATGGCCATCCTCCAAACACTGTGACAAACCCCTCCCCCATCCACACGCACACCTGGTCATGTGTAGACTGTGCCATTCAGGTGCGACGCAGTTGGATGTTTCTGTCTGCCTATCTGTTTTCTGTGGTGTTTGTGTTTGAGAACTCGCATTGAATACCTGCTGTTCGTGGATGCAAAATCAGATGCCATCTGTGTCTGTTTTTATTTTCTTCTGTCGGTGGGAGGAGCAGGCAGCTTTTTTGTGTTTTTTGTGTGTGTTTTTTTTGAATGACTGGGATACTGTAGCTGTTGTTTTCTCTGTTTCGTTCCGGCAGCCACCATCACTCCTTTGTGGTTTGGACAACCCACTCCCTCCTCGCTGCCTCTCCGACTTACCACCTGACGGGGTAATTGTACCAGTACCCTTGCCTGTGCTGTGTGTCAGTCAGTGTGAGTGTGCCCCACCTCCCAGTAGCATCTCAATGGTGCTGTTTCTCCCCAGACCAGTTCCAGTCTCCACCATCGTTCACCCAGTAAAAGTGTACCATGCTGTAACTCGTGGATGCTTTGACCTTCTTTGCCTTGCCTCATCGTCCCCATTCCTACTATGTAGCTTTGATGGTAGTGAACAACCTCTGTCTGTCTAGTCTAGTCTAGAGCGCCGGAAATGCAGGAAATAGTACTCTATGGTTTCGTGAAGTCCGTAGCTCCGGTAGTGGTCATTCATATTCCCCCAATGTCTCTTGCCAGTCTTTTGTTGCCTTTGGAGTCTTCACCATCTTCTTTTTCCGTAGCTGGCTTTTGTACGGAATAAGATGGTCGATTTGTTTCACAATTTCCCCCTTTTACTTTTGTCCTGATGATTTCAGTCTCGGATGGCTTTGAAGTCACTGAATGATTATCCTAGCCGAGGCCTACCTAATGAAAATTATATGGAATTAAAGACAGAGGAGGAATGACGTCTTCAGCCCACAAAGAGAGTTGTCCCATTTCCCACCTGCACTCTCCTTAAATTAGAAAAACAAGTCGGAACTAATTGCAAAACCATGCCAAGACCAAGAACAGCAGTATTACATATGTAGTAATCCAGGGATATATGGCGGTGCAATCTTACGCAACTGACAAATGTCTCAAATGATGACTCATTCACCAATGTGAAATATGTAGAATTACCCTCCATTGTAAGTTTTATCAAAATAAGCCTTTCTAGCTGCCTTTCTGTGTCAGTTCATTACCATAGATGTCGTTCTACATCTTAGGAAGCCGACTTTCTTTCTGGCAGGTATTGCATTTTCCCAACAGCCTTTGCAGCACAATTTCAAGAAGTCCAAAGACGAGGATAACTTTTGATGTTACCTTGAAATGGGTCCATGCCTTGCGTGGGCCTGTCGCAGTCCGCCTGTCCTTGTTGGCATTCATGCGCCGTGTGCTTGTCTCACACGGGCCTAGAAGGGCTCTTCTTGTTTTAAGCTCTTAAGTGGAAGGCGCCGTGGAGTTCGTGCTCTAGATCATTGATAAGGACGAAGACGGGGCTCCTCTTTGCCGTGGAGTTCGTGCTCTAGATCATTGATAAGGACGAAGACGTCACCTCTTCGCCGGCACCGATGATTTTGTCCCGGGCGTAAGACACTCAATAGCCCAGACCAAGGTCAGGTGTTACAGGACCAGACGAAATGTCACATTGGCAACAGTGTTGTGGGTTAGGCTAATAAAAGCTTTTCATTGACGAGTGCTAGGTCTCGTCTTTCTGTGAGTTGACTCGCCATGGGCCTATTCATTTTAAACTGCACGCGAATAGTAGCGCTATAATGTGCCCTAAATGAAGAGCATAATATCACCAATATTTTTAGGCCACCCGTTAAACACCGGTGGATCACGTCCTGTCGCGAGATGACACATTTGTCATTGCTTTAAAAAGTACGGGGTCGGGATCAAAGACTGCATTTGAGGTAGGAGCCGTCAGCCATGTCAGAGGCAGCAGAGATCCAATTGACTCCAGATAGATATCGTGGCACCATCAAATGCTGTTAAATTGGATGTCAGTGAGTATGTATTAAAACGTTAATGTAGGTCAAAGGCCAAAGTTACAGGGTGATGTTAAACTGAGTAATATCCATTTCTGTCGTTTTTCTGTGATGTGATCAAAATTCAAATTTTGTGGCATCACTCCTAAGTTCTTCTCTCCCAATTCCAACCACATAGTCATGACCAATTCTTACTCTGTGGGTTGCGTTGTCATCGGGGTTAATGGCTTCTCTCCTCTCTTCTCTCTCTCTGCTCTCTCTCCCTCTCTGTTTTCTCGCCGCCACAGATCCCTCGTGGAGGACGACGACCCTCACATGAAAGTGTCGCTGGGGTGCGGTGACATGGGCATCTCTGCCCACCTTCAGGCCTCAAAGACGGGCAACACACGCTTCTTCACGAGCAACACGCACAGCTCAGTGGTCCTGCAGGTGAGCAGGCGGGGTTTTGCTCTGTAAAGAGCTATTGAAGGGCGGACTTTAAATCCTTTGGCCTGCTGCTGAAACCAATCTAAAGCAAAATTTAAGTAATATGGGGTAAAAGTGTCTGCTAAATGATTATAATGTAATTTAATTCGGTGATCTATGAATGCATTGATAAGCTAGGCACGTTGTGTTGTCTGGCTATAAACGTTGTGCCACGGCCTCGCCTGATCAAACACAAGGAGATTGCTGTGTGTGTGTGTGTGTGTGTGTGTGTGTGTGTGTGTGTGTGTGTGTGTGTGTGTGTGTGTGTGTGTGTGTGTGTGTGTGTGTGTGTGTGTGTGTGTGTGTGTGTGTGTGTGTGTGTGTGTGTGTGTGTGTGTGTGTGTGTGTGTGTGTGTGTGTGTGTGTGTGTGTGTGTGTGTGTGTGTGTGTGTGTGTGTGCGCGCGCGTGCGTGTGTGTGTACGTGTACGCGAGGTCTGCATGTTAAATTATATTCTAATGAAGTAGGTAGAGGCGTCATGGGGTGGTAATGTAGTAATCTGTCTCTATGGCCGAGGTCCATCATTCATCGCAAGCACCACAAACAAATAAGCTTTTTAAAATGGAGCACATAAAAATAAATTAACTCGTAGATTTTTACATTTTTACGATGCAGTAGCTTTCAATAAAGGTAATAAACAGAATAGAGATTGGCTTCAACCTGTGGTCGTGTCTGTGGATCAGTCCGGTCGGGGCTGTCCAGAGCGCCCACAAACGTCTCCTCTCTCTCCCCCCGGCCGGGAGCAGTCCAACCGCTAACTGACCCTCTCTGCTCCACCCATCACTCTCTCTTTCTTTCTTTCTTTCTTTCTTTCTGTCTCTCACTCACTCACACCTCTCCGTCTCTCCTTCCAGGGATTTGACCAGCTGAGGATAGAGGGATTACTTTGTGATGTCACACTGGTGGCGGGCGACGGAGACGAAGCCTTCCCCGTGCACCGGGCCATGATGGCGTCATCCAGCGACTACTTCAAAGCCATGTTCACAGGTAATTCCCCCCCCCCCCCCCCCTTACCCCCAGGGAGCCACGCAATGTCGTGGCTGAAAATCACCGCCGATGTTAATTAACAGAACTATCAGAGGATCAGCTCAGTGATTAAGGAAAACAACCAAACTGCCCCCCCCGGTAGCTCTTTGTGTTTGGAGTGGTTTTCTAAATCTATGTTAAGCGGTGTGTGTGTGCGTGTGTGGTGTTGTGTGAGTGGTCTTTTTGTTAGAAAGCCCCGTGTGAGTCGGCTGTGGTGAATCTGAGGGGAATTGACTTGATCGTTTTCTGTCTGGTGGCTCCTGTGCTGCAAGATAAAAAATATTATTAAGACGTCAATCTCCCTTAAAGAGGCTTTTCCCCAAGTGCTCTTTTTGCCGGAGTAGGCTAGAGCTGTATCCTACATTCCTCCTTCCCACTTTGGCTGTCTCTTTTTTCTGATTGTTACTATGCAGCATGTGTATTTATAAATCTGTCCAGAAATGAAAGGGCGAAATTGATGGTTCCCGCCGTATTACTGGTCCTCCCTCCTTTGTGGCGCAGAAAGGTGATTATGCATAATTGATCGATCTATGAATGAAAAAGTTTTGAATAAAGATGATTGCGCCGCGCTTTGTGAGAGGGCATTAATGAGGCCCTATTTTCTCCATAAGCGGTGCAACCCGGTCTTTTTATAGACCCCCGTATATTACAACGTTTAGACCTGTTGTCGAGCTGAAAAGGAGGCGGCTGGGAGCGGTGAGTCAGTGAGGTTTACTGGTAATGGGAATGGAGGATTCTGGGCATGCCCCCCCCGTGACCCTGAGCCTGCTCTGGTAAATTTTACAACTGTCTCTCGGCGACAACGAATACATTTCCGTCCTACGTAGGCATTTAGGTAGATGCACAGGAACGATGAGTGAATGCTGCGTTCCCCACCTACCGAATAATGTCCCTTTACTCAGCCTTGATTGGGAGAGGAACGCGAATATCTTTTACCCAGCTCTCACTGAATCAATACATCTTTGAAGGCACGAGGAACGCGTTAATGTAGCTGGCGTGTCACCTCCCCCCCTCCCAACACCCTCTTCTTTTCCTCAGGCGGTATGAAAGAGCAGGATTTGATGTGCATCAAGCTGCACGGCGTCAACCGAATAGGCCTGAAAAAGATCATCGACTTCATCTACACGGCCAAGCTGTCGCTCAACATGGAGAACCTGCAGGACACGCTGGAGGCCGCCAGCTTCCTCCAGATCCTCCCCGTGCTCGACTTCTGCAAGGTCTTCCTCATATCCGGGGTAAGCCTGGCCGGGGGGGCCTGCTGGGGCTCACAAGCGAGCAGGGATTATGATTCACCGCCATTTTCTCTGGTGCCTTGTGGAGTTGGCGTGGTGTGTGTGTGTGTGTGTGTGTGTGTGTGTGTGTGTGTGTGTGTGTGTGTGTGTGTGTTTGTGTGTGTGTGTGTGTGTGTGTGTGCGCGCGTTGGCAGTACACAGGCTCTCGCAGCTCAACGCCTCTACTCCCTCGCCGCAGGTTTCCCTCGACAACTGCGTGGAGGTGGGCCGCATCGCCAACACGTACAACCTCACCGAGGTGGACAAGTACGTCAACAACTTCATCCTGAAGAACTTCCCCTCGCTGCTGGGCACCGGCGAGTTCGTCAAGCTGCCCTTCGACCGGCTGGCCTTCGTGCTGGCCAGCAACAGCCTGAAGCACTGCAGCGAGCTGGACCTGTTCAAGGCGGCGTGCCGCTGGCTCCGCTACGAGGACGGCCGCATGGACCACGCGGCCAAGCTGATGAAGAACATCCGCTTCCCCCTCATGAACCCGCAGGAGCTCATCAACCACGTGCAGACGGTGGACTTCATGCGCACGGACAACACGTGCGTGAACCTCCTCCTGGAGGCCAGCAACTACCAGATGATGCCCTACATGCAGCCGGTGATGCAGTCGGAGCGCACGGCCATCCGCTCGGACAGCGCCCACCTGGTGACGCTGGGCGGCGTGCTGCGCCAGCAGCTGGTGGTCAGCAAGGAGCTGCGGCTGTTCGACGAGAAGGCGCACGAATGGAAGGCGCTGGCGCCCATGGACGCGCCGCGCTACCAGCACGGCATCGCCGTCATCGGCAACTTCCTGTACGTGGTGGGCGGCCAGAGCAACTACGACACCAAGGGCAAGACGGCGGTGGACACGGTGTTCCGCTACGACCCGCGCTACAACAAGTGGATGCAGGTGGCCTGCCTCAACGAGAAGCGCACCTTCTTCCACCTCAGCGCCCTCAAGGGACACCTCTACGCCGTGGGCGGACGCAACGCCGCCGGAGAGCTGGGTGGGTGCCGTCCTCACCACAGTGGGGCCTGCCCTGTGTGTGTGTGTGTGTGTTTTTTCCTTTTTACAGGGTGTATGTTTATTTTGGAGAGAGAGAGAGAGAGAGAGAGAGAGAGAGAGAGAGAGAGAGAGAGAGAGAGAGAGAGAGAGAGAGAGAGAGAGAGAGAGAGAGAGAGAGAGAGAGAGAGAGAGAGAGAGAGAGAGAGAGAGAGAGAGAGAGAGAGAGAGAGAGAGAGAGAGAGAGAGAGAGAGAGAGAGAGAGAGAGAGAGAGAGAGAGAGAGAGAGAGAGAGAGAGAGACGTGGCTTGGCTTTCCCTTCCCCTGGTGTCTATAAGTCCTCTCCGACAGGCCACCTCACGCGTTCTGCTTTCGCCGTCTGACGGCAGGAGATGAAGTCCCGGGGGGGCTTTAGAGGATTCCGCTGCGGCCGTAGAACCTGGAAGACCTCAGCAACAGAGCAGAACGGAGAAGGTCCCGGAGACGCCAGCCGGCCAATGGGGTTGGCCCGCGAGCGGGCGGGCCGGCCAATAGGGCTGGCTTGCCATTAAAAGCATCCCAGGAACTCCGGTTAATGTCAGCACGGCCTGTTCAGAGCGTCCGCTGGCCGCTGACGGCCGGCCAGAGCGGGGGGGGCCACCCAATACCTAAATGCAGCTCTCAAATTGCAGGGTGGAGGGGCGAGCCACCCTGTTAGCAGTCCCCCGCTCCCCTGGGCTGTAATTAGACCTGTGAAGGGGGCTCCGCTGTCCACCGCCCCTGGAGGTCGCCCCCCCTCCCCCCCAGCCAGGCGACTCGGAGCATCCCCGGGGTTGAGACCGTTCCACGGCTTCACTCGTCCATATTCTGCTGCTCCGTTGTTTTGGACAGGATTTGTTTTTATGCTGGGCGTGGGTGGGTGGGGGGGCTGAAGTGTTAGATCATTTTTGAAGTCTAGGTCGGTTGTGGAGAAGTGGTTTTAGCGGGTGGGCCGCGGTGGAATCCCCATGGGTGGGTGGGGTTAATGACTAGTCATATAACCTCTGCCTGCCTTTATCCACTCTGACCAGTGGCGCTTAGTTTCTGTCCATCGAAAAGCTAGACTGGCACTGCAATCCTATTTAAGTTTGAAGGCACAGAGTTGTCTTTTTTGGGGGGGGGGTAAACATGCTGAGTAGAGGAATGGTTTTGGCGTGTTGATACTGCTCTGTCAGCTTATTGTAAAAGCTTAACATTTTAAGAACATAAAAGGCCCCCGCCACAGTCAACAAGGTCTGAGAGCGGGAACAACGCTGTCTGGATGTGTTAGTGTATATAGTAACACACTCGAAGACACACACACACACACACACCACTTGCTATGAAGTGATGATGCGTGTGCGTGTGGAGAATGATGGTTTTGACTGTGTATACGGACTGATGGTTGAAAAGGAGAGTGCAGGCTTGGCGGGAGCGATGACGACAGGCCTGCCGCAGCCCCCCCCCCCCCCGCCTCACGTTTTGAATAATTCAGTCGCAGGACACTCGCGTACGAACAGCCGCGTGGAACTAACTCTTTAGTGCATTCGTTTGACTTTTACCTTAAGCGGTAAGCTCCCCAAGGACCGACCGGAGATGCACTCGGATGCTGTTTAATTCATCAGCCCGCCGGATGTTTCAGTGGCGTAACGCGGCCTTACAAAGCTACCGCCGGTGTTCGGAAGTCGTACAGGCAGGGGGGTAAAGAAAAGAAAAAGCGTGACTGGGCCACTACACGTCACTACACGGGGGGGGGGGGGGGGGGGGGGGGGGGGGGAGAGGCTGCTGCAGGGAGGGATAAGTAACTGTTGTACCCATGGGACTGTTTTGGTTGGTTCTCAGTCTGTCAGATGACGTCATACTGAGGTGCGAGCACTAAGTAGTCCCGTAGCAATAAGACAACCGTGAACAGTAGCATGGTCAATTCAATTATGTATGGTCGATTCGTCATGCAATCTCTAATTTATGGCCAGTCTGTAGTACTGAAGAGAGAGAAAGGAGGGGGGTGGGGTGGGGGGGGGGGGGGTTGGTTGGTGGTATTTATTGAAATCCTTGTCACTGCACCCCCATGGGACAACTTCCCCATCCCAAGTCCCGGTCTACTTTCTCTCTCTGTTGTGGTCACGATTCCCCTGTCAACGACTACGTTTGGCTGATACTGACTCCTTTGGTTCTCCTTCCTCCCCCAGCCACCGTTGAGTGCTACAACCCGCGGACGAACGAGTGGACGTACGTCGCCAAGATGAACGAGCCCCACTACGGCCACGCGGGGACCGTCTACGGAGGCTACATGTATATTTCAGGTGTGTAGACTGAGCCACGCGACGTTAAGCACGTTTGCTTTAGGCCTGTTGCATGCCTGTACTTTATTTTATTTTATTTTTTTAAGACACAGTGTGCCTTTTTTCAAATGTATAGCGTGTCCTGTGTAAAGCCTTCCTTAACCAGATGGCAGTTATTTGAAGAAGCCCCCCGGTGACTGGTGCGATCCAAGATGGCCGTGCGTTTTTAGATTTCTTTCTTCTGGCCAACGGCGTGTGTTTCTGACAGTCGATGCGTCCCGATCTGTTCACACCCAGAGAGTGAGGGGTTCCACACGGGAACAGTGGATGGTGACGTGGCCCCTGGCCCTCGCTCTGAGGTCTGTTCACACCCAGAGAGTGAGGGGTTCCACACGGGAACAGTGGATGGTGACGTGGCCCCTGGCCCTCGCTCTGAGGTCTGTTCACACCCAGAGAGTGAGGGGTTCCACACGGGAACAGTGGATGGTGACGTGGCCCCTGGCCCTCGCTCTGAGGTCTGTTCACACCCAGAGAGTGAGGGGTTCCACACGGGAACAGTGGATGGTGACGTGGCCCCTGGCCCTCGCTCTGAGGTCTTTTCACACCCAGAGAGTGAGGGGTTCCACACGGGAACAGTGGATGGTGACGTGGCCCCTGGCCCTCGCTCTGAGGTCTTTTCACACCCAGAGAGTGAGGGGTTCCACACGGGAACAGTGGATGGTGACGTGGCCCCTGGCCCTCGCTCTGAGGTCTTTTCACACCCAGAGAGTGAGGGGTTCCACACGGGAACAGTGGATGGTGACGTGGCCCCTGGCCCTCGCTCTGAGGTCTGTTCACACCCAGAGAGTGAGGGGTTCCACACAGGAACAGTGGATGGTGACGTGGCCCCTGGCCCTCGCTCTGAGGTCTTTTCACACCCAGAGAGGGAGGGGTTCCACACGGGAACAGTGGATGGTGACGTGGCCCCTGGCCCTCGCTCTGAGGTCTTTTCACACCCAGAGAGTGAGGGGTTCCACACGGGAACAGTGGATGGTGACGTGGCCCCTGGCCCTCGCTCCGAGGTCTTTTCACACCCAGAGAGTGAGGGGTTCCACACAGGAACAGTGGATGGTGACGTGGCCCCTGGCCCTCGCTCTGAGGTCTGTTCACACCCAGAGAGTGAGGGGTTCCACACAGGAACAGTGGATGGTGACGTGGCCCCTGGCCCTCGCTCCGAGGTCTTTTCACACCTATTATTCCAAGCGTCAAGTCAGATGATCAATCCCCCGTATTAATCTAAGACTTAGAGATGAATACTTTCAGGAGTGTGTGGGGGGTGGGGGGGGGGGGGTGGGGGGGGTAGTAGAGACGGGTGATTCTCTGCTTGTCACGGACGCCGGTGTTGACTAATCCTCTGTCGCTCCATAGGAGTCGGCCCGGCGCTTGTTCACTTGGTGGGATTTCAAACAAATCCTGCCTTATGGAAATGAGCCCCAGTTTCTCAATGTGTGACTAATGCAAAGTGATGCTCTACAGAGAGACAAAGTGAAGGGACGGCAAGAGGGAAGGAGAGGGAAGGAGAGGGAGGGAGGGAGACGGGAGAAAGACAAGCAGTGACGCAGGCGCGGATGCGGATGTGTAGGAGGTGCCGCCCGCCGCACAGATCCACAAGAGCGTCTCTGTTAATCCCCTCCGGCCCTCGGGTACAGAGTTGGGGAAACGGCAGCGCACACAAGCCCGCCGCAGCTCATCTAGGGAGAGTCGAAGTCTGGTGGAACGGAGCCCTCGCTAGGCTCTGTTTGTTTTCAATCGGTGTCGTTCCATAAGCCAGGGGTCTTTAAGGCGTTGACAATCCCAGCCGCCTGTCTGATGATTAACAATGGGGGGAGGGGGGGAGGGGGGCAGGCAGGCAGGCAGGCAGGCAGGCAGGCAGGCAGGCAGGCAGAGAGCGAGCAGAATTGCTCTGCTTTAGCAGAGGAACAAATGCGCATATTCTGTGTGTGTGGCCAGGAGGCTGTTAATACTTCCTGCGCGGACTACTGCCCATGCCTTTCTCCCTTTGCTAATGGCGGGTTGTAGCTCTTTCAACCCCTCTCAGTCCACCTGCCCCACAACGTTAGCCCACACGTCCGTGAAGAGAACAGGAATGCACTGAACAAGCTTTTACAGCGGCGCTACCTCTGGCTTACCGCCGCGGCCTCGGACCTGTGTTCGAGATGGGGTCTGACCAGCGCTCGCAGGAGGGGAAGAAGTCAGCTCAGTGAGCCAGGGGCCCCCTCCCTGTAGCCGGGGCCCTGGAAGGTCTCCCCTGCCAGGGCCTGGCTGCGCAAGGTGACCCAGACAGAGGTGGGGTTTTGGGGGGGGGGGGGGCATTGCCTCTAGGCCGGCATCAGGTCACCCGAGCGTGGCTAATGCTGCTGTTCTGTCCCAAGGCATCCCGTCAGGAGAGCAGACCTGACAAACAGAGTCATGCCCCTGTCCGTCACTGGCCCACTGGGTGGTGACTAGCCGTGGATAAACTCCCTCCTGTTACTCCATTAAATGGATACAATCCTCTAGGGTTGTTGTGTGTGTGTGTATATCAAGAGTTTAACAGCAATTGTCAGGGACGTTTTTGAGTAAATTAAGACCGGGTGTGAAAAATGGCTCGTCAGAATGTTCCAAGTAAGAGTCTCGATATTTAGGTTTCTTTATTTTTGCCTGGGGCTTTTCTAATCTTGCATCTAGTCTGTAATTCTTGCGGACAAAGCCTATCTTGGTTTGAAAGGACACTTTTGTCCAACCCAAGTGGTTAGCTACCGTCTCTCTGGGTTAGAACAGTGAGTTTGCCCCGAGCAGACTGTTTCTTCAGAAACCGACCAAAGATCTCCAGGCGGTGGCACATTAGCGCTCACATCTGCCCCTTTTCTTTCTCTCATTATTATTGCGAGGTATTTTTGGAACTTGCTGACCCCTTGGTTTTTAGTGTTTCCGCCCCTCAGTCCTCAACCTGCCCTCTCTCTGTTCTTTGGGTCTCATTTGTGCTGGAGCTTTGATTCCACCTGGCAAGTCATCCGTTTTTTTAAAGATGGGTCAAAGCACAATTTTGATCTTAAAGGAATAGATCCACGTGCAGGGAGAAAGGTATAAAGGTATTGCCATGTGCAGCAAAACCTTACAAGCAAAGCTAACGTAGGTTCAAATGATTCCAGAAATATTTATTTTCCCAAGTTAACAACCATTTCGATGTAACACTGTCCATATGAAAAGGAGATCTTGGAAGGTACAGTAAATAATTAACCTCAATAAAGATTGGTATTTAGTTAGCCCTAGATCAAGTTATTGGTTTTTTTTCAAGTGGGCTTCTCTGATTCCCAATCTCATAGGTTGGCTAATGCTGATCCTACTTTATGATAAATGATTACTACGATTAATGTGCTCTATATTCATGTCAGTGTTCAATCTATGGCTTGGGAAGGTTATGCAACGTAGACTTTTGATCAGTCCCAACTCCGTGCTGGAGAGAGAAAGGGGAAAGCATCGGCCGGAAGCCGAGGAGGAATTCCGGCATTATTCGACATGCACTGCAGATCTTCACTGCGCCGTTTCTCCTCCCAGCCACTCTGTACACGCTTGGAGCAGGAGGAGGAGGAGGAGGAGGAGGAGGAGGGGCTGGCTCTCACCCAGATGCATGCTGGGATTGTGTTCCTCTTTATTTTCAGCCTTCCCTGTAGACATGTCCTGTTTTTTTCTTCTTTTTTTTTTTTTTCTTCCTCCCTTCACTTTATCCCCCTAGCTTTGTATGTCCCACGCACACAGCTCAGTTTATCCACTAATGCTGTGTGCGTGTGTTTGTTTATCCCTGTATGTATGCATTGTCAATGGCCCCCCAGTATTAAGACTTCATTTTCATTACACCTATTGGTAACCATAGCGTTCCTAGAAAGCCTAGAATATATGTTTGTAGTTGTCTACTAGTCATTAAGTATGTCTGCGTTATTGTCTGTTAAAGAAAAGGCAGCTGTGCTGGTCAGACAGACACAGTGGGATGATGTGGGGGGAGGGGGGGGGGGGGTCTTCTGACTCACCAGCCTAGTTTGTGGCCATGCTGTGTGGCCACGGTGGCTGGCAGTCGGCGTGCTGTCATCAGGCCAGAGAGGTGGTCTGCCTTGCCCCCTACCCGACAGGGCTGTGCTGGGCGTCCCTCTGGGCGCCCGGGTTGACGGGGGTAGAGTTACCATTAGGTTGAAGGTGCCACAGCCCCCTTTTAAAACGCCCTTTAATTAAACCCCCGGGGGCTATTTTGAAAAAGTCCCCGCGTCCTAATTCACGCCTCTCCTTTGGGTTTGCTGTTGCAGGGGGGATCACGCACGACACATTTCAGAAGGAGCTGATGTGCTTCGACCCGGACGCGGACAAATGGACTCAGAAGGCGCCCATGACGACGGTGCGCGGCCTGCACTGCATGTGCACGGTGGGCGACCGCCTGTACGTCATCGGGGGCAACCACTTCCGGGGCACCAGCGACTACGACGACGTGCTGAGCTGCGAGTACTACTCGCCGGCGCTGGACCTGTGGACGCCCATCTCGGCCATGCTGCGGGGCCAGAGCGACGTGGGCGTGGCCGTGTTCGAGAACAAGATCTACGTGGTGGGCGGCTACTCGTGGAACAACCGCTGCATGGTGGAGATCGTGCAGAAGTACGACCCCGAGAAGGACGAGTGGCACAAGGTGTTCGACCTGCCCGAGTCGCTGGGCGGGATCCGGGCGTGCACGCTCACGGTGTTCCCGCCCGAGGACCTGACGGGCTCGCCCTCCAGAGAGTCGCCCCTCTCGGCGCCTTGAGGAGGAGGAGGAGGAGGAGGAGGGGTTAGGGGATGGGGGTGGGGGTGGGGGGGGGTGGGGGGGGGGTGGGAGGGGGGGGGGGGGGGGAGATGCTCACACCCCCACCACCCTATAGACAATGTTTGCACTTCCTCATTGGACTCGTCTGTACTGCATCCCCAAGTCCCCCCCGTCCCCCCCCCCAACCCCTTCCTCCCCTCAAGCTGTGCAGATCCGCCCCGTCGCCCGACCCTCCACCCCCTGGTGGTAAAGTCCCTGTACCGATGTTGGTTTTGCAACCCCATTGCATAATGTCCGTGTTGCATAGTCAGCATATATTTTGGCAGGAAATACCTTGACTCGAAGAGTGACTTTGCAATTCAACTTTTCTACCTGATGTCCTTGGGAGTTTTGTTATTCCCTGTTTTCTTTAGAGATCCATAAAACCACACTGACTCTCCTCTTCCAGCCTCTGCCGGGTTGCTGGGCGGGGGACCCCTGACGGGGGGGGGGGGTATAGCTGAGGGAGGGCGGAGGAGCCCCAGGGACACACACGATTGGTTTTTAACTCAGGGGTTTGCCCATACCCCCCCTCTCTCTCCCTCTCTCAGTTTTCAGTTGTTTCCTGCTGTTGCTATGAAACGTTAACAAAAATTGTGTTTTCTAAAATTTAATAAACAAGATTTTGAAAGAAACTCTACCATTTGTCTTTTTCTGACTTTATCTGTTGTCCTCCATCGCACAGTGCTTTTTGCTGGGGAGATTTTTTTTTACGAGGCAATCGATGTCCTCTGGCACGGCCGGGCATCGTAGTACAAAGACAGACGGTCAGGTCACTCATAACCTGGCCACCTGCTTCCAGCCCATTAAAATCCTCAGGGTCAGCATATGGTGTCCAACATGGATACCTTGGCTCCTGCTGGAGTAAAGAGCAAGGGGCCACATTATTTTTTTTTATTATTATTATTTTTTAAAGCAGGCCAAACGACTGAACTGATATGACTGTGTTTGTTTGATCTTTTTGTTTGACAAATTTGCAGAGCCAAGTCTTTCTGTTCCTCTTTGCGTTCCCAGGGTGGATGTGACTTCTCTCGTCTCGCTGTCCGCCCTGCGCTTCTCGGTGTCCTTTATCACTCGCCCACGGGGCTACGTCCTTTAACGCGTGCGCCGCAGTTGCGGTTCAAAGGCAGGGCCGCCGAGCGCCCGTAGGGGCCCGACAGCAGGCGACGTGCCGGAGATGAGGTGTCATCCTGGGGGGAAACGGGTCAAAGCCTGGGTGACGGGGCCTCTCCATGGATGAGTGTGGCGTTGTGGGCACGTCCGCTCTGAGCGGTGCTCGAATGGGAACTCTTCAAGCTGGAAGTGCCGGCAGTTGTGGGTGACGCGTCGTCGATTAAGGGAGACCGAAGGTGAGGTGTTGGAGGCCGGACGAATCATATGTGTGCTTAATGGCGGTCGCCTTCCATCCATCGATCTTTCACTAGATTAGCTGAGCCAAGAGGCCATGTTTTTTAAACCAACGTATGCCTTATTGAGCAGCATTGATAATTCCAATCGAATGTTCCGACCTATTGGCTGAATTTGAGAAAGGCGTGCAAAGACTTGTAAGTGAATAACATGTACATGAAGTTGGGCATTACGCTTACTTCACGTTCAAGTAATTTTGTGTTGCCTTTTTATCTAACGGCATTTGAAGTGTGCCTCGGTAAGCACACAGCAAGCAATTCACCATGGCCGTGTGTTATTTGAAGTCCATTTTCTGTTATGCTTCTCTACAATGATGGAGATAAAGTGTCCACAGAGAACACAACACGGTAACTCCCACCAGACCGTCACTGCTCTGTTGTGCTCTGTGGTTTGACCTGTAGTGGTGTTAAATGGGCCAAGGTTACGGAGCGGAGCTCAGCGTCGTCTCAAGCAGGGAGCACTTTGGTATTCCCCGTGGAGAAGAATATGGTAATGTCCTAATTGATTTTACATGGCTTCAAGGGGAAGATGTGCAATGCATTTTTTGCGCTGATAAGAATTAAGCCCTTAAGAGTCGAGCTTGTTGAGTGGCTTTTTATTAATTTTTTTATTTTTTTGCATGCATAGGATGATGAGTGTTATGGACTTTCATAATTCTTTGCTGTGCATTTTTAGGAGACTGCTGACTTTGGTGCACATCAGCCTTTTTTTCCCTAATGTCTTTTTTGAATTCAGCAGAACGTTTTTCTCAGCAAATCCCTTGCCCTGAGTTTGTTTCATAATATACATTATGACATCGCTAATTATCCAGTGGCATGATAACTGTTCTGGAAAGGTCCACTGATTCAATCCAATCCCTTCGGGAACAGTTAACATTTAAAATTTGTTTCTGTGCTTGTAAATGTAGGACCCAGTTAGATCTGACCGTTATATCATCATATTCTGTATCTAAGGCAAATGCATTGCTTTGGTATGCGTCTGTGGTACACATTAAAACGCTTTAACAGAGCCCGAATGAATCTCCTATTAATATAGGCGTGCTTCCAAGATGATACCGAATTTATACAACTCAATTTGTCTGGCATAGTTTAGCATCAAAACACATAATGAATACACAACCACACACGGGCCTTAAGCATGGGTTTCATCTTGAGCAACAACGAAACAAACTAACTAAATGTGACTTTAACAAATAAAAGGTGGCAACGCAAGTTTGAAATCTATCTGTCTCCCATCTCTCCTGTATGTGGACCCGCCATTCTGCTGGGACTTGAACACTGCTGTCAGTGTGCTCACTTAAATGGAAGCAGTGATACAGAGGCAGGGCTGGATTATGGTGTGAGTTTTTACAGCGCAGCTTTCACACATGCATGGTTCTATGTCTCCAGGGGCTTTCTGGTCCCGAGCAGCAAATGACCCAGATTTTCCAAGCTGTCGGATATGTTTTATGAGCACCACACTCTAGTGACATTGTCATTCTAAGCATGCCTAGCGTTCGGTAAGGCAAAGAGGGGAAAGGGGTTGATAGGGAAGTGTGTTGTGGACGAAGCCTCGATTATGCTCTCCTTATCCCAAGGAAGGCAATCACACGCCTTCCAGCAGGCTATTGATTCATGGGTGATGTGGAGATATGACTAGGACAAACTAGCGTTAAGATGATGAGGCAATAAGCGTTATGGTAAGGCATGTCATCCTGCTGTGGCACCAGTTGCTGCATCCATAGAGGCCTGATGCTGATGCAGTCTCGAGGTCATACCACCGGGGTTTGTCTGTTGCTGTTTCTTTATTGAATAAATGGCCGAAGTTGTATTGGTGTTCAAATCCGTTTGTGTACAATATTAATTCATAATCTCAATGTCATTATTTAAAAGTTGGACGACCTTCTTTTTTTCTGTCTCTCTCTCTCTCTCTCTCTCTCTCTCTCTCTCTCTCACACACACGCACACACACACGCACACACGCAGATCCCAACCAGCCCCAATTCATGAGTTGTTGTTTTATTTATGCTTGAGCATGCGCTCTTGTTGGATGAATGCATACTTCTCATTCATTCTGCTCCAATATGTTCTGTTCCCGGGGCTGGTTATTGCCTCTGCGTAACCAGTATTCAGAGGACAACCCCCACCCACCAACAGACACCAGCCACCCTCAGAGGGGAGAGGGGCTGGGGTATAATGCCTCTCTCCTCTGAGGTCAGCCATGTTAATGTAACTGAGACTCCCTTGCAGGTGTGTGGCGTGACAGTGTGCTGGGTTAGGGCCTGGCCAGGACTGGAATGGACTTGTGTGGCAATTGACTAAGCAGGTTGAGACACACACACACACACACACACACACACACACACACACACACACACACAGACAATAGATGTGGGGATGGGGGCTATCTCTGCATCTCTAATTGGTTGACTGTTCTCCCTGATCATCTCTCCAGAGTGAAGTGCATCTTACAAAAAACAGTATGTTAATTACATCCTTTCACTTGCATTTGTATACCACTTTCATCTTTGATCAAACAAAGAAAATCCTCAACAATCAGGACAGGAAGGGAAGGTGTGTTGTTCACGGATCATGTCTCCATCTTACGTTCCAACAGAATTTGTACGAAATAAAAGCAATAGTATAGCTAAAATAAGGAAAATATTCAAGTATTTATTATCTTGGAAAGTCTTGGAAATACCTCATTAATACCACGATTGATACATTACCGTTATGATTTCCTGATGAATAGCTATTCCATTCATGTGTAGACTGCAAAGCAAATGTGTGCTGCTGTGAGCCAAGTGGTGTTGCTCTTGGCAAGAAAGAGATGAAATGTAATTAATTCATGTTAACAACTACCTAAATCAAATGCTTCCATTGTCTGAGTCATCCCAAGTCTGCTGCTGTCTGCTCGTTGACCTTGAAACTTCAACAAAAATAGAAGGATAGTTCGACTGTAGTAAGAGCCCTCTAATGAAGAACAATCTAAAAATAATCCTTATCTTTGTCTACACTCTCGATATAGCTTGCTGCTGGTGTAACGTTGAATCATTTTCACTGACTCGTTTGAAAATTCCCTTTTCATCTCGAGACAATATATTTCTGCTGTGAAGGCCGCTTCATGAGAGCTGTAAATCACTTTAGAGGACCAGAGAGGGAAGTCGGACTTATGTGTGTGTGTGGGGGGGGGGGGGCACAGATTGCTTTTTGTGGGATGATTATTATTCCTGCCACTGGCCTGGGACACTGAATCAAGTCAGTCCCACAGTACAACATACCCCCCCCCCCACACACACACACACACACACCCCAACCCCACCCCCAACACTCACGCACACACACCCCAGCCCACCCCCAACACATGCACGTACACACATCAGCACGGGCTGGGGTCCCACTGTCTGTGCTCCAGTTACTGCATCCACCTGAGCTAATGCTCACTACAGTTCTGTCTGTCCCGGCTGAACAAAACATGGTCTAGTCATCTATCATCCCCCCACACTTTGTTTCACTTCTATTCTCTCTCTCTCTCTCTCTCTCTCTCTCTCTCTCTCTCTCTCTCTCGCTCTCTCTCTCTCTCTCTATCGCTCTCTCTCTCTCTCTCGTTATCTCCCTTTCTGTCCTTCATGCGCAATGAGTTTGCTCTTTAAATATTTCTCTGCACAGACTTTTTAGCTTGACTAAATGCTTTGATGTGATCGAATGAGACATCAAAGGACTATTTAGTCAGAAGATTAGAAGTTGTATTTTACTTTCCCCCAAAAAATGTTCTTGGTTTCTACATCTTAACAGTGAATCACACAGAGAACAGAACAAACCAATAAATAAAAAAAATGTAATAAAGAAAAATACAGGACAGCTCATATAGTGGTGTGGCCTTTGAGATGTTTATCATTAACAATGCCTTGCCGAATAATTACTCAGACTTGTTTGCGTGCACGTTATTATTGCAGTTACTTCAAGATGTGTTCGAATCTCCCTTTGTTTTAATCAGTCTCACATTGAAGGCTGCTTGATTGCATATGCTTACGATGAAAACTTCTCTTGACATGAATTAAGGACCCTGCCGGGCTGCTCATCCCGATTTTATTACCTCTGCTCCCCTCTGAATGGCTGCCAACCTAGGCAGTGGCCACAAGCTCCTGGCTCAATATTTAGCAGTGGAGTCAGGGCACTGCACTAAGTCACCCTTCATCCTATATGGAGCGAACGCCTTGCACCCCTGGATCACACTAGACTGCCAGTTCTCCCTTTTGTGAGAAAATAGCAATGCAATTAGGCCGAGCAAATAAGTAATTGATAACAGGTTTGGTAATAATAGGTTCATAGGTTTATTTAATAATAGGTGCATCACAAACATCTTTTGTTCATGACCGTTTTCGTAGGAAAAGGTTGTTCCCGTTGTTCCCTCCCTGTCAGCCTGAGTAATGATATCCCTGCTGCCAGGCAGCCCTGAAGATCCTAGGTAGGGATACGATTCAGAGGGCAGCACTGCACAGTTTGGAAGGTTACGGTCACATGGCCTTCGTTTTCAAACCTTTCACCAACCTAGAAACCGGAAAGAAAAAAACAACAACAACACAGGGCTGGTGCCATGGCAGGACTGATTGCAATGACCCCGGCCTCACCTTCACTATGGGAACCTCTGGGTCATACGTAGGGCAGACAGAAAACTGCCTTCTATGTTTCAACGCGTGTGTTTCCAGTACCAATAGTGTTTATTATGCACAGAGAATTGAGGAATGACTAATCACACTACTAGTGTCTTTTAGATAGAATGTACAGCATGAGGATATATCTGTGTGTGTGTGTGTGTGTGTGTGTGTGTGTGTGTGTGTGTGTGTGTGAGAGAAGGCGAGGTTTCTGCATGTGCACATGTACATACCAGTGATTTACACTGCTCTCTCCCAGGCTGAACTCAATATCAGCCTCCTCAGTTCCACTGCATAATCGCTGGTTGCCATGGTTACCAAGCTCTTCACACCGGAGATAAAAAAGAGGAGAGATTGTAGTCGGTTTGCTTTGACTATTTAACACCCCAAGATCATGAACCTGTCTATTGCACATTAAATAAAAGATCCTACTAAATATGTGCATGGGATCTAAAAAGCCTAAAGTTTACAACATGTATTGTAAAGATGCTATATGTTTTTTAACAAGACACATAAGATTGACACAAATAAAATATGCATTTGGTAGATTTTCAAAGGCTTGTTAATGAAAATGTTTCTAAATCTAATACGTCTCTATTTTTCGTCTTATTGTTATGGTGACATCTAGTGGTGAAAAGAAGCCACTCCAAAAATGTTAGTGGATTGAAAAGAGGATTTTAAGAGCACTTCTTAAGATGTACTTTCAATCACAATGCTGGAGACCCTCCCACATAAGGTTGATGTTCCAATCAATTGCCACTGACATTGACGTTCGAAAGAATCATGGTAGACTTTGGATGACGAGGTAGTCAACGGCTTATAATGAAACATTTTTGAGGGGTTGAGCTACGACCACCTAACACATGGCCTCGGATCAGTGGGTTGTGAACAACACTTTGAGTTAATGATCTCTCTTCAGGCATTTTCTCATAAAACGTGTTTTTCTTTTCAGAAAAGAGGTTTCCTCTCCTTCTAGAGAGCCTGAACCAAGTGGTTACATGGACAATAGGATAGACGAGTGTGCAGAAAGAGTTTGTAAAGAGTATGAAGTAAATGAGTGTTGTAATTGAATGTGTAGACTATTTGCATCTTATTATGCAATATGCCTTGTTAAAAGTAAAATTTGAATGAGAGGATTTCAAAATAAAAGATCGACGGTCATTTGCAAGGTCTCTTTTAACTTTACAAACTCAAATGCATTCATCATAGGAAGTGTAGTCATTTGCAAAAAAAAAAAAAAGGGAGCAGAACCCAGACAGACAGACTCTGAAAATGTCAGGAAGGAAGAGCGGAACCGAGTGCCCGGGGATCGCTTTCCAAAAAGCCCGTCCCGGAGTTTCCTCTGTAGGAATCCTCTGGTGAGTGACAGGCCTCTCTGTGGCCCAGCTGTGTGCCCCTGCGGTCGCCACGCAGGGGGATCCATTCTTAGCCTGCTTCGTGGGATCAAATAATGTAGAAAACCAACCCAAAATACTTTCCCTCAGTCCAAATAATGTCGTGCTTTACGAGCAAGTTAATCACTTTGTTTCAAAGGCCCATGAGTGGAAGGGAATGGACACGGACACACTTGGACGATTTGATCCATGGTTTCCATGATAATGGCCCAGCTGTGGCATGGAACAGTTGTTCCACTTGGCAGCCTCAGTAAGATATCCAAGGTTTTCCAAGCTTCATCCAGCAGGTGTATATGGATAACGACAGTATTAGTGAGGTCAAATTAACTTTGCAACCTCGCGTTACAAACAACAATTTGACAAGCCTGATTGATGTGTTGATACTGTTGCTGAGATGATTGTGTATTAATGTGTCAAATTAGTTCTTCAATTTTCCACTTGTATTTACCATGAAAAATCTAAAGTCCATTAACTCTCTACTTTGATGTGCATATTTGTAGTGTTCATGATTAGACATTTCATATAATTAGCCACACGGTTTCCCCCGTCTTCAACAAGGTGACATCTGGAGGTGTTGAACTCACTCCCAAGGTTTTATCAAGCCTGGTGGACAACAGGTGCAAGAATAGCCCACACCAACTCTGGTGTTTACGCAAACCTCTGAAACCCACGTAAGAAACTGTTTGAGTTAATGGCATAACTTAATTGTTTTTTGAGTCACGCAGTAGCAGACACCAGGATTGTGCCAGGGTAGGTAATGCTGATTCACCTTTTGATACGGCATTAAGCATTTCTGTGAATTTTGAATGACGTGAGTAATGAGTCATGGGGTGAGTGAGTAGGCTTGCAATGTCTGGGATTTAACATGTCTGAGCTGAGTTAGATCTATAAGACAAACTACAACATATACACTGCATATAATACAGTATCCTGAAAAAATAAGCTTATTCTAGAAAATATTTCTGACAACGGAGATCCCTGTTAACGGTTTAAAACAAGTTGCTTAAAAGGAAAGTAGCGGTCTGCTACTGTTACACAAGGATCTCTAGTTTCTTTTTTTACTCTGTTCTGTAATCTGCAAGGAATGTAAATTCAAACAACCTGAACTGGTGTTTGGGTGTTGTTTTGTTTTTCATGGCAGAGAAGTCTTTATTTTTTTTTCTCAAAAGAGAAATGAATCCCTCGCTTTTAAAAATGTGTAGTTGAAGCCGGGCTGTCAAGTTAGCTGGTGGCCCGAGGTGAAGCAGGTCTCGGGCAGGACCCACTGCTTGTCATAACTCTGTCAGTGTCATGTCCCGCAGACAAAGGATGCATCTGTGGCCCCAGCTATCTGTGCATATCATTAGGGTCATTGCCCTTCGTTGACTTATAACTCCAGGGCTATAAAGAAGTCAAACTGTGAGTTATTATTCTCTCAAATCTGTACATCGTGACAGTGGAAAACCTTTCCCGCTTATTCTCTGTGGCCCCAGCTTTCAGCATTTGTAACATGGGCTGGGTTCTCTAACGGCTAACCCCAGCCCTCTTTACCAAATGATGTCATTCGAACAGATGTGGAAAGTGTGGAACAGATCTGTAGGATAGAGGGTGAAGGAAGATATCACAGAGCGGATGACAGGAATTGTCAGATAAGCGAGAAAGTGAGCGAGAAAGAGTTGGATAGAGACTTTGAAATAGCCCATTGTCGGACATTTATTTGTATTTTCTTTATCTGATTTAAATGAATGTAAATTGCAGTTTAGATATGTCCTAATGAATCAGAGGAATCAACCCTCTAGTGGAGTGGAGTTTGGTCAATTGTATCAATGGTGTTCATTCATCCCCTCCATCTTAGCTCAGTCTCGGAGATTACAGCGTTGGCCTTTGGGAGACAATCATACAGTCTTTTAGGTGAAAGGTTAGATGGATGAGAAAAAGGTGAGCCATTTAGCGGAAGGGTTGGGGGCCACTGGTGTCAGCCAGAAGTGTGATTCATTTGTGTGAATCAGCGTACCAACATGGCATTGTCTACAACCTGTAAATACCCTTCAGCCTAAAAAAAACCGCAAACCAGGCCATCACTAACTACCAAGGCACATTGTGAAATCCCTCTACATGCCAAAGGAATGCAATAAGAAATCATGTGGTTTACTGAGTGGACTGCAAGTGCTTACCTAACAGAGTAGTGTAGCAAATGAGACACACACGCACACACACACACCCACCCACCCTCCCTCCCTCCCTCCCTCCCTCCCTCCCTCCCTCCCTCCCTCCCTCCCTCCCTCTCTCTCTCTCTCTCTCTCTCTCTCTCTCTCTCTCTCTCTCTCTCTCTCTCTCTCTTTCTCTCTCTCTCTCTCTCTCTCTCTCTCTCTCTCTCTCTCTCTCTCTCTCTCTCTCTCTCTCTCTCTTCTTGAGCTAATTCCCCATTAAGCAGGGAGAGAGGTGGGCCAGGGAAAAAAAAGATAGCCTGCAGTTAGAGAGGGAATGGGGGAGGGCAGAAAGAAGGAGGTGATTGTTTGGGAGTTGAGAAGAATTCATAAAGAGGACCAAACTCTAGGGGAGCAAATGAGAAGGACAGTGTGAGGGGTAGGAAAAACAAAACAGATTTTTTGATCGATAAAGGACTATCAGAAAAACTGGTAAGCTATACGTGAATGTTTTACTTTCCGAATGTTTTTACGCAGGTTATCCATTTGTTTGGTTACCACTCACTTTTCTTCGTGAAAGCACATTAATGCAACCTAAAACCTTAGACCAACGGTACATGAGAGTTTTGTGGGGTCGGTCTTTTGCCATACAGTTTAGAAAACGTTCTACTTCGAGCTTGCTTATTTAGGACATATGGAATTATTTGGAGATGGCCCTGGCAGCTCGGTTGTAACTGGATCCATCTGCCCAGGCAACTCGGTCTCCTGGGTGTGTAAAAGCCCTCTGGTGCAATACAGTCTTCTATTTGATTTGTGCCTTGGTGTTTTGAGCGCATAGTAAATATGACCTTTTAGGCCAGCTGTGTATGTATCATTCTTCATCTCAATAAGCAGGTGACAAATCAAGACTGAGATCAAATACATTTAAGGTGAAACTACTTTGATGATAAGATTTCTACCACTTTACCATTGTTTGTTCTAAAAAATAAAAGTTTCAGATAATACTTATTGTCTTTGTAAATAGTATTTTGCATAGCCTGTATATCCTTATTCTGTTTCATAGACTTGTTTGGAAAGGGCCAGGCACATTGCTAGACATGAGCTCTAATGGGGCACAGGTTGCCCTCATGTCTGTGCATGAACAGTAATGTGCGGGCCGCGTTGTATTATTACTGCAAGGTTCGTAACTCAGCTTGTATTTTGGGTCGAACTGCGTTGCTTAGACATTGTGGATTAGAAAAAAATATATATTATTTTTGTCAATCTATATTAAGCCACTACCAAATAAAGGGGCTTGTTATATGAGAGTTTACAATAGGGCACAGCTGATCAATACCACATGGAGGGCGTGCCCCAGTAAAAGGGGTCCAGCAACGCCCATGGGGAGGACTAAAATGTGACTAATTAATCTGTAGGATTCAAGTACATTTGAAAAATGCTTGTAAACATTTCTCTCTTTTATAATTTAGGCCATGCCTACCAACCTTCCTCATTTTGCCTTGGTGGTTCTCATCCTTGCTGCCTTTAAAGACTTCCTGTCTTTAGCAACGCCCTCACCAGTTGATCAACCTGATCCTAACAATACCTTGCCTCTGAGGCCTCGAGCGCTGGATGAACTTCCTCCGGACGACTACTATGAAGACTTGTACGGTACTGCCACCACAAGTCAACCCTACGTCGTACCCCAGGCGTCTCGAGAGCCCCAGCAGTGCGATTACGACGTTTGCCTGGAGCTACAGCCACCCTGTGCCCAGCTTGCACTCTCCAGCGGCTGCCTGTGTCCAGGTGTGAGTTTAAACAGAGAGGCCCCTGAGACCCCGACTCTAAACAGGGTGTCTAAACAGGGGACCGAAGTGGTGGCGCGGTGGTGCGCGCCTTACTCCGACGTAACGTATTACAAAGTGACAGTCGGTGGGCAGGAGCGACTGGAGGTTGCGCAGGACCAGAGGAGTGTCCCTGTTGGCAAGATTGAGTCGGGAGCAGAGGTGTGTGTGGTGGCGGTGAACGACGCTGGAGCCAGTACCCCCGGAGAGGAGTCCTGTCGGATCTACAAGGCTCCTGGAGACAGTAGCGTGGCTCTGAAAGCCGGACTTATTAGTGGGGCTCTGGGGTGTCTCCTCCTCCTTTTGCTGGCCGTGCTGCTCTGGAGACACAGGGCTCAAAGGAAAGCAGGGCCCAGAATTTCCACAGAGAGCGAAGTCAAACCACTCTAGAGACACTTCGAATGCGGGAGTTGGGGTTTGTTTGCGCGGAGTTGTATATATTTTATTTATATAATAGACATTATGACTCAGAGAACATGTGTCCGTGTTTATACAAATATGTGTGAGCTAGGTTTTTAAAGAGCCCTGTGGGTCTATTCATGTCAACAATTTTGTTACAAGACAGGAAACCTTACAGTCAAGCAGCTGTTTTATTCAGCAAACAGAGGTATTGTGTATGTCTCTCAGAGATAGCAGAGGAAGGCATAGCTTGTAAACATAATTTGTTGAATATGCAGGCCAATACGTGTAAGCAAAACAATCTATTTTACTGCTCATTATTTCAAAGCTGGAGTCTCTGCTTTAATATCAATATCCAGAAATAGTTAAGGATTTGTGATAACAGTAAACGAAGACCATGATTTTTATGACAGTATCAAATAATATGTAGTATATGCTAAAGCATATAGTAAATGGAGTTCTAAAACTGTGCGAATTGGGTGCATGACGCCTCTGGGCATGCCTATGCTATATTTCCATGCCAAGACCATTGCACCAAACTGCATATAGGCCTTTTGTGATGCTGTGTGGCCTGCCATTATTTCTATCTCACCTTGCAAAAAAGTTAAAGCATCAATATTTAATAGGGCCTAATATTGCTGAGTTCACTATTTTGTTTGTTTGAGCAGAGAGTAAAGGTTTATTGAGGAGGTGAGGTTTCTTATTTGAGTCTCAGTTGCATCATGAGTACCCTCATATTGTTTGGCAGAGGAGTGTCACTCCTTACATTCGCTGCGGTGGTTTGAGACAATCTTAAATGTCCTATTAAACAAGAAAGACAGGATTACTCTAAGGGAGATGTTTGTGTTTCCAAAAACAACAAAGAGAATTCATTATCATGAGTCATGAGTATTAACAGATACAATATTTACACTGTACAATGGCTTTTGATTTTTTCAGTTGTATACCCCACCCATTACATACAGCGGATTTGAAGTGCCAGCTCTGTCACGCTCTCGTTCATTGGTCCCTTTTCAGTTTGAAGGATTTTCATCTTACCTCGATCTCTCAAGATTTGCGAGATGGCAACTGCCAGTGCACTATAGAAGAAGAATGCAGCAAAATAGTATTCAGAATAGTACCATGAAGCCAACGACAATAAGCAACAGTATATTTCAAAATAAAAGTATATGCTTTAGTTTGACGCAGTGCCATGCCACCAAAATACAACTGAATATTGAATAATGCAGATATTCATAATTCTTATAGGAAATATTGAGGACTTTACACTGTAAAATGTATTGAAACTCTCAAATGTTAATGTTGTTGTTGAACAATATAATTCTTAGCAAAGAAATGTTTTATTTAAGCTTCCAACCACTTTATTGTCAAGCATTAAAATCAATTCAAGAAAAGCCAATGCTTCTCTGTCTACGCATATATGAAATCATTATATAGACAGTTCTGAGATTATATGAGTATGTTCTAAGATTAACACTAAAGGCTTGTTTTGAGAAGTATGCCTAATACTGACTAATGTGACTTATATCAAGGTATAATATGGCATTGAATCCTAATTTCCTGGGTGCAAACAAAAAGTTTTCCCGGTATGACCATAATATTCTTCACTTAATCACCCTGTAAATATGGACAGTGCAGTCTCATTACACTACACATATTTTTGAATATTAAAACAAGTCGTCTTATAAAATGTAAATTTCTTCCTGAAATCAAATAAACTTGAATATATATGTTTCGTCTTAAATTAGCCAGTTTTTCAGTGTTTTATACGTATATATATATATATATATATATTGTATATTGTATATGTATATATATATATGTATAAAACACTGAAAAAGTGGCTAATTCAAGACGAAACATCCCATCCACGTCGAACTAAAGGGAGAACTTTTGTTTTGACGGCGCAATCTTGGAATACGTCATAGCGTTTATGGTGCTAATTTTTGTTCATGTTACGGTGGAAGGCCGTGCAGGTAGACCAGAAGTTCAGTAACTAAAGGTAGGTAAATAATGCTGTAATAGCTACCAAATCTTTTTTTATTGCGAAGTTATAAAACAAAATATTACATTGATACAGACTGTAGCGCCGCAATTAGTATGCATCACCTATGGAAGTAGCTAGGCTAGGCTAGTTAGCATGTGTTAGAGTAACGTTAATTTAACGAAGATAATCTCGCTAACGCTAGCATGGTCAGTTCTAGGCTAGCTTGAAAGGAAAACTGTTCTCGCCCATGTCGTTAACATCACACCCTGTCTTTCAAATAACACATATTTGAACACCTTTATCATGACTTAATGCAACTATTATAATTACTATAGCCATGTGATTTTTCGCGCTTAATTGCTTGTGTATCTAGCATGCTACCTAGCTAGCAAGTTAACGTCAATGCCTCTCAGATAAACTTGCATTGAAATATTGTGAATTCATATTGGCCACAAACGTTGCATAAGTTGTGGAGACCGTTTTCAGAAATTGTCCAAATTTGTGTATCACAGTGTTGCGTGAGAACCGAAGAGATTGCCACATTAGCTTTTAGCCCTACTACCCATGATTCATAGCAGTAATGTTTTCATGCTCTGATGGTAGCAGGTAGAAATATATATATATAATAATATTTGGACCAATTCATTCATTTTTCTAAGTACAGGTTCTCAGACTTGTTTTGTTCAACATTTTGCCGAGAGAAAAATTCCAGGGACTCTATTTAAGTTCCATGCTCTCTAGTTGAAACGGTCCAATTTTGTCATACAATCAAAGGTCTTGAGGGTAACCAGCCCAGCAGATGTTGAGGACGCATTTTTATTGCAGTCTTGTGTCGTGGTAAATAAAGGGTCGACCAACAGGCCATTTCTGGCACCCGATTTAGCTTTATAGTTCAATGTCTTCGTACAGTATTGTGCTTTCTGGACAAGACAACATATAGTAAAGCTGTTAGTGGACAGAACTCAAGCAATGGTAAAAAAAATCAGAACCATAACGACTTGGAGAAGTCAGTGGTCCTGATAATGTACTCAAAAACTTAACATAAAGCAAGGTCGCAAACATTAGCCTATACATCATGTATTTTGTATATTTTCATAATACTCAAGTTACATTTTGTGTCAAGGTAATGTGTTTCATATTAAAGGGCCTATTCTAACCTGTGTGTTGTTGTTTTTTTGTCAGATGAGCGGGGACTCGGACGGCAATAAGGCCTTTCTTGAGCAGCTCCGGTTGCAGCAGCTGTATGGTCAGCCCAGAGAGGATGGCTCAGACCCCTACACTTACACCGACCCTGAGGATGGGACCGTTTACGACTGGGATCAGGACAAGAAAGCTTGGTTTCCAAAAGTAGGTGTCTATCTTTGCTAGCTTATACTACTTCTTCTTTTTAAACAGTTATTGTTCACGCCGGTGGCTTTTGTGCCCCTCCTTCACTGTATCTACTAGTGGCCTTTATTTGCATTTCAGACAAACTGCTAGTTGCCCAGTCCTGATCTTTATCCACTTTCAAACGTCTCTTTTCTCATATGGTTCTGTAGGAGTGATAACTAAAAGGGTTTGTTTAAGTATGAAACGGTAAATGTAGAGAACAGCATCCTCCTTCGTAAATGTAAACGTCTGCTCTGGTTAAAGGGGCTAGAGTTAATAGTCAGTAGTGCATTCGAAACATTAAGAATAGGGAGACCTCCATGGCTAAGAGACAAGTGGACCTAGTTAAGAGGATGGGTTTCTCAACGGCCCAGTCACAGTGGACGCCATGGGCTTTAGTGCACCCGGTAGTATTAACCGTGTCAAGGGGGAAGTAGTCTGATATGACTTTGCCTCTTCAGATAACAGAGGACTTCTTGGCAGCGTATCAAGCCAACTACGGCTTCACGCCAGACGGAGACCCAGATGCTTCGGCTTCAGCCTCCGCCTCCGCCGCAGCAGCAGTGCCCACCAACGTGGCTGCTGCCCCTGGACCTCAGGGCAAAGCCCCGGGGCAGCAGGCCCCCAAGTCAGACCAAAACCAAGCCACGGATGCCAAACAGAAAGGAGAGAAGAGAAAGCCAGATCCAGGTGTTGTAGTTTGATCTAAATCAAGCAGTCTGCCACTCATCAAATTTAAACGGGTTCACAGATGGTAAAGAAGTAAGGTCTGCATGAGCTCTCAAAAAGATTTCAAAGTCGTTTGTGAGGAGTTTGAAACCCCGTGTAAGACAACTAGACCTGCTGAGACACAGAAGACCATTGACTTTGAGAGAAAAAACTACGGAGTTTTAAACAACTACAATGGAATAACACCCACATTGTTTGTCTTTATAGGATGGTTCGACGTAGAGCAAGACAAAAATACAAACGTCTATGTATCAGGTGAGTGAGTTGTCCTCTTCGCTACAGTGTAAGTATGTAAACCCATGACCGCCATGTTTTCCATCGCCATTACCATATTACCGTTGGTGTTATCACAGATTTTTGGATAACTATGATGCAGGCTAGCTGCCAGTGAAGCTAAAACATTTCCCCCCTCCTCGGCCCAGGACTGCCTCCAGACATCAGCACGGAAGAGTTTGTCGAGGTGATGTCAAAGTGCGGCATCGTGATGCGGGACCCCATCACAGAGGAGTACAAGGTCAAGCTCTACAAGGACGGCCAGGGAAACCTGAAGGGCGACGGCCTCTGCTGCTACCTCAAGGTTCGAGACATCCGTGTTTCTCCCTCCTGTTTGTTTTTGTGACTGGGTCTTCGCCTGCAATGGAACGTTAACCCCTTCTCTGCCTGCGGTTTGTCTTTGTAGAAGGAGTCTGTGGCCCTAGCAGAGCGTTTGATCGACGAGTCCGAAGTCCGAGGTTACCGCCTCCACGTAGAGGCGGCGCGCTTTGAGCTAAAAGGCTCATATGACTCCAGCAAGAAGAAGAAGAAGAGCAAAGAATACAGGAAGAAGCTGCAGCAGCAACAGAAGTACTTCCTGTTTTTCCTGTTTTCTGAAAAAGCTATATAATGCTGTCCATCGTTTCGAGTCCGTAATTTGTGTTGCTGGATTTATTTTCAGAAAGAAAGTTGACATGCTACTGATGTGACGTGGACTTGCTTGTTCTATTTTCTTTCTTGCACAATAACAGATACCGACTGAAATTGACGTGATAGCCGCCTTTTTACACTTAGCCTAACCAACTTTGCTGTGCTTTGTGTCTGCGTGGCGGTGATAGGCAGCTTGACTGGCGGCCTGAGAAGAAAGGGGACGTGAGGAAGCGACATGAGAAAGTCCTCATCATCCAGAACATGTTTCACCCCTCCGACTTTGAGGTGAGTAACAGACCTTCACATCCGCATGCATCCCTTGGTCCTGGGTGTCACCATCGCCAACACACACCTCATTGGATCGGTCTTGCACACCCACATTCTGCTCTTTTCTTCACGCACATAGTGACGCCCCCGTTTTGATCCCAGTCACCTCCTTTTGCTACCGTTCACCCCCATGTCCTTCCACAGGAGGACCCCCTGGTGCTGAACGAGTATCGCGATGACCTGAGGACCGAGTGTGAGAAGTTTGGACAAGTCAAGAAGGTGGTCATATTTGATGTAAGTATCACGATTCGATTTGCTGTCCTCGTGCCATGTTTTTTTTAGTGTGTTCGTTTTATAAGTGTGTGTGTGTGTCTGTGTGTGTGTGCGCAGAGGCACCCAGACGGTGTAGCGTCAGTAGCCTTCAAGGAGCCAGAAGATGCAGATGTTTGTTTGTTAGCTTTGAACGGACGCTGGTTTGGAGGCAAGAAGCTGTCAGCTTTTCTCTGGGATGGAGTCACTGATTACCAGGTAAGTGTGGGTTGTGAGACAGAAAAAAAAATGCACCGATTTTATTTGCATAATATCAATCTTTGTCCTCTTTCATAAAGAGTGAGCTGTATCGAGGGGTGACTTTCGTGTGTGTGTGTGTGTGTGTGTGTGTGTGTGTGTGTGTGTGTGTGTTTCTAGGTAGAGGAGACTACTCGTGAGCGGGAGGAGAGGCTGAAAGGTTGGGCTAGTTTCCTCGGTGAGGCAAAGGATGGCCAGGGGCCTGCCGCCACCGCACCAGCAGAGGGCGCCGCCCCCCCCACAGGCTCAGAACAGACCCCCAGCACCCCGGTCCCGACCGCAGACAAAGCGGAGCCACCTTCCAACTCGGTTCCTAAAGCAGACGGCAACGAGGATACAGGAGCACCCATTCCGGAACGACAAGGAGATGTGGATTCCACAGACAGCAGCTTGGCAGGCAGCGATGAGGAGGACACAGAGACAACCCCTCCTGTCGCGACGAAATAGGACAGCCAAGCCCCACAAACGTGTCATAGAAATGGGACAGTTGTAGGGCGTTACTTTTTGTTTGTCTGCGTGTGTGTTTGTTTATATTTTATTTTTTGTAATCGATCAATGTAGAAAAATGTTATGCGTGCATTTGTTTTCCTTTATGAGGATACCTGTGCTCGCTCTCTCACCTAACTAGAGACATTTCACCCACTGGACTCGGTCATCAAAACCTCTGGGCTTTAATTCAGACAGACTCTGGGTTTACTTAAATGTTTGTCCTCGTTTTCACCGAAAGTACAGTACCCGCAGTTGTACATATGCCAATCTGTACACTAAGAACTCGGACGATCAATATTATCTGTCAAAAATGGCTCGCTACCATTCTGGAACAATCTGGTGATTTGCTCTTGTGCTACAAGAACATTGTGATAATTATTTTATCAGCAGTGTCTGTTTAGGATTCATTCAATAAAATGTTCAAGCCACTGCCATCAAATCTCTCACTTTTCATCAACTAAACGTATTCCATCAAATAACGAAATCCTGTATTGAATCACTGAACTGAAATATGTTAATTTGTCTACTTGAGGTCCTATGTGCATGCACTTAAGCATAAGCCATGACATAACTCAAATATAGTTATGTCAAATATAAACAACTTATATTTAGTTAGTTATTAGTATTTGCTGTCTGATGGAATAGGTCTTCTCTAAGCAAGCAGATCGTCCTCATGTATTATTGATAGGTTGGCTTCCAAGTCTCACTTCAACTACGCATAGCCTAAGAAATTATTTTTTTCCACTGCATGATAAAATATAATATACAACTTGAAATTAGAACTTGATTTAGAAGACCTCTAATAATAGATACATATTTTATGTTGTGTTCTCATAAAACCGTGTGTGGTTTCTAATCCATCTAAATCCATAGCAACCCTTCCCTCTGGCTATCACAAACATTTGGCTCCAAAACGGGGGAAAATCTGGTGACTTGATGAGTCTAAGACCGAGACTTGGCCATTTTTCTTGGTGCTCTGGACCATAACGAAGCAAACAATGGTGCTCCACAATAGCAGCCTCACCACCACGACAGGCTCTGTCACGATGAGTCTTCTTCGCACAAACAACGACCTCATTTTCACCCCATCAGAGACAAATTTCGCTCTAAGCAGACCCGGCCACACGGTGGTGGCCGTGTTTCTAGGTGCAATATTAATATTGGGGTTTCTTGGTAACTTCCTCGCGCTTCTTGTTTTTGCAGGCTTTCCATATCTGAGAACTCCAATCAACCTCTTGCTGATCAACATAAGTGCAAGCGACATGCTCGTCTGCATATTCGGGACTCCGTTCAGTTTAGCTGCAAGCGTCAGAGGCAGGTGGCTCATCGGCTCCCATTGGTGTAGGTGGTATGGTTTCGCCAACGCACTTTTCGGTAAGTTGTATGTTGGATTGTAGACGATGATTTCGCTATCTGTATCAACAAGGTTTTTCGTGTTTTCTGTAATGTTTATATATTTCCTGCAGTTCTTCAGTCACTATCACACTTTTTTTGCTAACTGTTGGTCGTGTAGGGGACTATTTAAAATAAGAGTAGCCTATAGGTAAATAAATATTAAACATAATATTAAATATATTTATAGATAATACTGAATTATATATTTATTTATATAAATAAATAAAATTGGGCGATAACTATGTTTTTTCGTTGGGCAAATGAGCATGCGTACATAAACAGAGATACACATGACATGGCCTGTACACACAGTCGCTTACTCCTCTCCCCCTCTCCCACCCTCCAGGCGTTGTGTCTATGGTATCTCTAGCCGTTCTGTCCTATGAGAGGTACTCCGCCTTGGTCTGCTCCTCCAGGCCTGACTGCTCAGACTACACCAAGGCCTGGTGGTCCATCGGGGGCAGTTGGCTCTACTCTCTGGCCTGGACGGTGCCCCCACTGCTGGGCTGGAGCAGCTACGGTCTCGAGGGCCCAGGGACCACGTGCTCGGTCCAGTGGCACCAGCGCTCGGCTGGCACCCGGTCCTACGTCAGCTGTCTGTTCTTCTTCTGCCTCTTCTTGCCGTTGCTTTCGATGCTGTTCTGCTATGGGAGGATACTGCTTGCCATCCGAGGGGTGAGACTGAGGCCACTAACTTTGACCCTTGACCTTGAACCTCTACCCTGTAAGCTCCTGCCAGTATTTTCTTCCTTCCAGGTCAAATGCTTGAATGTGTTTTTTTTTTATTGATCTTCCAGGTGTCCAGGGTAAACCAGCCTTCAGCTAAGCTGAGGGACAGCCGTGCACTGGTCATGGTGGTCTCTATGGTAACGTGCTACCTTCTATGTTGGCTGCCTTACGGCATTGTAGCACTGGTGGCCACCTTCGGGCGTCCAGGCCTGGTCCCGCCGGCTGCCAGCCTGGTTCCTTCCCTCCTTGCCAAGACCAGCACTGTCTTAAACCCTTTCATATATGTTCTGTTCAATAACCAGGTGAATAATAACATACAGCACACAGTCATAACGATAAGCTCATCAGCTAGTCACAACAGTCATCATGGAGGGACCGATTGACACCAAATAGAAATAATAATCAAAGTGCAGCAGTAAGCCACGCTTACAACGCTATATACTTTGTGATATAGTTCTACAGGTGCTGCCTTGCCTTGGTAAAGTGTCGCTCTGAGACTTGTCCCACCCCTGCCCTTCCATCCCTGCCCAGCAGAGGAGACCCAAACCCAGCGTCCTCCACCTGCTACGTCCACGCCATCTACCAGGGATCTCTTGAAATAATGACTTACCCCGAAGTCTGTGACCCGTTGGACATGGTGAAGGTCAAAGGGCATTGTGGGTCCCAGGAGGTAGACACAAGCCAATGATGTCATTAGTCAGGTGTCCTGGTCCAGGGATGGTCTGCATCAGTCAGACTCCAGATCACACAATTTAAGGGATACTAGGCATAGCCTGACTTGGACATGTGCATGCTATAATGAAGAACTCAAGTTTTTACGCAACGTAAACTTAACGTAAACTATTCAGCCTTCCTTTTTCAACGTCAATGTTTTCAATATTTTAGCTAGGGCACAAATCTGTCACGAAATGATTTTGGACAGGATCCATGCGTTAGCAGGCTGCACACTTTTAGGTGCATACATTGTGTATTTGGCATTTGTTACTTCTTCAGCCCCTGTTACGAATGACTTTCATTTAATAAATGTGACTTCATATAGACAGGTTTGTCTATGATTTTGTTTACAATTATGTGCTACCCAGACGTTTTTAGCCCTGCTATAGCCCTGTGTGCCTGGTTAGTTTAGGCTCTCATGTTAGACTAAATCTCTATAGAGGGTTGCCATAAAATTAACATTAACCATCCTGCTAATTCACTGCTTGGTTTTCCATACCTTACATTGCCTGTATCTTAATGTTCATGTTTTTGTATGAACACACATTGGACAGGATCCCCAACTTATTTCGTGCTTGACGTCAGGTGCGCATGACACACCCCATCCTTCTCCAACAGCGGTGAAAAGTGTGACTCTTTTGAGGTAGCTGCTCCCCGCGCCGCACGGCCGCTGCAGTGCCGACGCTTTTTCGCTGCTGCGGATGCTTTTGCTCTTACCCCTGGTCCCGCTGCAGACTGAGCGAGGGGAGTTACTAAGTTAAGCAGCGAGAGAAAAGAGAGGCACATTGCCATGGCAGAGTCCAACCCGCTACGGGGGCTGCCCCGTCTCCGGCGGGCCGCGGTAAGCTCCTCCAGGGTAGGGGGTGGGATGTGTCTGGGGGTAAAGACATTGCCGCAGAGCGAGAGATACCGAGAAGGAGGGAGAGAGAGAGAGAGAGAGAGAGAGAGAGCGAGATGGAGCCGGGTCCTGCTCCCTGTACTGCGGCATGGCAATTTCGCCGATCTTGGATGAATACATGAATGTTTCAATAGCCACTGTTATTTTAGACAATGTTGCAGTATTTTATATGTTGCGCGTTATCTATTAGGGGACATGACAGACCAAAGACTATAGACTGTGTAGGTGCGTGTGGGTTAGTTTTCCTGCTAAAGTCATGTGGTTTCAGTCAGAGCTATAGTGTATAGGTCAGACCAACATCGGGATTTTGTTCAAGATCTTTGAAGTCAATTGTGTTGTCCAGTGAAGTATAGCAGAGAATATCGATCATGAACGTGCAAACAAGAGTATGAAGATATAGGCTAATGGAATGCACAATGCTAGGTTCCCGGCCACCTGAGCTACAATACTGAAATATCAGCATAGCTTTAATAATGTATAGCTTTGATGTGTCCGAAAAATAAACATCTCTACTGTATATTTGTTTTTCCATTCTAACAAACACAAACAAAAAACAGGCATGCAGACTAGTTGAAGTTCCTTCTGTAAAGCGTTTTCAGTGGCTTTGTTGACATGCATAGTACTATTACTACCAATACATAGTGAGCCTACTACTGTTACTTAACACCTATTCACTTACATAAGAGGAACTGGATGCAAAGACTTATGATCCAACTTTAAATATCTACAATTAGATCACATGCTTCAAAGTTAGACTTTTCAAGTCCTCTTCTGTGGAAATGAATCAACCCACAATTAAATTATGACACACAATTACACTTTCCAGTAGTGAAAAGACGTCAGAAGAGAGGGCAGGAGACAGAAAAAGAATAACTGAGGAAGAGAGTCAGAAAGAGAGGAAAGACAGGCAGAAAGAGCTGGTGATCCACTCGTAGACAGAGATAAAGAGACTACAGCTGCAGCTGAGAAACATTGATCACCTGTCACACACTCTGTCTGACTCAACTCTTTGGGCTTCCCTCAATCTCTCCATTTCTGTTTACCTTGTACTTGCACCCATTCTCTCCATCTCTCTCTCTCTCACACACACACACACACACAGAAAAACACTTTATTCTCTCTCTTCTGAACCCCTTTTTTCCCTCCTTTTTGTTGTCGTTGTCGTCACCGTCTTCAGACCTCGTTTCCTGGCAACCTGCACCTGGTCTTGGTGCTTCGCCCCACCAGCTTGCTGAGCCCCGCGCCCAGCCCTTCCTCCAGCACGGACCTCGGCTTCCGCTTCAGCCAAGATGACTTCCTGCTGAAGATGCCGGTAAGGTCATGTGGTGGTGGTGGTGGTGGTGGTGGTGGTGGTGGTGGTGGTGCTGGGGGCTTTGAGGCGGACAGACACAGGCCGTATCTCTAAGATAAGGATGCACTGGTATCCCAAGATATTGTACACATCAGTAAGAAGCACCAAGCTATCGTCACCAAGCCGTCGTGTTATATTTAATTGGACAGATTTGATATAGACGCCATGACAAAACATTTTCACTGTGGGCTTTAGTAGGAAATGCTGTGACAAAATATGATATTTCATTTGCCTCTGCATGCTGTGTTTTTGCAGGTAGTGATGCTGCGCTCTGTGACCGACCTGCTGCGCTACATCGATGAGAACCACCTGACTTCGGAGTTTGCAGGGACACTGGAGTATTGCCATAGCGACTGGATTGTCCTGCGCAATGTAGGCTCTAGCTGTTGGGCTTTATATGATAACTGTATTTAGCGGTAGGTAGTGGACTTTATTCAGATACTGTAAAGAAAGTGGTGCTGTGTAACTCACCTGGTACGACATGGTACTTATTCATCTACGGTGGCATTTTATTTTCTTACTCTAAAATGTTTGCACTAAATCAATGTCAGTGACCTCTAAAGAGACTATTTTATGTTTCAGGGTCAAACAGTCTGTAATTCCACTGTTTTGTAATTCCTTTTTTTGGATTATTGAATCCGGTGTGCGTCTGCAGTCCATCGAGAGCTTTGCGGTGACGGTGAAGGACATAGCTCAGCTGCTGCAAGGTTTCGGATCTGAGCTGGCCGAGACGGATCTCCCCGACGAAGGGACCGCCATAGAGTTTCTACTCCACTCACACACGCATCGATACAGACAGATGAAGGTAGTCACTGTTTAAGTAGGGACTCAGCACACACACAAACACACACACACACACACACACACACACACTGGTACAGGTACAGGCACACAGACACATGGGAACACAGGGAAATGGTCACTATACTAATGGCAGCCTTACCCCAGATTTGTTTAGCAAACTGTCTGTGAGGCTGTTAATATATGTGTGGGATTCATTATTGATTTGTGTGTGCTTGTTTGCGTGCCTGTGTGATACGGTCACTCAGGATGACATCAGGAGCGTGCTGAAGGAAGGGCGCCATCTACTGTCCAACCTGGAGACTGCCAAGTCAGCAAGAAGAGAAGGAATAGAGGAGAGAGACGTCCAGGCAGACACCAACACTGTTAACAGGTATCCATGACAGACGCTGAAACGAAATATTCATTCAAACTAAACATTCATACTAAGACATTACATACCTGCATAGCTACCAGCCTATGCCAATCTCTCTACCTACCTACCTACCTACCTACCTACCTACCTACCTACCTACCTACCTACCTACCTACCTACCTACCTACCTACCTACCTACCTACCTACCTACCCACGTATGGTACCTACTTATCTACCTATTGCGATTTTAGACTCCTGGCCCAGCTGAGAGATATGGAGGAGGCTTTCGATGGCTTCTTTGAAAAGCACCACTTGAAGCTGCAACAGTACCTTCAACTCCTGCGCTACGAGCTTAGCTTCCAGCAGGTCTCAAATATTGGCAGTCTACCTCATACAACACATTGCTTCTTCCTGCACTCATGAGGTATTTCTTTTTCTAAACAGTGTTAATGTATTTGTGTGTGTGTGTGTGTGTGTGTGTGTGTGTGTGTGTGTGTGTGTGTGTGTGTGTGTGTGTAGATGGATGAGGTGCTTGAGATGCTGACTGCCCAGGAGAAAGACATAGCTTCAGTAGGAGCCACTGCTGCTCAGACAGAACAACTGCTAAAAGACCTGGAGATTCTGGACACACGCGCCCAGGTCATGCACACACATGCATGGATACACACACATGCATGGATACACACACATGCATGGATGCACACACATGCATAGATGAATACTCAAATGCATAGGTACACACACATCCATAGAAGGAGTCTTATGGTTCTTTTTGATGAATTGCTGATTCGTCTCCAAGTTACAAGCCCAGTGATTTGTTGGGCTGTCATCAGTGTGCACTCACAATGTGTGTGTGTGTGTATGACACTCTGTATGTATATTCTACGTGTGTGTGTGTGTGTTACGTGCGTGCAGGAGGAGATGGGCCGTGCCCAGGTGGTGGTCCTGCACGGTCACCAGTTGGCGGCCAACCACCACTACGCCCTGGCCCTCATCGTCCAGCGCTGTAACGAGCTGCGACACCACTGTGGGGTCATCACCTCCGCCATCCGCGCCAAGCGAGCCTCCCTCACCCGCGCCCGAGACCTGCTGCTGCGCATAGAGGAGGTTGGTGGGAGAGACGTGCCACACGCACACACACACGCACACACACACACACACACACACACACACACACACACACACACACACACACACACACACACACACACACAGGTTCACCGCAAAATACCGGCCAACACTCCCGTATTCATTGGGTGGCCGGATTCAATTGTTCTACGTTGTGGAAACACCGACTTGCCTTTTCATTGCAACCAACAAAGTTAGCTGGCTGCTCAAACGTTCCATTGACAGTGGGGAGGGAGGAATTCCATTGAAAAGTTTGTGTTAATGTTGTTGAGGCCTTGCGGTGGTGTGACGAGGGGGCCTACCTGCTGGCCAGCCAGATGGTGGACAGATTCCAAACCCGAGAGGGGGCGCAGGAAGCCCTGCAGTACCTCAGCCAACACCAGGAGAGGGCGCCCTCGGCCCTGAGACACAGTCAGGACACCCTGAGCCTGGAGTTTGAAGCCATCCTCACCCCTCAGCTGCAGGTACGTCACCGATTACTTTTCCTCCCTCGATATCGTCCCTCTCTCCTGTCTCTTTCTTACCCCCCCCCCCCCCCCCTCCTCTCTCTCTCTCTCTCTCTCTCTCTCTCACAGTAACTTTCTCCCTACCCTTAGTCCCAGATCTCCACGGTAACAGACAAGCTGTTGTCGATGCAGTCCATGATCAGGAACAGAGAGCTGTGCCTGAGGAAGCTGGCGGACATGCAGGTCCGGCCCATTCAGCTGGTGGCACCGCGACCGGAGCCAGATCTGTCCTTCCAGCGCTGCAAATCTCCTCTCTTCTCCCCTAAGCATGGTATGGTACACACACAGACACACACACACACACACACACACACACACACACACACACACACAGGGGCATAGGCCGATCTGACACACCAAATCTCCTCTCTGCTCTGTCCCAACCCTGCCACATGCGGGTATGCTGTGTGTGTGTGTGTGTGTGTGTGTGTGTGTGTGTGTGTGTGTGTGTGTGTGTGTGTGTTTTGTTTATCTGCAGGTGTGGATTTCAACGTTCTCAACTCTAAGTTCTCGTTTGACCTGCTGCCAGGCAAGAGGGCCTCGCGAAGAAGCCCCAGTTCACGCAAGGTGTGTGTTCTAGTGTGTGTGGGTGTTCTAGTGTCCATGTGTGTGTGTTTGCTAGTGCTTGGGTTTATGTGATAGAGAGAAAGAAGGAGAGATTTATATGCTTTTAGCAGTAAAACTGGTATTGTATTCTGCTCTTTTTACCCCTACAAATGTTTTTTTCAATGTTCAGTTTGTCAAACTGTCTGAGTTTGCAGATAGCTTTCTTAATTGCTCAGTCTGCAAAACAGCTTGGTCAGCGGCCGCTGTGTGTTGGGTTTTGCAGATAGAAGTGATGCACGATTACCACGGTAACCGCAACTGCATGTACGGCACCTCTACCGACACGGACTCGGAGGCGGACGAGTGCCCTGAGCAGGTGACACGGTTGGTAACCTTTAACCTTTCACCTCTAAACCCGTTCATTGGCCCCCTGACACCCTTAATAGCCTTAGGGCACCCCCGTTTTAGACCCAGTCTATAGAACAACATCGTATGATTCCTCCTGCTGTATCTATCTCCTGGGCATCTCTCAGTCACATCATGAAGGAGCTGATCGCTACAGAGAGGGTCTACGTGGACGAGCTGCTGTCTGTTCTGCTGGTGAGTCCATGGCAACGACAGCCGCTGTGGATGTTGTCACTCGCGATGTCAGCTCAATTTGGAACTCCTCCTCTCCTCTCTCCTCTCTCCTCCTCTCCGCTCCTCTCCTCTCCTCTCCTCTCCGCTCCTCTCCTCTCTGCTCCTCTCTCCTCTCCTCTCCTCTCCTCTCCTCTCCTCTCCTCTCCTCTCCTCTCCTCTCCTCTCCTCTCCTCTCCTGTTGTTCAGGGCTACAGAGCACAGATGGAGGACCCTGCCCTGGACAGCGTTCTCCCGGCGACGCTATGCAGCCAGAAAGACGTTCTGTTTGGCAACATGCCAGAGATCTATCAGTTTCACAGCAGGCAAGGCAAACCCCATTTTGCACTTTCCCACACACGCACACACACACATACACACACACCTGCACACACGAACACACATGGAAGACCAAGACATGCAGAGGTATCGACGGATCAAAAGGCCCCGCACCCAACCCAGCTGACTCAGCCTTTCTCTTCTCTTCTCCCTCACCCCTCCTCACCCGTTCCTACCCATCCTCATTCCTCCCCTAATCAATGCACCTCCTCCCAATTGTACCCCCCCCCCCTCTCCCCATCCAGGACCTTTCTGGAAGATCTGCAGAGTTGCCTTGAGACACCAGAGAGGGTGGGGGCTTGCTTCCTGCAGCGGGTGAGGAGGGGTCGGGGGGGGAGGAGTGTGATGTCACAGTGACTGGGTGGGAGTCTGAGAGAGAGGGTGAGGTCTTATACACACAAACAGCTGATGTGCAGAATGAGTCCTGTGTGCATGCGCTTTAGGCATGCACATCCTAGGCATGCACATCCTATGCATTTAACCAATGAAAACGTCTAAATGTGAGACACACTTGTTGTTCTATTGCTACCCGTTTCATTGTTTTCTGTGTGTGTGTGTGTGTGTGTGTGTGTGTGTGTGTGTGTGTGTGTGTGTGTGTGTGTGTGTGTGTGTGTGTGTGTGTGTGTGTGTGTGTGTGTGTGTGTGTGTGTGTATGTGTGTGCGTGTGTGTGTCTTTAGAAGGAGAAATTTCAGGTGTATGAACGTTATTGTCAGAACAAGCCTCGCTCCGAGTTGCTGTGGAGACAGTTCTCCGACTTGTCCTTCTTTCAGGTATTCTAGTTCTTACACACACACACACACACACACACACACACACACACACACACACACACTCACAACGTTGCTCTTTTGGGAGAAAAAAAACTTGCCCAGGCACTCACACTCTCTGGCCCCTTCATGTTGGTGTGTGTAGGAATGCCAGAAGAAGCTGGATCACAAACTGGGCTTGGACTCTTATCTACTGAAGCCTGTCCAGCGTCTCACCAAGTACCAGCTGCTGCTGAAGGTACTGAAGGCCTGCACACAGCCACACACACACACGCACACACACACACACACACACACACACACACACACACAGAGAGAGAGAGAGAGAGAGAGAGAGAGGCACAAACCATGGTCTGGCCAATCCCAATGCAAGGACAGAGTGCCCTATTGATCAACTGACATTTATCTAACCCATCGCAGGTGTAAATAAACATTCTGGCAGTCAGAGATGGATAGATTCATACCAGACCAGAGTATCACCAGAATCACTATGCCACAGACATTCCAACACCCCCCCCCCCCCCCCCCATAACTGCAAACCCTGCCCCTCTCTGGACAGACTCAAGCAATGACTCCACGTATTTATGAAATCCTATCTGATGGTTACAGAGCTGCTCCGTCTCCCTCTCTAGGAGCTGTTAAAGAACTGTCCAGAGGGGCAGCACCGCACTGAGCTGCAGGGGGCGCTGGACTCCATGCTGGAGCTCCTCAAAGCTGTCAACGACTCCATGCACCAGATCGCCATCACTGGATACCAGGTAGTCCATAGTCACCTCACAAGGTATATTAGTTATCTGTTATACTGATCTTGTTGTGTGGTTTTGATTTGCTTTAAATTACGCGTTATTGTAAAAGGTGTGTGTGTGTGTGTGTGTGTGTTTTTGTGTGTGTGTTTTTGTGTGAGTGTTTTTGTGTGTGTGTGTGTGTGTGTGTGTGTGTGTGTGTGTGTGTGTGTGTGTGTGTGTGCGTGCGTGCATGTGCGTGCGCACGTGTTTCAGGGAGACCTGAGCCTGCTCGGTCGCGTGCTAATGCAGGGTGGATTCAGCGTGTGGATCAGCCACAAGAGGGCGGCGGGACGCATGAAAGAGCTGGCCCGCTTCAAGCCCATGCAGCGCCACCTGTTCCTCTACGAGCACGCCCTGCTGTTCTGCAAGCGGCGCGAAGACACCGACACACACGACAGGACCCCCTTCTACAGCTTCAAGCACTGCCTCAGAGTAAACGCCCAGAGTCTCTGCTCTGACACAGTCAACCGGAGGGGAAGAGGTGGCCAGGCTATCAGTCATGCCCTTTCTATGTCTCTGTGTCTCTCTCTCTCTCTCTCTCTCTCTCTCTCTCTCTCTCTCTCTCTCTCTCTCTCTCTCTCTCTCTCTCTCTCTCTCTCTCTCTCTCTCTCTCTCTGTATCTTTCTCTTTTTCCCTCTCTCTGTGTATCTCTCTCTCTTTCTCTCTCTCTCTAGATGAGTGCTGTGGGGATCACGGAGAACGTGAAAGGGGACGTAAAGAAGTTTGAGATCTGGTATAGCGGCAGAGAAGAGGTGTACGTGGTCCAAGTGAGCACGCACGCACACACAGACTCACGTACAAATGCAGACAAACACACAAAGTATAACCGGTGGAGCGAGAATATTAGTAATACTGTGTGTGTGTTTATGGACCTTGTAACACTGTAAGCATTTTGTTATGAATAGTGCTTTACAAATAAAGGTTGACGATTATTACCATTAGTATTACTGTTGTTGCTGTTGTTTGCCCAGGCTACCACGCTGGAGGTGAAGGTCTCATGGCTGACTGAGATACGGAAGATTCTCACCAACCAGCAGAAGCTGCGCCAAGGTCTGCTCCCATCTCTATTCTGCTCTGACCACATCTTACAGAAGCTTTCAGCCAAAGTGAATTACAGCCCAATACCAGGAATTTATTTGAAGGAATAGCTGCAGTGGGAATCAAATATCATTATTTTGGTCTCATCAGAGGTCAACTCTCATCCTGCTACACTCTGATCCTTATTACGCGTTATTATCTGATTTGTTTGGGATCTGCTTCATATTTAACATCTTCCCCACTGTGTTTTTGTTTCTACCCCACTGACGTAACTCCAAGTGCTGTTGTTGTGTTTGTCAACCTTAATTTTTTTTTCTTCTTCTTTTTTATTTTGATAACCGCTTCTTTCCTGTTGGTGTTTCTGTTCACCCTGACCCTCTGGGTGGTAAAACTCCCCCTCTCCCTCCTCCTCCTCCTCCTCCTCCTCCTCCCTCCACCCTGTCCTTTGTCAGATGAATCTGCCTCCCTCCATCTGTCAGAAACACCCTTCTCTCCGGCCTCGTCTGACAGGTGATTGTCTCGGCACGTCTCCAGTGTCACCTCGTGACCTCTAACCCCCCTCCCCCTCCCCCCTCCCCCTCCCCCCTCCCCCTTCCTCCTCCCCCTTCCTCCTCTTGTTCTCCATACCCTTGAAAGCTCCCGAGTGGTTCTGTCAGCATGGAGGAATATAGAGATCGTTTGCCCTACAGGGATCTTTGTTCTACGACATGGAGAGTGTGCACGTGTATATGCGTTTGTGCACGTGTGAGAGAGAGAGAGAGAGAGAGAGAGAGTGTGTGTGTGTGTGTAGGTGTTTTTTTGTGGGGGAGGGGGGTGGGGGATAATAGCATGCTAGCATGTTGAGTTCAACTGTTCAATTAACACCAGCAGTTGTCAGTAGCCAACAAGGGTTGCAAGCTGAGCTTGGTACTGAAACAAAGGGAACAGCCTTTGTGGTCTGTACTGTTTTGCTGTGATTTGTTCGCGAGGATCACTCTAGCTTTTTTAACTGGTTTGTACAATGACATTTCTGTGCAGCAAGCTGACAAACTGTCTTAAACATTTTTCTGAATATTTAAAATATTAATATGTTGACGTGTTGATGCCTCTACTATTGCAGACAAATCAGTTGTGCAACTCATGTTTTTTTTTCTAATATTGTTCAGTTAATGATGTGTTTATGTCAACTGTGTATTGCAATGAAATGTATATGTAAACACACCATGCATGCATGGGTGTATACATACACAGCCTATGGAATGTTGATGTTTTTTTACCGAATGGTATGAGCCTGCCACATGACAGTGCGGATGTTGTTGTTGTTGTTTTTTGTTTGTCGTCGTGGCGTCTTGTTCCCGTGGTGACGGGGGTCAGTATGTCAGGGGTTTGTGTGTCGTGGGGCGGAGCCTCGGTGGCGGGCTGCTCAGCGTGTTTCCATGTTCCTCACAGCACCTTGACAACGGGCCACACCTACAGGCAACGGTCGGACGAATCGACACACTCGAACCGAGCGCTCTCCGAACCGGTGGTCCAATCGCCTCGGCGCAGTGAGTAGATACCAGATCCGCTTCTAAACACGTTTTATTTTTTCTTTCTTTGCTTTGGTATTTCCCAAGTTGGAACGCAGATCCGAACATAAAGTAACTACGTCAGAACAGACTTGTTGTTTTCTGCTGGCTGTCTGTCCCCTGCAGCTTGGCCTGGTGTGGCCCATTCAGTGGCCATCTGCGAAGGCCTGGAGGACTGGGGAGCTACAGACCTCTCCACCATCTCAGACTCTGAGGATGACGACCAGCCAACCCCACTGGTTAGACATCTATTTCAAACGTCTTCTAACTTTTGTTTCAACTTTATTGTTTTTGTTGTGAGCTAGTTTGTTCGTGTAATTATTTTATTTTGCAAACATTCTGCTGTGTTTCTCATATTTCAGGTGGCGGGCCGGTTTAGAGTGATGGTGGAAAGCAGCATGGCCAGCATGGATGACATCATCTTTAACTGCGGTGATGTCATCCAGCTGCTATATGAGAACCCCACAGGACAATGGTGAGATAACCGAATAAGTAATGTCTGGCTTTGATCACGGAAATGAACCTAGAACAACAATAATAATGTCGCCGTGTATTTTCCCTACGGGTGTTTGTCAGGTTTGTCAAGAATTTGAGTCGTGAGGAAGAAGGACGTGTCTTAGCTGAAGACCTGCACCGGATTTTGGGGGAAACCTGCTGAGAGTCACCAAGGTGAGACGTGGGCTGGCGTCAGAAGATGGTGGTTACAAACACATCCGTTCAAGCACTGGTTTGATGAAACACACTGGCAGTCTCTTTTCCTCCTGTTTTTTTTTTTTACAGAGCCATTAGAGCTCCTGCAGACACAGGCCCACAAGGAGACAATGAAAGATGAACTCTTCCTCCACAAATAACCCCCTCAATAAGCCTGAAGCACAACACGAACAACGTATTTAACTCATCGACCGACATCTACACACTGGAATCTCAGGCGGCTGCGAGAATTGTTGTTAGAATTGTCCGGCCTGTGGCCAGCTCTAACCTCCATCGCTCCATTGTGATTGTGCTCATTACCAATCATGGTTGTCATAGAAACCTACTGTAGGTCCGGCAGGACATCCAAATGGGCATGTGCCAAAAACAATCAGATGTACATTTCCTCTATTTGTACCCGTCACATCCTTTACACCTACGTCTTCTGCTTTTCTGCACTGAACAGCTAAACGGCTTTTTGGTGTGCCACAGCCCAGCTAGCATGGATATCTGCATCATAGCTAGCAAGCTAACCCAGAAGCAAATATACGGGCTGGTAGCCCAGCTATGGTCGAACTTTAGTGTCCCATTAGTTGATTTGCCTTAAGTCTTATTTATAGCTTCAGCAGCTCAGTAGCCTAAGTGGCTGTGTGTGACAACTTAAGCTTTATGTTTTCTGCTTTCTTTGTTCACTGTTCTGCATGAGGAACATCTGCCTTTTTAAGATCGGTTCCTAGGTAGGCCCAGGACCTCCCTGTCCTGATAGCTAAGATCAGATGGTAGGAGGGTCTTCTCATTCAACGACTGAGTTCAGGTCAAAAGCTCTCTCTGTATAAGCTGCTAAACGCTTGATTCTCATTTATACCGGCTGCTGCATTTCAATTCCAAACAGAAAGAGGGAGCTACCATACTACTGTAGATATGATGATGGGATGATGAATGGAATTTTATTCGACATGAATGTATTTAGATTGGACTCACTGGGATACAATCGTTTGGTTTGAGACCTTGGCACCTGTTTGCTATGTCTGCTTATTGCTCTCTCTTTGCACTTATAATAGCTTTAGTTCGCGCACTGTGTAAATTAATAACAAGTCATATTGTACATAATTATTTTCTCAAATAAAACCACAAGATTACTTGATTGTATTTTAATTTGATTGTCTTTATTTATCTTCTGGATTCTGTACCGATAACATTGTCCAAAACCATAGGTCTGTGTGGCATGATGTATTTTGGCACACGCCTGGGACAAAACTAGGTCACTAGGTGACCATGGTGACAGCACAAGCTTTAGATCTGCCTGTTAGGCTCCATTTCAAATCAGACCTTTCAGACACTTCTGACACTATTCTAAACAATTCCTCTGAGAATGACAACCAATTGCCTCATTCACCCTTCTGTTATATCCTTCTAAGAAGGCTAAGAGGAAACCTAAAGCTGTGTATGAGATTGGGAGCTGAATAGAGATAAAAAAGCCTTGTCAAAATGTAGAACTGTAATATGCACTCGTTGTACACTGCAAATACTGTAGATGCATTAATGAGAGACATGGGTCACTTCGAGGTATCCATACGTTATAGATTTGTGGACATCCCTAGTTTCTACCTTGACTCGGACCAAATGCGTCGCACGTCTAGCCCGGCCGCTGGCCGTTCTTTCAAGCTGTTCCCAATCCGGGTGACGTTGGTGATCCACTGGTAGTATCTGGAAATGCGCGTGTAGATCCCGTACTTCCCCTCCTTGGCGCACTCTTCCCCCCAGCTCACGATGCCGGTGAGGAACCAGGTGCCGTGGTAACTGGTGGAGTGGGGCCCGCCGCTGTCCCCCTGGCAGGAGTCCTTCTGCTCGCTGCTGTAGCCGGCGCAGAACATGAAGCGCGTGATGTGGTCGCGGCTGCTGCCCTTGCACTTGAAGCGGTCCACGTAGGGCACCTCCAGCTTCTGGAGCTTGTGGGCGTCGGCGCCCTGGAACCTCAGGCGGCCCCAGCCGCTGACCAGGGAGCCGCCCCCCTCCCGCAGCAGCGTCTCGGTGAAGTCCCGGGGCCCCAGGCAGATGGGCCGCCGGCGGTCGGAGAGCTCCACGGCCGCGTCGAGCCTCAGCAGGGCGATGTCGTGGTTGTAGTGGGAGCGCCGGGCGTCGTAGTGGGGGTGCGTGCGGCGCTCTGCCACCTCGTGGTCCCGCTCCGAGCCCTCGGCCCTGTGCAGGTCGTGCTCCCCTGCCAGACGGAACAAAGGGTGTAGGTCGCGCGACGGAAAGCCCCCGCCCTCCCCCCACCCCCCCAACCCCCCCACCCCCCCACGTCGGGATGCGGAAGAGGCGGCGTGCTTGGGCGTCACTTACCGACTCGGACGAAGAAGGCCCTGTGTTTGGGTTCCAGACAGTGAGCTGCCGTGATCACCCACATGTCGCTCAGCAGAGAGCCCCCGCAGAAACTCAGGGGCGGGACGGTCTTGGTCATTAGAGACACCTACACACACACACGCGCACACACACACACACACGCACGCACACACACAGGTTTAATTACATTATATTCCCAAAGGGTTGTTTTTAGGCCTGTGGATTTTTATTTTTCACCCACGTCCTTCACCTCCCAAAACATCTATCCCCCTCTCTCAATGTTTCTCTAATTCAATACTCGCTCATCTATGTCAACATGCACTCCAACAAATGACACCGTTGTCAGTAATAATAGAAAGGATTACTTTTGACATTTTTTATCTGAGGTTATTATTACAGTTTCTCTTCATTGTTTCACTGTTTCTTTGTCTGTCTTTTGGTATTTCCCTACTTCCTCCCTCTGTCTTGTGTTTCCCCTGTCGTACCTGCCAGGGTATCTCTCCAGGTATGGCCTCGTTGCCCCCCACGATCCTCTGGTCAGTGTTGCTCCGGTCCACGATGGAAGGCAGGGTGGGGAAGAAGGCCCAGGGCGCCAGCGAGACCCCGGTCCCCGCCGTCGGTGAGGGTTCGGCGGCCGACGGCGTGCTGCTCTCCCCCGCCCCCGGGCTGCCGGTCCGGTCCGACTGGTTGACGGCGTAGAGCACGGGCTCGGTCTGGTTCGAGGTGTAGTCGTACTCCTCCAGCTGGGCCGCCGTGTAGTCGTAGGCCTCGGGCTGCTGCGTGCTGATGAAGTCGCCCGGGGGGTTCCCCACGGGTTCGACGGCCGTCAAGAGCGACCTGGAGCTGGTCAGGATGGACTCGCTCACACGGCCACATGGGAACGGGCCTGGCACGCGCATGCACAAACACACACACACACACACACACACACACACACACACACACACACACACATACACAGATAAAGGGGACAGTGTTAGCTGCACTTTCGGCTTATAAATGTAGAAATGGATTATAAATAACAGCAGACGAGTGGTGTGTGTTGGGGGTTATTGCAAAATGTGTATGACTGTCACAGATCTGTTGTACATAATAAATATACAATTTATTTATTTTTTTCCGTCAAACCTAAGGGATCACAGCTCCTCTTGTTGGTGCCCAGCTGGTATCCTGAAGCGCAGTGGCATATGGCCCTCCTGGATTTATCCATCACACAAAAGTGGGAGCACCCGCCATTGTTGACAGAGCACTGCTTTACAACCTCTGGAGATGTCAAGATGTCTTGTGAAAACATTATTCTATAGATATATAATATAAAAGTCTTGTAGCATCTTAGACCAAGGTGTCATGCATAATTCTAGGTGTCATGTCATAAATATTTGTCAGATAGGTTAGAAGGGTACAATAAAAATGCAAAATGTAAAAAAAAAAAATCTATAAAAAGATGAGACAGGCAGTATTTATACAAAATACATGTAAAATGTGCAATATTACTACAGGGGTGGGAGAACGGCAGCGTATTTTTCAGGATCAGATGATGAGATGTGTTATAGGATTAAGAACCTCACATTGGATTGTTAATATCCCCACCTATTTCACAGTTTCTCCCACTGTAGTCAGGTTGGCACCAACACACATATGAACCAACTGCATCTTTACACCCACCCCCATTCTGGCAGGGGGAATCCGCACATTGATCACCATCTATGCACACACACACACACACACACACACACACACACACACACACACACACACACACACACACACATAAAAACAAACAAAGCGCGAGATAAACAACGCTGTGATGAAACGGCATTAATAATTCATCCGCAGCTTCCGCTTTTTATTAATTTTGAATCTATCTAACGCTTACCAACATAGCCGGCCCAGAACTCCATCTAAACAAACCCGAGAAATATAGGAAAGAGGTTTAGCGCTGAGCCACAGTGATAATAATGTCTCAATGGGTGTGCGACTGTTCGAAAACCTACCGTCTTCTCGTCATGCTCGAAGACCTCTCTGGCCTCCTCAAAACTGCAGGTTTCTTCCAGGCACTCCCTCTCCAGGTTGTCTTTCTTCACCTCCTCTAGGTGTCCCGAATTGAACCTCCTCTGCCGCCGCAGCACCGTCATCGCAGCGCTTTTGGACACAAAGACCGACCCTGCCGTGGTGGGAGACAAGGGGGTCGGCAAAGGAAAGAAACGGTTAATGTAATCCAGCTGAATTGGCAGATCAATCCCCCGTGATGGATGGATTCATTTTACATGGCCACCAGTGCTGCCTTTGACTCCCCCTCCCCACCCCCCCTCTCGACCCCCCGTTCGATAGCACTGACACGGTATCCAGCCTGTTTTTCAACGGGAATCTTGTCCGAGGAAAGCCGCCGCATTAACGTAAAGAAACGTACCGATTTACAACCCAGGGGAGGGGAGGGGGTGCGTGTGAGTGATAGCTCTCTCCAGCCCCTTCCTCCCCCATAACCCCCTACACTCTACCCGTACCTCCAGACCCCCGTTGAATCTCCTGTGTTATTCCAACCAGGATAACCAATAAATATACGCTTGCCATCTTGTTATTTGGGACCGGCGTATTACACTATAGAGCCATAACCTGAGCTGTGTGGCACTGAACGGCCTGACCCATCGTTCCAAAGTACAGATCACTGTTTACACATGACTTATAAGGCACACGGAGGCTATCTCTGGGTTTGGGAGAGTGTGTGGGTTTTTGGTGTGAGTACATGACAGAAAGGAAAGAGAGAAAGTGAGAGAGAGAGAGAGAATGTGTGTGTGTGTGTGTGTGTGTGTGTGTGTGTGTGTGTGTGTGTGTGTGTATGTGTATGTCACTGTATGTGTATGTGTAGACCTAGACAGAGAGAGGCAGGTTAAGTGAATATTGGATGACTGTATCTATATTCCATATGTGAATTCGATAATAAATTATTAGAATTGCGGCTGTAATTCCTCAAGATTGATATGCATTGGCTACAGCAACCCAGATTTTAACTCATAGCTGACCTGTGCAAAATATAGATTTGCAGTTATTTTCTCTGTGTGTTGTTTTTTAGGACAACTGAATTACTATGAGGAGAAAAGGTTTGCTTGCTTATCAATTTCCTGAACTCACTTCTAAATCATCACATGTCCTGTGATTCCCCATAACCTTACCACCTGCTTGTCTACGGTTGAATGGGGCTGACTGAATTTGGGACAAAACACATTGCAGCTGTGTCCGTGGTTACTGCTAACAGATAAAGGGGCCTTGTAGAAGAGGCTACAAAGAAGCTGCTCTCTTTCAGGGTCCTTGCTGTAGCCTGTACTGTAAGCTGCACATGCTGGCTCCAGAGCTGTCTCTAGCGGGCAGTAAAAACTCCTCCGCAGGATCTGGCTACAGACTAAATAGTCCAAGGACTGCTGCTTATCAGCATAACAAGAGCTAAGTGAATCTATTGCCACACACACATGCACACACACACACACGCACACACACACACACACACACACACACACACACACACACACACACAGACACACACCTTTCCAGTGCAACTCATTTTAGCACCTGCCATAGATATAACACGTAGGCCTAGCTCTTAATGTAAAGCAAAAAGGCCTTGCCAGAAGCCTTGGAACACGATTGGCTTGTTGAGACTGCAGCTCAATATACAAGTACGCTCCCTGAAGTGATAATCTCAAGGCCCCCCAGTTCAATTCAAAGTCTTAAAATGGCCCGTGCATGGATCTGTCAATTTATATTCAAATTTTAGGGTGGATATACCACCATGCCAAGGCCTTTTAGAGGGTGCACTTAATCTCCATATTAATTAATTGCCTTGACAGAGTAAACTGTCACAAGCCGCTATACATTTTACTTTGTAAATGACATCTATCTGCATTCATTCATCCTATATTTGTTTTCCCTTCATGCAAACTGTTGCCTGTGCGAAGTTGCCGACCATTAAACTAAATCCTGAACCGTGATTGGAAAAAGGAGGATGATCAGTGCGCGCGTGCGCGCGCGTGTTCCAAAGCAAAGCACCAAGCGGTTTTTCCATCACCAGCAGTGGTTCTGCTGTAATAGACTCAAGGGCTGGGCAATTGAGAGAGATGGGTTAAAAGGACTGAGTTGACGGACAAAAGCAGTGTAAATGAGTACGCAAGGGCCATTCATTTAGCTGGTCCAAAGTTTGAGATACAACCGACGAAAGGGACTACAAGCACAAGCCCCATGAGTGGAAAAACGTTTAAAAAAGAGGAAAAAGAAGGTAAGGGAACCGTGAATGCATGTTATAGGCGAAGACTGTAGGCGAAGACTATAGGCTAATTGATTTCTGGTTATAAAGCTTTTTTTTCATTGGTTATCACGGAAAGCCCTCAGGAATGTATGACTTATGCCCCAGTAACGGTGCTTTGTTTCACAATGCTTTCTTTACTACTTAAATCATCCTATTTGTGTTGCTACTGTATATGCGTAGAACAAATAAAGGAGAAGAATGCGATTACAGAAAATAAATGTGCTTGCCTTTGCTGTTCCATGTTATTGTAGCATATGCGGTCAGACAACACGATACTATTTTGCTCTGGATTGTTTGGTGAGAGTTTGCGGAGTACGTTTAAAATGACAGCACTGATTTATTTCTAGGGTAGCAATGGAATCGAGGCGCGAAAGACCGCAATGGAAACTGGGAATTTAGATCGCCATGGATACAAAAAAAGGGTGTAGCCCGTAGTCCTGCGAAAAATATTGTTCAGTCAATTAAACCTGCTGCCACTGTGCATAAAAATCATGTACATAAAATGTGTCCACACATTTTTGTACATTTCTATTTCATTTTAATGCAGTCTAAATTAATCTTAGAGTTGCCATTGCAGCTGGTTATACTGTATGTAGGCTAAATCACATCCGGAGGTAAGTCAGTCTTTCAACTGTAGGCTACATATATACACTCAATGTTTAGAAGTAAATCAGTTAGTATACGTGTATTTGACTATGGTATTGTATTGTTGCTACAAAAAAAGGAAACGTGGTAAAGGTGTATGAGAGACATCGGTAATCGCTCTCTCTCTCTCTCTCTCTCTCTCTCTCTCTCTCTCTCTCTCTCTCTCTCTCTCTCTCTCTCTCTCTCTCTCTCCCACTACTTTTTAGGGTCAGGTGTCACTTTGTCTTTTTGGGTCTATTTTTAGTAGTAGAGGATTAAGTCGTATCAGAGCAGAAACTCATTAAAGATGATTAAGCCCTGCTTTCGTTAGGTAGTTCTTTGAGAAGCATGCTGAGATTTACAACAGCTGACTCGCAGCAGGATTCATTAGAGCAGAGTGAGACAGACTGTTAATTAACCCTGTTTTAAAAGTCTAAATGACCGAGTTGTGACAGTACAGAACACAAAGCACATAATAAAAGTGCACTGCATTGTCAAGCAGAACACCAAGGATATGAACCGGAAAAGAATGTTTTGTGTGTGTCTGTGTTAAAGGCAATCAGATTGCAATGTAAATCGAAAAAATCGTTACATTTGAAAAACAGAAGGCAACTTTTTAAATGTATAATGAAGCACTCCACAGAAGAAAAAAAAACATTAACTGCGATGTAGGATTAAAAAGGTCAGATTATCTTGGATTAGATTATGCTGCACCAGCCAATGTATAACACACACGTATGCACTCGTCAACTTGGCGGCCTTTCAAGTAGCCTACATCACCATCGTTTCAGAACTCTTTGGCGTGTTCAGAAAGTTTTTTTGAGTCTTGTGTCAAAGCTTCAGCCACTGATCCCCGTTCTGGTGTCTGCTACCACCTTGTGGGGGAGAGAAGAACGACAGCCCGGGCGAATATAATTGCATCACATTAGACAGCAGAGAGCAGGCCCCTGCGTTGATTATAATATACCAAGTGTTCCCCGGTGAAATATGTCATCTGAGCCTTACTCGGAATGGATTTAATTAGAAGTAAAAATGATGCATTGCGCAGACAACTAAAGGTCAGAGACTTCACAATTGCTGAACCATAAGAAATAACTCGTAAATGTTCCTTTGATTCCATGTAACTTAATACGTTACCCTATATTAACAAAGGAGCATACCAATATAATAGAGATGGTATTCTGATTCATACATGACTTTGTTTATGTTATTTCAAATACTAAATAACGGCCATAAAGATGTAAGAATGGAAAAAATATATCAATTTTAACCATAAACATATTCTGCAGCTCAGAAACACATGCCACGATTTTCCAGTTTCATTTTTTGTATTTTTTTTTGTTTGCCAAATCCATGTCTGAGGAATTTCCTACCACTTTGGTTTTAAGTAATGTCTGTGTGTCCTCAGTTTCCTTCTTGTTTGTATGTTTCCAGATTCAATGTTAACATTGAAATGCCACAGCAAAAAAAAAAAAAATCTATTCATATTAGATACTTCCTACTATAATCAACATGAGACTGATAAAGAACCCTCATGCCTAAATTATACAAATGTGGGACTTCACTAAAGCAATAATATGCAGTAGGGTGATTGTCTGTAATTTGGGACACTTTGGGACACAGCCTAATATTGGACACAGAAGCTCCAATGAGTGTAGGTCTTCCTCAAACAAATGGAAGTCAATAAAACTGTGGGTTAATGCAAGCTGTGATGTCATGTTCTCAAAATCATTTGACTTCTCAAATGTCCAATCATAGATTGGCTTCATACACCCACTGAAATGTGGGTGTCCCACATTAGGCAGTGCCCCACATTACAGACAATCACCCTAGTTCATAACTTCTAATTCTACTTATTTAACTTGGTAATTTGGTTGCATTCCACTCTGTTTCACCTAGTGCATTGACAAAATAGAGAAGAAACCGTAATTTATCATGGTAGTGTAGCCTCATTTATTTACTTAATATCCTGTACATGAAAATATGTCCTATATTGTTATATCCTATTTGTTAATGCTATCTGTTTTTGCAACAATAACATTTGTTATTCTTCGATGAAACCATATGAATGTAATTTGCACTCATAAGGATTATTTTGCACGGTAATAAGCATCTTGCACTCCTACTGAGCGTCACTGCTGCTTGGACAAAAACATTTGATAAATAATACTTTCTACTGTAACAGAATAGACAGTCTAACAGTCAAGTCCACCGTCATGTTGTGGATGATGTTTTGTGCAACATCAGCGAAGCCTTGAACTGAATCATTAATGAACGTTTCGAGCGCCTTAATGGCATCTAATGTTCTATAATGATCTCCAGTCAAAGCCACGTGCAAGGCCTTAATGGAACAGATACCGCAGAGAATTCTTAGGCTTTGAACTTCGGCGAATCCCTCTTTCACCGAGTACAAAGTGAAAGGGAAAACATGAACAAACCACCCCTCTGCTCATTTGAAGCAACATGACTTTCCCGCTCCGCAGATCAACTTCAGGTAGGTTATACTCGCAAAAGTTGCCTTATTGCAGGCTCATTGGATGCTAGCAGGAAGGCGAATTGTGTTTTATAGGTAACAAATAGGTTTAAAAATGCGAAGGATAGTCTCTCACTGTGGTTTGCGTGTGAGCTGTCCGTGGTCCTGAAGTTGAGAATGTGCTCCTTGATTCAGGCAGTAACCACACAAAGTCTACTAGTGTGATACTTTGTGGAAACTTCTTGCATGCCTATACTGATGCTCTTCATTGCGCCCATACATTTTAGGAGGTAAGGAGCACGCTATAGACTAACAGGGCAATACGAGACTAGCTACTGGTCCTTTATAGTGTGCAGAGAGGCTCAGAAGTGTTACAAAAAAGCTGGTAAATATGTAGGGGTGTGTTTTGGAAAATTGCACGTATCACGTCATTTGATTTATTAGGAAAATATCACTAAAACATTCATCTTCATTTATTTGCATTATTATATATGTTAAACCCTTATACCTGTCTTTGTGACGTGTAAATGTCTGTGACTGCTGTGCAGATTACCTGACAAGGTGTCTCGCAGCCCCTTGAGTCTCAAACGCCGTGCAAATACTTTCAGGTTTTCGACCCAATTCTATGACTTCTGGTCTGGTGGGTTGAGATGACCATGTTGAGTTCAGCATCATGTTTCGATTAGAGGCTTTCAGTCCTGCACGTCCCCGTGGGAATTCCCGACAATCTCGCGCCTCCCCTCTTTACTAAGAACGGTGATGCAACCAGCTGTTTCCCGTCCCAGTCAGATGCTGCATTCCGTCAGTTGTCACATTCAGTGGTGGTGCATTGACCATTCGACGGAGCCAATGAGCCAAATCTTCATAATCGGAAGTGCCATGGTTTCTAGTTCAATGCCATGCCTGATTATTTATATACCGTGATATATTACCAACTGTGTTCTGTTCTGACCATTTCATTTTCTCAAGTGCGCGCGCTGCAGCTCCCTAGCCGGGGTAGGTAGAGTCTAAACCTCTGCACCAAAAGAAAAAGACGCCACCCCCCACCACCCCATTCTCTCTCTCTCTGTCTTTCACCCCTCACTCTGTATTCAGAGTTTCAACCCCTCTCTTCCTCCACTGGTTCCTTCCATTCAAATCTCTCTCTCTCTCTCTCTCTCTCTCTCTCTCTCTCTCTCTCTCTCTCTCTCTCTCTCTCTCTCTCTCTCTCTCTCTCTCTCTCTCTCTCTCTCTCTCTCTCTCTCTCTCTCTCTCTCTCCCTCTCTTCCTCCCTCTCTTTTCTTCCTCTCTGTATCCATCAGTCATCATCATCATCGTCATCATCATGCCACGTGGGGTTACTGGCTACAGGTGCCGTGTCAGATGAACAGAGGTGTTTTTACCTCCCTGCCTAGTCCTCCGCTCCCGCCCTGTAGGCAGGGCTGCAGTACTCGTTTTATCAAAGGCAACGCAGCAAGATGTTTCGTTTCCAACCCGAGCAGTCTCGAGCTGTTTTTATTTCACTGGGAAAACATTGTGGTAGCTGCGTTTTTCTTGTGGACAGTGAACTGCTAGCCCTATCAGAGGTGCAGCCCACGCACAGCAGCAGCTGCAGTGATCAACAGCAGTCTGTTCCCTTGCACTCCAACTAGCTGTTGATCCACGGACCAGAGCGCGCGACTATCCTGCCTGCACGGGACGCCCAGAACCTTCTCTGGAAATAATTTGTATAGGCTCTATTAGATTTACGAGATTACGCTATCTCATGGACGTATTTCGACCTGGTCGTTGTGATGGAGGATTCGGTACTACAAATATGGTTATCGTGGAGACTGCAGCACACGGAGTGTGATGCTCTGTGAGCGGAAGCTCTATAGACTTCCCCAGGGACTCAGCGGTGTCCCCGCCACCAGCCCAACCGGCTACTTGGCATCATGGCTATGGCAGCGAATATCGCGAACTCCATCATACGGCAGAAACGACAGGCTAGGGAGCGCGAGAAAGCCAATGCATGTCGCGGCGCGGGCAGCCCAAGTAACAGCAAAGGCACTAACGAGAATACGAGCAAGCTGAACGTATTCTCGCGCGTCAAACTGTTTGGCTCGAGGAAGAAAAGGAAGAGAAAGCGACCACCAGGTGTGTTGACGAGGAAAGACCTCTAAAACCGATCACATTTAAAAAATAATAATAATTCAGCTTTCATCAACGTCGTAATTTCATTATGATCTCCCCCCCCCCCCCCCCCCCGGCGATAATCATATTTTGCTAGCCTTTGATTGTACCACTAGGCCTTAGCCCCCTTCAGTCGGAGGGGCACTGTCAGCAGAACTGCAGAGGTGACCAGACAAACTTTGTTTTCCCGAATCACCCTTTAGCCTGCTGTGCTGGGACCTATATAGGCTGCATGCCATAAAGATGAGAGGTGTAAACAGTAACCTTCCCCTTGATTGGCTTGTCGGAATAGCTTTTAATATATTTTTTAAAGCCTATCGAATCCACTCAGATCTCTACAAGGGCATTGGGGCAAGGATAGAGTTCGGTTAAAAATGTATCCAAAAGTCCCCATTTCCCTCAAAGGAAACTTTCTGTCACCCACCTTGTCCATCATCGACCGTTTACTGTCAAATTATCTGTTTAGAGGGAAAGGCCACTTGAAATGTGAATGGGAGATCAAATGTCAATGTAAGCCACGTCTATTTGTATTTGTATTGAGTTGACTCATTTGGCAAACGTATAGCTTTGATTTATGTATTTCTGTTTCACAAGCTCCCTTCGTCACATTGTTTTGGTACTCCCTCTCCTCTCCTCTCCTCTCCTCTCCTCTCCTCTCCTCTCCTCTCCTCTCTCAGAGCCCCAGCTGAAGGGCATAGTAACCCGGCTCTCCAGTCGCCAGGGCTTCCAGCTCCAGATGCAGCCGGATGGAACCATTGATGGAACCAAGGAGGAGGACAGCAGCTTTGGTAAGTGGGCCAGTGACCCCTGACCCCTCTGTTTGAACCTACCAGTACCGACACCCTGACCCTCCAGGCTTAGGGCCCATTTCTGGGAGGCGGATTACACTGAAATTACCTACCTTCTCTTACCGAGAAGAACAAAACCAAGCCGTTTGACTCGACCCAACCTTTTTTCCTGTTAACTCAATCTGCAGGACTTGAGAAGTTAGGATTTTGCTCACTCTACTTGTAATTTGTCTTTGTGAAATGTGTCAATGAACTACTAATGGTGTCATTTCTATTTTTCGTTCTTTTTTAACCTATTGGTGGTGTGTGTGTGCGTCTGTGTGTGTGTGTGTGTGTGTGTGTGTGTGTGTGTGTGTGTGTGTGTGTGTGTGTGTGTGTGTGTGTGTGTGTGCGTCTGTGCCCCAGCTGTGTTCAACCTGATCCCCGTTGGTCTTCGTGTAGTGGCAATCCAGGGTGTCCAGTCCAAACTCTACCTGGCCATGAACAATGAAGGATTCCTTTACACATCTGTAGGTCTACACATACACATACAGTGACATACCCAAACACTCACACACACACACACACACACACACACACACACACACACACGCACACACGCATTCTCTCTCTCTCTCTCTCTCTCTCTCTCTCTCTCTCTCTCTCGTGCTTTCTTGTGTAATTTCCGCACTCCATCTTTTTATATGGGCTGGTTGGTATTCAGAGAAGTAGTTGGTTACCATGGTGACACAGGAATAAGGTAATGCAAACGTAAGCTAGCTGTCCCAAATTAAATGGAAGTGGATGAATATATGAGAAGGTGAGTAGAAGGACTGAATGAAGAACTAAATTAAATAATTCAATAATTTATTCATGATTGTAATGGCTGAATGTATGTGTTATATGGTGCTATTTCCCATATTTAGAAAAGACTGCCTAACTTAATAAATTCTATCTATCAGTTAGTTAACAGTACAAGTTAAACTACAAAACATGCTTTGAAACATTAAACAAATGGGTAGCCTGCAGTAAAGGTAGTAAGAAGTAGAACAAATGGAATAACTCTTTCCTTACAAACCAATGATTGTATTATCCATCATTTACATGTTAATTCTATCTCCCATTTTCCATTTCCCTTTCCTCCCTTTCCCTATTTTAACTCGTAGGAACACTTCACCCCGGAATGCAAGTTTAAGGAGTCAGTGTTTGAGAACTACTATGTGACCTACTCCTCCACGCTGTACCGACAGCAGGCGTCCGGGCGGGCATGGTACCTGGGCCTTAACAAGGAAGGAGGGGCCATGAAGGGAAATCATGTCAAGAAGACCAAAGCCTCTGCCCACTTCATTCCCAAGCCACTGAAAGGTAAGCCCTGCAACCAGAAAGTGCTTTGGGTGTCTGAAAAGCGCTATATAAATGAAACAAATTATTATTATTATTATTAGAAAAGACCCAATGGAACTAGCAACCAACCACGCTGAAAAAAGTGAGAGTAAACTTGCAGATTTTTTTTTATGTCTCTCTTTGAATGTGTATCTGTTAATGGATGTGTGTGTGTTTATGTGTGTGTTTCTGGATGTGTGTGTGTGTGTGTGTGTGTGTGTGTGTGTGTGTGTTTATGGATGTGTGTGTGTGTGTTTATGGATGTGTGTGTGTGTGTGTGTGTGTGTGTGTGTGTTTATGGATGTGTGTGTGTGTGTTTATGGATGTGTGTGTGTGTGTGTGTGTGTGCGTTGGACGTCCTCCAGTGGCCATGTACAGAGAGCCGTCCCTCCATGACCTGGCGGAGTTCTCCCGGTCTGGCAGTGGGACGCCCACGAAGAGCCGCAGCGCCTCCGCTCTGCTTAACGGAGGAGGGAAGACCCCCAACCAGAATGACTCTTCCTAACACCTCACCCACACACACACACACAAACACACACACTCACACACACACACACACACACTAAACTGCAACTACTCATAAGCAAACAAAATCAAAACAACCGAACACCTGCAGGTGCGCATGAATCCAGGCCACTGTTGGAAAAGAGATATAGTCTCCTTTGATTACCTCTGTGTAGATAAATAATTATAATAACATATACTACTCACATGCGGAAACATGTGTACAAACCGGCACAGACATACACTCCCATGTATTTCAGGCAGGCACGCCCAAAAGTCAAGCTAACTTTGGAGAGCTAGAGGGAGGAGAGGTGGATTTAAATGGAGGGAGGGAGTGATGAGTGAGCGTGTTCTGCTCAACACGGGCCACACTGTGACTGACTGTGATGTATATACGAACTCTCATAATCCATCCTACTCTGCTGCTACTCTGGTGCAACAGCAGAAAACCTGATCCAACTGTGTGATCCATCTCTCTGATCTGGATCGTCCACTTCTGTCTGATGAGGGTGTGAGGCCATCAGCGAGGAAGAGAAAGCATTTAGACAAGACTGACAAAGGGGTCGTGCAAGTTTAAGCCATCTGATATCCTTTACTGACTGAATCTCTGGAGTAAGACTGTTCTAGACAGAGAACCAAAGAGTACCACTTTTTTTTGTTGAGGAGTGTTATTGCTACGACTGCAATAACAGCAAGAAAGCAGTAAATATTGTAGATTCAGAAACAAGAAAAGAAAGTTTACAAAACAAGTCTGTTCACAATTGGATGCTATGTTTACAGAGATGTTTCGGAGTTCATATTTTTCAACATGTTAAAAGAATTCCTGGTCAATTTACAAAGATAAGGATTTCACTTTTGTTTGCATGCATGTGTGACACTGCGGGCTTATGTGTGTGTTAAGTCTGTGTGGGAGTGAGTGTTGCGGAAATCAACGGGTGTTTGCGAGTGTGCGTACGTGGGTATACTTATGCCTGCTTGTGTGCACATATATACATGAATATGGCAATATGAGTTTGGGGAGAATGACGATATGCTTAATTTGACATTTTAAACACGTAGTTATATAATAATATGAGGGCTTTTGCAGGTAAAAAAATCAAGTGTTTATGCTTCCCTGTATAATTCGTCACATCCACATTGATGTTTTCTCTTTCCGTTTGTCTGTTGTTGTTGTTTGCTGTTTGTTTGTTTGTTTGTTGCATGAGAGCCAGTGGACCTCTGCTCAGTAGCAGCATGATGAGGCTCCTGCGTTGTTGGTCTCATGTGTTCTCGACCGGACCAGAACACTAGTGAGCCAATGGTGTCATACTAGATCCCTGGTGGACCAATGGTTTTTGAACCGTAGTACTCTCGGACCAGCGGTTATATATAGTACCGGTTGAACATGAATGAACCATTGTGAGCACAGGTATACGGTAAGACTTTGGTTCCTGCTCTGGACACAATAGAAATGCACTAAATAAACTATTTATAAGGAAAACAGGAATGAGCTGGTTTTTTTTTTATTTATTATTTATTTAATTCAAACATCATTTAAAAACTGTTGTAATAAACCAGATTTGAAAGTCACAGTTTTAATTTCAACCGTCGAGCATTTATTCCACCACTAGATGACGCTGGAGATGCAGAAAAGTTTTACGGTGCTGCTGGGCTTCAATGCTACAACTCTAAGCTAGAGAGCAACACCGCCCCCCCCCCCCCCTCCCCCTTTAACAAAAGGAAATGCATTGGTGCTAAATTTGGTGCAGATAGCATAGACACCCGTGCGGTATAATGCGATAGTTTCTTAATGATTGACAGACTAGGGTGCTGTTTAAACCAGCAGAACACAACCTTTCCAAGACAGTGAAGAGATAAAGAGGGGGAAAGGTGTTACGAAACGCAGTTTAATTAATGGTTTGGTAAAAAATGAAGGAGATTATTGTTGACGGCGTCTAGTGCCCAATAAGAAAGACATAGATGGCAAAAAGTATCAACACATAGTCGTAAGAGGTTCTTCCACAAGATCAAAGCAGGACTATCTTGCCCCTTACATTGATTGTCTATGCCCAACGTTTAGAGTTTGAAGTCTTCCTTTAGCCTCTGTCACTCTAGTGATGTAACATTCAGTTTGTTGGCCTTCTCCCCAAAGCATGGGTTAGGGAATCCCATTCATCAGAGATTACCATAAGACGTACTGCTTTAAAGAGGACAAGCACTGTCTGATTCCACCAGGTAGACCTGAACCTCTTAAACACTGTGTGTGTGTGTTTGTGTGTGTGTGTGTGTGTGTGTGTGTGTGTGTGTGTGTGTGTGTGTGTGTGTTTGTGTGTTTGTTTGTGTGTATGGGTGTGTAACCAACAATTCCCAGAAGACAGTTATAATCAGTTTCAAATGATCTGTGGTCTTTTCAGATACACCATGATGGATATATGGATGCATTGATTGTTTTGTACATTTGAGTTCCATGAAATTCATGGAACACAGTCCAGGCTTGTAACACAGTTGTGCTATACATAGTATAGTAATTTATAGTGTGGTCATGTGGCTGATTATCTGGAATCTGGAATCACCAACTTTGTAAGAGCACAGTATCTTCTGTACGTTCCAGGAAAGGAGCTGTACCAACCCTGATTATACAGCACAGTAGCATTGCTTAAAATAAGTTGGCCTGTGAAAAATATTGTGACACTACGTTGACCATTTTCAGACGAAGCATTAACAGTAATTGGATTACTGTAAGCATACAACAGATGCCCCCCCGCCCACAGTCACACTCACACACACACACACACATACGAAGTCATTCTGGGAACTTGTGTAACAACAGCTCTAAAATTAGTCAAGACAATGCTATTATTGTCTATCGATTTGTAGAGTGTGTGTTTGAGTGAGAGACAGAAGGGTGAGAGAGAGAGACAGACAGAGAGAGAGAGGTAAGGAATGCGTACTAAACCTCATTTTACTAAACTCCAACAGGAGGCTGGAGGGCTGCACTCAATGGCTTTCTTTCCCTATGATCTCCATCTGTCAGTCTTATACCCTGTTTGCCTGTTCTCCCTGCCAGCCCATCTGTCAGTCTGGCCCTAAACCTTTCGACCCTACCGACCGTTTTGTTCACCTATTCACATCATTGTCACTACAAATATTGATCAATGGATCAATGAAAATATTAAGAATAAACGTGTGATTGTTTGATTAGTTTAAATCAGGCGGGTTCATTTGGTAGAGTCATCATTCTTGGAAGAAACACAGAATAGATAATGTACAATAGATAATGCAGCTTTTTGTTGGTAGCGTCTCACCAAGCCTTCGACAGAGACCTAAAAGAAGGTGCTAAATAGTTAGTTTTTTTCACTTTCTGTCCCTGGCAATGCCTTGCTACGCCTGAATAGCATTCATCTGTATTCCGCACCGGAATAGAAAGATGAACCTGTAATCTCTTTGGGTCATGATGCGGAAAATAGCCGTTCAAGATGCTCCGTTAAGTGTAGCTTGAGTCCAGGTTACACAGGCAATATGACGTGAATAAAACACATACCATAACATAAGCGTTGGTCATCTGTTATGATAGCTGTCCATGAATCGTTAGTTGATGGTTCTAGCCTAAGTAGTCTAACCAGCATTGTAAGTAAGTATAACCGTAAGTAACCTACAAATATTATTGCTTAAATTCGAAAACGATGAAGGTCTATCCTGCAGGCTACAACCGCTCTACCTAATGCAGCCATTTCACAAGATGTCTTGTCACAACACTAACGCCAAAATGAGTGCAGAGTGAATTACAAGAATAGCCGCTCAATATCACCAAATTTCTTATTACACTTTTCCCATCTACCAATCAATTAATCATATTATGTCACCCTAACCCATCACTGGTATTGCTCAGTACTACAATAGACCTACGGTGTCAATTGCATTCATTTTCAATCCACTCACAATGACAAAAAATAGTAGCACCAAGCAATGCTAATAGGCTATCTTGATGTAATTATGTTGTGACGATATATTGAAACCATGGGCCTGGCTAGCAAAGTCAGTGGTAGCCTAGTAGATGCTATAGTAAAATTCTGACTTTTAATTTTAAAGGCCACTGTAGTGGGCGCCACCAGCCTATACATACAACTGCTACATTGTTAGAGAGCGCTGCGCGCACATCTGGCTATGATTATAACCATGTTAACCCAAAAAAACATGAGTTGTAAAATGTCCGTTAGCCATCACATGGGCCTGGTAATTTTATTATTAATAGTCTTTCAGATCTCAAATATTCAGATGGGAAGTTTAAATAGACCTGACCTTAACCTAATCAGTTAAAATATTGCTATCAGACTCTTGCAAACCTCTGGTTGTAATATTCCATGTTTTAAGTAGGCCTTGGGGTCATATTGTTTTTTTTTTCTGCAACGACTGTACCTGGCAATGCAGTAACCTCGGCTTATTTTAAACCATGTGTGGTCAAAAATGTTGTCAGGTAATTGCTTAATTGGATTGCGATATAGACAACGGCTGTAACTGGTCTTTTAAGTCCATGGAGGGGGGCAGAGGTCTTGCTATAAAGGTGGATGTCAACAGTTAGGTGCCGCACTCTGACATTCTCCAACCACTCGCAATCTGTGAAGCTATTCATCAAGGACTCCTTCCAAATATATACAGGTAGGCACTCTTGCCTTTGAACGAGACAATGATAATACACTGAAGTATAGCCTGAAGTATTTAGACTCTGGTGTTGTAAGGTAAGAACGTACTGTTCATTTTGTCATACGGTTTGGATTCAGAAAAAAAATTATTAAAACCTTTCGTGCGTGTACAGCTAATTATAGAGCGTCACCAATTCATGATGAAGGAAAAACTAAAACAATATTGGTTAACCTTACGCAAAACTTGGTTGCATCTTGGTTGCATAGGCCAAGACTTTTTAAACATATGGGCACAAGCCTACAGCCTGTACTAGCATAACGGACACGCTATTCTACAATTGCTTAATAGGCCTGAAGCTATACTTGTCTATGGCTCTCTTTGCGACTATGCATAAAATTGTAATATATTGGGTCGAAGCAATCTGTAGTATTGTTTCTTTCAATACCAATTGAAAGACTGTAAATTGTATTTTACTTTTATTTTAGCTAATTGGGAGCTTGTGCTATCAAGGTCTGCGGTCTGAGAGGCATCAATAGCCTCAATGGTCTTGGTATAATAATCATGGCATGGTAAATAGATAGAGGAAGATGTTTTTTATGTTGTAATTCAACTTTGAGAAATATTTCAAAGAGATAAGTAGCCCTCACCATATATTTAAAAAGAATCTGTACTTCTAGTGTACAACTGAATGCAGTTGAACTGAATTATTATACTGTATTAGTTAGTTTGACAGGCTGACAATAGGATTAAGAACAGATCTCTTTCAACAAATCATAGCTCAACGCCACTCAGCTCAGCTTGACACCACATAGAAAATATTAATTTGTATTAAAGTGTAGATTGTCTTGGACTACACTACTTGGACTACACTATTAATTAAAAATATTTTTTATGAACGGAAGGCAATTGACGACAAAGTAGAAAGTAACGACAACGGTTCAAACTATTAGCTATGTATGTTCAAATATTTTTCCTTATACCTTTCAATAAGTTGAACTGACTATACCTAACAGTCGAAGTTTACAAGAAATGTACTCATCAGTGGATCTATCGCTATGGGTGAATCCTTCCTGCAGAACTACCTGAAACTGGCTCGCGCTGTCCATGGTGCTGATCTGACCGTCCACCGCGTGGGCTTCACACGTGCTGATGACATCTTGCAGGGAGATACACCTTAACTTCTCCCGAATAGGAGTGCTACTGTAAATAGTCTAAGCATAAAAATAGTCTTCTCATAAGGTGATGGCATACTTTTCTGCTGATTGCTAGATAAGCCTTTTAAAATCATGTTGGAAAAGATCGACATAAAAGGAAATAGAAACAAAGGTTGTTTCCTTTAATCAGTCGACTGTTTTAATATTATTATTATAACTATTTTACTGTCTCAGTCTTTCTATTTAGGGATAACTTTAGTCTATCTGAGAAAAGTAAAATGTTTGTAAAGGCCTATTGATACATATAAAAATGTAAGCCCGTTATAAAATAGTGGTGTTTCAGCTTGTTAGCTAATACAGTGCTGTTGAGAGATTTAAAGGCAATAATTGCAGAGGGAATGAACTTTTCTCTCATCTACCCGGGCTATTGTGAGCATGGCTTTCGTCATCATTTTCCACTCTACTGTGTTCTGATTGGGCCATAATTTGTAATAATACAGTTAATAAAAGTGATTTAACAATAAAAGTGATTTAACAAGAACAAAACAAACATATGATAAATAAAAACTGAAAAAGACAATAAAAGCACACTTAACGAAGTTGCTCAATTTCAAACAACAAATAAAAATAATCAACACACTATAAAAAAGAATATAATACGAAAATCGAATAATAAAGACTTTTATTTGCCGTTCAGTTCGAGACCACAGGCTTTAGGGATTGACTCTACCTGTCCTCTGCTAACATGACTGCACTCTGTCATTGAAGAGAATAGAATGTGACATAAGAACTCGTGGCAGGTCAATCCGGCCAGGCATCTAGTTAGGGTTTCATTGTGTGGCCAGCCTCCATTGGAAAGATGGCTGTTAACAGATTCAGAGCGACAGTGAGCTTATCCCCATCGAGCAGCTTTGGATCAGGACAACTAACAGCGATGTGGTAATCTCATCCCGCAAGATTAGCTCTCCGTACCAAAGGGGACGACAGAAACAGACAAATGGAGAGACCTGGAGATCAGCGTTAGGCTTTGGACGTCATCCGAGCACACGTGAATCCGTCAGAAAGGTCATTCACTACCTTTTCTCTCTTTTTGTTCTCCACAGAATCATCGGACATCTTGTCTAACCATGGCAAAGTAAGTCAATTGTTACAGTCTTTCATTCTCTTACACTTAAATGAACAAGCAAATATTAGTTTCAGTGATGAGTTTAGCCCTTCTCCTATTATTTAAAACACAAAGACATTTGTGAGAATACGTGTTTTAGGTTTTCCCTCGATTGGCTGTCAAACTCGATCCCTGATGAAGTGTGAAGACATCATGATAAAACATTTTACGCTTTTATACAAAACCCCGCGTAATGTAAGGTTATGGTGTAATGGTGTAACTATACGGGGGCCTGTGGTAGCTTGGGAGAAAAACAAGGCATTCAGTTGAGTTTGTTTGTAACTGCCTGGCTTCCAAGTCACTGGTGACCTCTGCCCTCTGTTTTACCTCCCGCCCACCCTGCCACCCCACCTTTCGTACCTCAGAAAACAACATGGCGATGTAAAGAGGCAGGCAGGTGGCATCAGCGATTGAACCCAAGTTGCCTCCCTGTAATAATAAAAGCTTACGAGGGGTTTTGCGAAGGATTTACCAAAAGGTCACTGAAGGGAAAACCTAAAGTATATCGAGTTCATTTAAAAATGTTTTCTAAGTCTGTGACTCTGCCGGGCCTTAGTAATCACCTGTGTGCCAACCTGTCAAGCGATTTGCCGTTTTCTCACCTGGGTTCCCCCCGAGGCCGCCCCAGAGTGACGCCGTGAAGGCAGTCCACACATAGCTGGCGAAGAGCACGGGGGGTTTCCTAACCCGATCTGAGGGATTAGGGATTAGCCTTCTGCTCCTCACATGGCTATCCTGACACTCGCTCACACTCCCGACGGCCACTTTCCTTCGCTAATTCAATCGCAAGAAAGACGCTCCTGTTAGAACCTTTCGGTTATGGACAGAATACTAAACACTCCACTGTTCACACTGATGCTATAGGGTGGGGGGCAGTGCCTAAGATGGTCCTTGAATGTGATTTTCGAGCGTTTGCCTAATTCGTGTTTCTCTTCCTCCTGTTTCAGGGTTTTCAAGAAGACGAGCAAGAGCGAGGCGGTGAGTTCACTATGACGCTGGATGCTACACCTTGTGTCTGTTCTATGTTTATGGCATTTCAAATAGCATATGTACTTTTTTATATGCATAATCTAATCTATGCCACGTACGGTGACCTTGGGTGTCTAGAAAGGCACCCATAAATTACATGTATTATTATTATTCCCTACCTCAGTTGTACCACCAACCCCCCTCACCTATCTGACCATGATTCCTTGACTTTCAGTTGACCTTGTACCTGGGAAAGAGAGACTATGTGGACCATGTTGACCAAGTGGAGAGTGTTGGTGAGTCCATTCACACACGTGTACCGTGTAAAAAAAAAATACAAAATACACATATAAACACACATATGTATTCAAGCAGGCGCACGCGCACATTCAGAACCAAAAGTGTGAGTAAGAGTCTGAATGACTTGAGTTGATATAGCTGGGATTTCAGTAGTTGCTCAAGTACTAATAAAACACGTTGTCATGGTAACAGACGGTGTGGTGAAGATTGACCCCAAAGACCTTGGCAGCAAGAAAGGTAAACGAGCAGTATGGATTAGTTGACAATGAAGTATTAGTTATTTTTTATCTTTATCTTGTTAGTTCAATAAATGAACTCCTCAATACGTTTTTTGTTTTTCTCATGTGTATAAATTATTTTTAGTTTTTAACGTGTGTATTGACTAGATTGATTTCTGTCTTTACAGTGTGGCTGCTCCTGGCATGTGCCTTCCGCTATGGTAGGGACGACTTAGATGTGATTGGGCTATCCTTCAGGAAGGACATCTGGTTCCAGCACGTCCAGTTGTACCCTGCAGGAAGCCACAAACCCACCCTCACCCCCATGCATGAAACCCTGCTGAAGAAAGCCGGCGACCAGGGACATGCTTTTACCTTCAATGTAAGCCGCAACTGCTTAACAAACATTTTGTGCAGGACTCAAATATTGTTTGAAAATGAATAAATACCAAACCAATTGGTGTGATGTGTTTTTTAGATCCCAACAAACCTGCCTTGTTCAGTGACTCTGCAGCCCGGATCTGATGACAAGGGCAAGGTATGTTTAAGTATACTGTTATTTTCCTACCAGGAGAACCCTTTAAAACGACACCGTTACTTTCCGAACTGGAGAATACTTCCAAACTACACCGTCACTCTCCTACTTGTTCAAAACGTTCCACTGACACCTTTACTCTCCTACCTGGACAATACTTCCCACATACATGTTTACCCTCCTACCTGGACAATACTTCCCACATACATGTTTACCGTCCTACCTGGACAATACTTCCCACATACATGTTTACCGTCCTACCTGGACAATACTTCCCACATACATGTTTACCCTCCTACCTGGACAATACTTCCCACATACATGTTTACCGTCCTACCTGGACAATACTTCCCACTGACACCTTTACTCTCCTACCTGGACAATACTTCCCACATACATGTTTACCCTCCTACCTGGACAATACTTCCCACTGACACCTTTACTCTCCTACCTGGACAATACTTCCCACATACATGTTTACCCTCCTACCTGGACAATACCTCCCTGCCACTTAACAACAACCTTCAGCACATCCCTGCTCTGGTGACCTACTGCATCCTTGACTAAAGAGACAAAGAAAAGCCTCCTTCCATACTCTCTCATACGTATTCCAATCAAACAACACCTTCATTCACTACTGCAGACCGACGGTTTACCTGTACATTAGTACTATTAAATAGAATACGGATAGAAATATAATAGTGCATTTAAAAAGAAAATGTAAAAAGAGTGTGAAAAGTTCACAGAGCCCTATTTGATAAAAAAAGTGCACTGTGTTTTCCCACCAGGCCTGCGGTGTGGACTTCGAGGTGAAAGCTTATGTTGCCGATGAGGCTGACAACGCCGATGAGAAGATTGAGAAGAAGTGAGTTTCTCATTCCATCTCTCGGTCTTCGTCCATCCCATCATCGCCCCATCACGCCGCCTTTCTCTAATTCCCACGTCGAATTCTTTTTCTCCCCACCCTCTGCTCGGCTCAATCCTTTCCCTGTCCAGAGACACCTGCCGTCTGATCATTCGAAAGATCCAGTTTGCCCCCGACGGTGTCGTCGCCGGACCCAAAGCCGACATCTGCAAGAGCTTCATGATGTCAGACAAGCCTGTTCACATGGAGGCCTCTCTGGAAAAGGAGGTATGAGCGTTCACTAAATGACCCAGCGGCTGTTGGACCATGAAAGACTGTGTTCTTACCTTGTAACACCTCATTCCCTTCCTTGCCGACCTCGTTTCACACTACCAGTCATGGACTGGAGCGTGTATATTTTGTTTCTCGCTGCACATTTAACACTCTCAGCCTGGCGACAATTAAAATGGTAACAGGGTTTTCTTTTGTCTTGAAAACATCAGCTCTATTACCATGGCAGCGTCATTCCAATCAAGATCAAGGTCAAGAACGAAACCAACAAAACAGTGAAGAAAATTCAAATCAAGGGTAAGACCATTTCTGTTATACTCAGGAGCTTCTGTTTGTAATATTTATGCATTAAAGGACCAACACTCTCTCTCTGTGTCTCTTAGTGGACCAGACTACAGATGTGGTCCTCTACTCAGCGGACAAATACACCAAGACTGTCTTTTGCCAAGATTTTGAGTGAGTGGGCTCGCAAAACATTTGCTACTGCAAAAACATTCAACCCAAGTACTGAGCTCTAAAAACAAGCTATAGTACATTGTGAATACACAAATGAATACAATGAATTAATTAATACAAGTGAATACATTGGTAAATTGGTCAAATTGTGCTTTTTCTTTAAAGTGAGACAATAGAGGCCAACGCTGACTTTGACAAGACTTTAAGCTTCACTCCGAACCTTTCTGAAAACAAGGAGGCAAGAGGGATTGCTCTGGATGGACGTCTTAAGGATGAGGACACCAACTTGGCCTCAACCACTGTGTGAGTACACGCACACACTCCCACCCCAATACTAAGATACACTGTAAACTGTGCACACACACACACATACACACACACACACACACACACACACACACACACACACACACACACACACACACACACACACACACACAAACACTTCATAAACAATGTTTCCTTCACTTAGGTTGCGAGGAGGCATGGACAAGGAGGTTTTGGGAATTCTGGTGTCCTACAAGATCAAAATCTCTCTCATGGTGTCAGGAGGGGGGTGAGTGTTTATCATGTTATACTCTTTCCATTTTGACAGTAAATGACATAAAAAGTAACCACAAAACAGTTTTGTGTTCTGTTCATCACCGGCAACCACATCAGGGCCAATTAAACAATGCCCATTTTTATCGCAAGACACCACAATGCACATTCTTACCTACCACTACTGCACAAGTGCATCTGTGAAATTACACAAATCAAAAGCAAGCTTTTTCAAGTGTCGCAAAAGTGTTCAGTATATAAGCTGAACGACGGAGAGTGACAGATTGTTTTATTTTATCCCCCTGCAGTTTATTGGGTGGCCTGACATCTAGGTAAGTCACATCTATTACTGATGGTCTTACCGATATCAAAAAACATTTGTTCGATCCCACTGGTCGTCATTGAGATGCTAATTTATTATTTGTTTCTGTAGTGATGTCTCAGTGGAGCTGCCATTGGTGCTCATGCACCCCAAACCCAAAGGTAAATGGGATTTGCTTGCCTGCCATTGAACCTTAACCTGGTAGAGAAACCCAAAGAGGATTGCCTTTCTCCTAATCTGACATTATAAATATAAATATACTAGGGAAATATCATTAAAAACACAATTTCTTCTCTCTCTCTCTTTCTACCTTCCTCTCCTTTCTCCTTTCTCGTGTTTGCCGAACGTCCCGATGATCAGACGTGTAAGTGCATATTATTCATACAGTTTTCATCAAAAATCATGTGTGCATGTTTTGAAAAAATAAATAAAGTTGACTGAAACTTTCAAAACATCGATTATGGACATGAGAGGTGATCCGTTTGTGACTAGCATATCAATGCATTTCATGTGCACGATATGGTTAGTGTGATAGATTTGGCTGTATGTTCTAAAGTTCTATTCTCCTTCCAACAGCCCCTTGGAGTAGAATCCCCCCATAGTCAAGGTGAGGTTCATATTGGAACCTAAAAGACCTGTATTTGTGTGTGTGTGTATGTATGTCTGTCTCTGTGAGTGTGTGTATCTGTGTGTGTGTGTGTGTGTGTGTGTGTGTGTGTGTGTGTGTGTGTGTGTGTGTCTCTCTTTGTGTGTGTGTGTGTGTGTGTGTGTGTGTGTGTGTGTGTGTGTGTGTGTGTGTGTGTGTGTGTGTGTGTGTGTGTGTGTGTGTGTTAGAGAGAGAGAGAATGAGTGATCTTGTTCAGTTGAGTTGGTGTGATTTTATTATGTATTACTTTTCAGTGGGGATGTTGTCTTGACGGTTGAGTAGACCCCTAATAGAAGAACAGGAGGAGGACGATAAAAGAAAGACAGAAAGAAGGACCTGAGCTCTGCAGGAAAAGTAACACAATCACTTAATAACTCGACATCTTCAATTGTTAAACTCGTGTAAACAGACTTTCTTGCCACTGTTGTTTGTTGTATGTTGTAATATTCAAAGACTTGATGGAAGAGGGCAGGAACTCAACTCAGCGATTTAGAGCTACTCTGAGTTTAGGAAAACACCACACCCTTACCATAGCCTGAGTATTTTATGTAGCCAGAAACACACGCACACACACACACGCACACACACACACACACACACACACACACACACACACACACACACACACACACACACACACACAAACAAACACCACACCCTTACCGTAGCCTGAATATTGTATGTAGCCAGAAACACACAAACAAATACCACACCCTTACTGTAGCCTGAGTACTGTATGTAGCCAGAAAACACACACACACACACACACACACACGCACACACACACACACACACACACACACACACACACACACACACACACACACACACACACACACATACAAACAAACAAATACTCTGCAAGACCTGATGTAAAGGTTGTGGGTTCCCACAGAGCCTACTCTGACTTTCAAGGACTCAGATAGTTCTCAATCTGTTATTTTGAATTGTCTTGTGTTTTTCTGTGAAATGCATATTTTTGACTGAAGTCAACGTCCTAAATAAAAATAACTTTGTAGTTCTATTCCTTATTTGTTTATTAAATCACCAATAAAACAAAGACAATAAATTAATCAAATAAATTAAACTTAATGAGAGTGTATTTCTATAAAAAGGAATCCACTTTACAAAGCAAAGAACATATATAAAGGAACGTTTGCTATTAAACAACTTGACAACAAAGGTTAATGTTATGTAAAATCACAATCTAATACAACTTGACTAATAGCGTTATACTGTTAAACAAATACATTCATTTTAATGGCAGCAGCATGATGGGCCATACTGTATTGTACAATCTCTGGAATGAGGAAGTTTGAAAGGGGAGGAGTCTATGGAGGGAAGACAGTAAATGCAGGAAAGTTCGGAAAACTTGATAGCAGTTGGCAAGTGGAGAGTTCTCCGTGACGTCCGACTGCAGTCATTTTAGCCGTGACGGTGACTGGCCGATTCGCGTTTTCTTAAGACATGGTGGTAACTTGTCCTTGTTGAACGAGGACGCACTGGCAGACACAATGTTACGTTATTATGGTCTTCCCTAATTGTCTAGACTAGGCCACCTGGACGCGTTGGCAGCGGAGTGAGACATTTCTACACGATAAAGGTAAGGAAACGAAATAAAACTATAGGAGAATACAGCTATTGCTCGTTTTTGAATGGTCAATGGAATGTTTAAAATTCACTCTTGAGAAATTCAGAGGGGATTTAATTTTGTTTTGATAAGACAGTGTCAAAATTTGAGTGAACACCGACAGAGGTAAAAAAAAAAAAAAAAAAAATTGGGAAATGGGGTGCGCGCACGTCCTGTCCTGCTTCAGAAAGCGTGCTCACTGGTTTTATAACTTTGACTGACAAGTGAGACAAACAGATAAGCGTGAACAATCGTATTTTAAGACTATAGATGACGTTCTTTACTGTCTATAACTCATAACGTATTTAATTTAAGTGCGCTCAGTGTTGTCTACTTAAGTGGTATTTTATTTCTCTCTGAGCTTCATATGTCGGCCTCTGATTTTACTGCAGCTTACCAAGTCTGGGCTTGTTTATATCTCTAGCTGGAAGGTAGTAAGGTAGAAACGGCAGCGAGGTGTGCGCATGTATCAATGAGCCACAAGATAAAGTAATAACTACCTATGTGTTTGTGTGTAGATGGAGCCCGAGGAGCCACTATACGACTTCCCAGAACCCCAGCTGCCCTCAGAGCGGAGGTGGGCTCAACATCAGAGGGGCCGGAGCTCGCTGAAGAGCATTAGTATTTTGGACCGCCTCATGCTTACTCTGCCAGTCTGGCTGCAGCTGTCCATCAACTCTGCCACGTCGTTGCACATCTTGCAAAGGGAACCACCAGGGGTCAGACAAAAACACACTTGCACACACAGACAGACAGACAGACAGACAGACAGACAGACAGACAGACAGACAGACAGACAGACAGACAGACAGACAGACACCTATAAAGGATCTGTATGTCACCCACACAAAGATAGACAACACGCAGACATTCTGTCAAACACACACACACACACACACACACACACACACACACACACCTACAAAGGATCAAGCTCACAGACACTCGTGTGTTTGTGTTATCTTTTCAGGCCTTCCTGGTGCGTCAGTCTCGCACGTCCCAGAGGAAGGTCCTGTGTGTCCGCCTGACAGACAACAGCGTTCCGTCCTTCGTTCGGCAGTTTCAGATCCGGGAGGAGCCCTCTAGTAAGATCCTTTAAGCTCTAGTAAGATCTTCCAGCTCCGACATGCCTGGCATAGGCCTATAGGTGTTCTCCCCTACACCACTGGACTCCTTCTACGCTTTATAAACATAGCGTGAAAAGAACTAGCCTAACCCCCACACCATGCTAGGGAGAGCAGAGGGAACTTAACAACTTGAAGAGAAGAGAATGATTTTATTCCTTTGTCACTCTTTTCCTCTCTCTCTCTCTCTCTCTCTCTCTCTCTCTCTCTCTCTCTCGTTTATTCTCTCCCTTCTCAGCTCTATCTCTAGACACTTCAGCCATCATCTTCCCAGACCTCTCCAGACTCATCGCCTACTACTGTGTCAGCAGGTACCCTCCACATGACTGTCTTTTACATCGCTGACATTTAGCGGACGCTTTTATCCAAAGTGACTTACAAATAGTTCTTTCAACAAGAGAAGGTAGTAAAACAACAAGTCAGGAAGAAAACAATAGAAGTGCATCCCTGACGCAAGTGTCACATTAAACACCCGGATCCAAATTAAGTGCATCCTAGCCAAATCTACAGTGCTGCAAAATCAAAGGACTAGCTCCTCCCTGTGCTAGCTCCTCTTCTGCTTCGTGTATTTCCCTGCCTTCCAATATTACAAAAAACATTGATTATATTTGGGGTGCGCTTGTGTTTGTTTCAGAGATGTTCTGCCCTTCCCCCTGGAGTTACCAGAGGCCATCGCCAAGGCAACGTCCCACAAACAACTGGAGTCCATTTCCCACATGGGTGTCGGTATGTCAACGGAACAAGTCTCCGTTCGGAAACGACACTCCCTGCCAAATGCTGATCTGTTTGAAGGCTCCAATATTTTTTTTTTTAGTTTTTTTTAAGTTATTTAAATGTTATTTAAACATGTCCATACTGATCAGGTGAACCCCAGTTTACAACGGGGACGTAAAACCGGAAAGGAGAGTAAGTTTCCATTTGTTTTCCGCAGAGTTCTGGAGCTCCCAACTCAACTTCCGCGGCCCGCGGGACGACCCCTCCGCCCGTGCGACGGAGGAGAAGAAAAGCGACTCGGCGCCCACGGGTTCCCCTGCCGCCACCGTCCAACCCGGCTCGACTTCCCACCCAATCCCTGCCTCCTTCCAGGGCCCGCCACTCCAGAGCGCCGGCGACGCCCAGCCCAGCCACGGGCTCTTCAAAGAGTTCTGTCCAATCGAAACGCGCAGCCCCGGGGAGCTGAACTGTGGTCCCGGTCAGGGCGCGCTCTGTTTCATCAACCCCCTCTTCCCGCCGGGCCAGACGACGTTGCAACGACGCCGCCTGTTCATGCGCAGCCTCAAGGTGCGCGTCTCCACGGAGACGTCGGGTCCCCTCTCGCCGCCGCTCGCCCCCCCCCCGCCGCCCCCGCTGCTGCCGAAGCTCCGGGGCAAAGGCAAAGCCAGGCCCAAGCCAGACCCACAGGCGCAGCTCCAGGCAGAGCAGCCGCCCAGCGCCCAGCCCACGCCACAGCTAGTGCCCCCCTCGCAGCGCCTGCCTCAGCTACCGCCCAAGTCCAAACCCCGACTCCGGGCCGACGCGCAAGAGGGCCCGTGTCAGGGGAACACAGGCGAGGTACACGGCAGTCCACCTACTCAACCACCTCACACTCTAACAACCCTTCAGGAGGACTCGGAGTTCAAGCAGCCCATCCTCTCACCTTTTTCCTGTGCGCTTTCGGCCAAAGACTCTCCGTCTTCATCCCCGTATCACTCTCCGAAAGTCTCGCCCGGTGTCTCGCCCTTGGCGCCCCATGCCTCTTCCTTACTCTCCCCGATGGTAACCTTCTCCCTCCTTCCCCGCGCCCCGGACGTGCCCGAGGAGGACTACCACACACCCTCCCCACTAATCAAACAGGGAAAGTGGACGGAGGTCGCGGGGAGGAGTGAAGGAGATGGACGACAAGAGGAAGCGAGTGAAGCGGACGGTAAAGGAGGCGACGGCACGGGGTTAACTTTCCCTCGGCTCTGCCCAGAGGACTTGGACAGCTGTAGTTCGGTTAGCGGTGAAGGAGCGGAGAGCCATGACAGACATCTCCTCCTAAACGATGATACAATTCTGGAACGTAGCAATACATTCCCCTCACAGACCTCAGGTGTTACAGTCAAGCTCATCACAGGGAATGGTTAACATTTAAAAAAAACATGAAGGACCAGCGATGATCTGAACCAACCTCAAGTAAAATCTTAAAAGAAAATGTCTGTCATTGTACACATAACTTTCATTATAAGCATTGATTTATTTGAACCAAGCCAGAGGCCTTCCCATTTAATTCCTGGAATAATCTGGAATAGGTAGTGCTGAACAGGTAGATACAATAGGAGTAAAGGCTATTGACATTGAAATAGGCTGTTTGTGTAGGCATCACAGACTAAACCCACTACTTGACTGTTGGCCAATGATGAATTACTACAAACTGCTTCTTACCACAGTGGTAAACAGTTTCCTGTGCTTTGGTACTTATTTTGTATTTATGTACTTACAGCTGAACTTGTCTTGAGATTACTAAATGTATGGTAAAATGTTACAGGAAAATATTATCAACACTCAGACACTGATATTTTATTTAGTTAGGGATGGGCTGCCCTTAAATGTCACAAAATTGGGGGGAAAAAAAGTTATTTAATAGCCTTAATGGGGTTAAGCAAGGCTAGTGTTCATTTTGGTTTTAGCTACCATTATATTTAACTTAAAGATAAATAAGTTCTAGTAATTGATGTCTCGTTCAAATCAGAGGTGTTTTTGTAAAGGGCATGGTATTTGATAAATGACTATGGAGTATCATTGACATGTTTTGGTGAGCCTGGCAAGGAAATAAAAGCATTTGCAGCTCTAGAACTACAGGCTTTGTACTGAAACTACAAATGATTAGAAAACCTACAGAGGTATCAACAGCACACAATCAATCAATTTTCATGTGTCAAAGGTTTAATTTTTGAAGACAAGCCATACATTTCACGCTACTACATGGACACAACACATAATGGTTGCCATAGTAGCTCTGAGACTACAGAAGTACAGTATTTTGTGAGTTTAAAGTCAGTCATTTATCCATATTACACACTGCAGGGTTTAGTTTGCTGGCTTCCCCTCTCAAAGAACTACAGGCTAACATAAGCTCTCAAACCATTGCCTGGCAACATGAATTGGAACATTACATTTTTCAAAACTCAAAATCCAACGGTCTGGCCCTGTAGGTGTGGACTCCCGGGGGCCGGTGTGAGCCTGTCGCAGGCTACAGACCGCAGAACGCCATTGCAGCGTCCCCGGTTGCAGCTGCAGTGCTTCATCAGCACCAGTAGGGGCTGTCTCGTTTAGCCATCTCTAGGAGGTGAGCCTCCAGTCCCGCTGCGTTGTCTTGGAAACGCTCGACGAAGGAGCGAATGAGACCGGCAGCGCTCCCCTCATACTCCACCAGCTCCACGTTCTCCCCTGGAGGACAGGCAAACACACACTACTGATTACACCTGTCTCTCTCTCTCTCTCACACACTCACACACACACACACACACACACACCACTTTTGAACTACTACTAATTCTGTAAAACTATTTACATTCATTCCAAGAGGGGCTGTGGTTCACTCAGTCCACTTTTGACTGGACTGATGGCACAGACATCCTCACACAGGCTATTCTAAGCACCGAAACACAGACTTCACCGAACACAACACACACACACCCACTTTCTTCATAGAACCAGAACTCAGGAAGTAGTGCTTATTTGATCATTTACTCCCCCATACGACTGCGGCGTGCAAACACTCGGGTTACTCAAAGTACCATTGATGACGGTGTTGGCCTGGACAAACATCTTGCGGGCTTCCTTTCTCAGGAGCACCGTCTCCCTGAGACGCATGAAGTTGTGTGTCCCGCTGTCACTGACGGCAGAATAGCCCTCGTACAGAGCTCTGCCACCCGCCACGTCGGCTGTCGACTTCAACACCTAGCACAGAGTATTGAAAAGGTCACCATTAATTAGAAAGAAAAGTCAGTATATAAAATTTGTCAAAAAATAAATAAATAATAATAAGAAAAATGTAAACCTGGTCCAAAATACACTGGTATTAAGTGCTAAATTATTTGTAGTGTGTTCGACCACTAACTTTGAGGGAATCGTTGGGTAAAATTCTGACTGCATGGAAGGAAACCGTGGTAAAATAAGAGCAACATGGAGCACTTTATAACCAAAACGTTGAGCATCAGACACTGTGGCTTTGAGCATGGCTCAACTCTTCGACTTCAGCTTGGGAGTATAACACTTTGCACCACTGGAGATGGCGGCCTACCTGCAGTTTGCAGAGGAACCTCTGGATGGCGCTCTTCCCCACGCTGTGGATCTTGCTGCGGTCCAGGGTGATTCGGGCATCGGGCCGGCCGTCTGGCCCGGTCACTTCCTCCAGCTTCACCAGGCCTTCCCCGGCCTCCAGCAGCACCCGCAGGATCACAAAGCGAGCCTGCATGTGGGCCTGAGACGCACGTAAACAAAAAATATTATTGACAAGTTGTTTAAAACAAGGCACTGCAGGGATTAAAAAAAAATTATAAATAAATAGCCCCTCCCCTGAACAAATAAAAAAAGTAAATGTTGATCGTCTAGATCTTTTACTGACTTCACCTAAAATCAGTACGTCTGTGTGTGTGTGTGTGTGTGTGTGTGTGTGTGTGTGTGTGTGTGTGTGTGTGTGTTACCTGTCTCCAGCTCTTGCTCTCGGGTGTGTAGAACTCCAGACCCAGTAGGCCAGCTCTGACCATGTTGAGCCAGTTCACATACACAATCTCCTCTGCATCCTCCCCCTCGTGGCCAAATATGCTGCAGAACACAACAGTGACGGTAAACTCTCGAGCAGAGAGACGACGAAGATTTGAAGCCAAGAGAAAGTGAAGGTGGAGGCAGACCTTAGCACTGGTTTGTTGAGACAGAGGTAGAGGCCCACGCACTCGGCCCGACACTCCTCATACGAAGAGGCGATGGTGGAGAACTTACTGTCCCACGTCTCACTGCCCCGGTACCAGCTGGCAACCTAAGGCAACAGTGGTACTGTTGATTATCTTAGAGCCACACAGAGAGAGACAGAGACACAGACTCTGCTAACGTGTGTGTGTGTGTGTGTGTGTGTGTGTGTGTGTGTGTGTGTCTTACCAGCTCTCCAGTTTCTGGGTTGGTCACTTTTTCCTTGTTGAAGTTGAACTTGCCTTTGTCGTCCTGCAGGGGGAGAGGCATGAGTGTGAGACAACAGGGAATAGAGTATTCTGCTGACACAACAGATTGAAACTATGTCATACAAAAACTCAGTCTAAGACTGATTTATGTAACACAGACAAGGTAAATAAAATAAAATGTATTGGAATCTTTGGTAAAACTTGCCTGGACAAAGAGCTTCCCACTTCCGTGACCGAGGAGCTCGTGGAGACCAACCTGCACCTCAAAGGACGGGCCCTTCCACTTTATATAGGCATCCTGTGGAGGACAGAAACAAACACACCGTCGATATGAAGGGCTTTACCATCCTTACGAATCTTAACATCATAAAACATAATAAAAACATATGTAGGTAAGTCTGTTTCTGACCTTGTCCTCTTCCTCCAGGAAGGTAAGTTTGTCTTTCTGGGTGGCGTACGCCACAGCCAGCACGTTGCCTAGCGACACATTTTTGAAGCCCTCCGACTGTCTGATGTCATCGTCTACACACAGACGTATGAGGATAAACCCGGTCAAAACACATCCCTTGACTTTGAGTGACCAGTGTCATGGCAGAGGTGCTTGCTATTATGAAATCTATGCGTCTGCTTTGGTATTTTAGAGGGGGAAAATATTCCCACTATATTCCACTTACAGTTGGGAATATTAATTCCAGCAGGAATTCCGCTCCCGGCAAAGGTGAGGACATCCAGCGAGGTGAAGTCGGGTTTGAGGAAAGTGTCCTTCTCGTACTCCTGGGGCCAGGGAAGTTCAGGGAGCAGGACCTCCGCTGAGCTCACCAGCCTGGCGAAACGCTCGCTCATCGCCTTGTTCACCACGGCAACGAAACCTAACAATCAACAGTGGACTTTATTATCAAGACAATCAAAAAAAAAAAAAAAAAAATCAAAAAAAAAAAAAAAAAAAAAACAGCATGTTATCCAAATCTTATTAGTAACCGAAACGTCTAAGGAGTCACCTTCAAACTCTCCCCGGGAGCCAAATGGATCTCGGTAGCTCTCAATGAAACCTATATAACTGAGAGAGACACACACATCATCAGGTGAGTCACAAACATTATCTTGATGTCAAATATAGACCCGAGAGCGGGGATGTGGGGCCCACACCTCTCAACGATTGGTCCCTTGTCTTTGATCCAATAGCGCGAGCCCTCCTTGTGCGCGTCCACTGAGCCCAGCGTGAAGCTTCGCTCGTACTCCTCCAACATCCGCCTCTGGTTCTCATTGGCTGCACAGGCCTGTCAATCAAACAAGGGTTAAGCTTCTGCTCAACTCCACCTGATGGGGGGGGGGGGGGGGGGGGGAGCAGCCCCCGTACGTTAAAACGCTTCTGGCCCCGGCGTTCTTTCGTACGGATTTCCGTCTCTTCTTTCACTATCGCCTCCTCTCACGCCATCCTTTCCCTCCCTTCCTCCCCTCCTCCTCCCCTCCTTCCCTTCCTCCCCTTCCTCCCCTCCTCCCTTCCTTCCCTTACTTGAGCTTGTTTGATGTAGTGGCTGACTTTCTCCATCAGGTGAGCGTAGTCGCCCCTCTTCACCGTGAACTCGTGCTCCTCGAACGTGAAGCTGCCGCAGCGCGACTCGCCCTCTCCGTCCATTGCACATTCTAAACCAAAAAACGGTCAGCAACAAGATTTAACCTAAAGAAAAGTCTGCCAGACACTTTAGATCACGGCCCACACACACACAAAAAAAAAAGAGAAATCCACTGCATTTAAAAACGATCCCCGATAGCTTCTAGTTGCTTCACGGGCTTCTTTTAACCATCCAAACTGACCTTTATGCACAGCCGACGCAAGGCGCACCTCGTAGCTGGCCTTGCCCCCGCTCTCCTTCTTGAAAAGGCGCGTGTTGTAGGCAGAGAGGTTCTAGGAAAAAGAGCAGCAGCACAAAGTCAGGCGCTGCTTGAATGCGCAGAAACAACAGCATGGCTGTATATTCCTAAATGAATCCGTGGAAGACAAAAAGACAGGTGAGCAGGAGGTGAAAGAAGAGCAGGCCACAGAAAAGGCAAACAGAGCAGGTTGTCTTGGCAAGCAGTTGGATAAGCCCTCACCTTGGAGTCCAGAAACCTCTGGGCCAGCTCAGCATCCTCCAGACCACAGTTCCCTGAGAAGTAGGTGGTGATGCCCTGCAGAATCAGACAAAACATAAATACATATTAGAATATTGTCTATAATCCAGTCTTTACATATTTTCAGCCTCAAGAGTGTGGTCTGGTCAGCTGGTGTTGTATAGTGAATAAAAGTGAGATGACCTTGCTTCCCAGGCCCAGCTGTTTCTGTCTGTCCTCCAGAGAGAAGAGCAGGCACGAGCATTTATCCCACAGCACCTCCATCTCACTGGCCTGCTCCTTGAAGGCCTTACTGGCCCACACCAGAGCCTTCAGCTTGTCCTACCACACACACGGAGATTACGGTAACAAAAAAAAAAAACTCAACGCCACAGAGGTACATTTTAGTGACAGCAGGCCACTAGGATTGGCGACACGGACGTTAGTTTAGCCATAAATGAGAGCTGGGCCTGGAGGCCAGACGGCCATCTTACCTTAGGGAGGTTGGGGATGAACTTGGTGTCTCCAAAGGACTTGTAGTTACCCATGTTGGCATAGAGACCAGCTGCAAACACCAGGAAAGCCTACAGGCGTGAAGGAAGGAGGAGAAGGAGACACGTTTACTTTGAGACGCATGATCTCCGCAAGATGTGTGTAAATAAAAAATGGAACCATATGTTATTGAGACTCATCTCGAATGCACCCAAAGCTTGGAACAAAAGTACAGATCACAAACACTATGTCTTATAGACCTAAGGGATTAAAACTGGACCGGGACGGGTTGAAAATGGAGGTGTGTGTGTGTGTGTGTGTGTGTGTGTGTGTGCTGAAGTGTGTGTACCTGATACTCCTCAGGGCTGAGTCCTGCTGCCGTGGCAACCTGTTCCAACTCGGTGGGGGTCTGCTTCCGGAAGAGTTTCTGTAGCAGGACGAAGATATTCGCCGACTCCGGTGACGTCTGCAGCAGCACGACAAGGCCGCCGTACCAAGCCGCTCGCGAGAGGAAGTGGGCGTACTTCTTTTCGCGTGGCGATAACAGGCGGAAGGCTTCGCCACAGTCCAAGGCAGAGATACCGATGTCGTTGGGGAGGTAGTACTGCGAGTCCACCATTATTGGTCCTGCTTGAAATACTGGTCTAGAGTAACTGATTGATCTGTAGGAAGACAGGACACAAGATATAAATAAACAGGGGACAATATTATTCCAGTTAAAAACACACAGAGCATGCTTATGTGCTATATGAAGGGATTCCACTGCCATTTCAATGGTTGCATACTGTTGGCTTTGTTAGATTTTAGAAGGACTGATTCCAGCATTAGCCACTCATTAGTAATTGGTGAGCACACCATTGTCAGGGTTGTTAGCTGTATGATCAAATCTCGACTAGTCTAAGGCATCAGAAGTTAGTCCATCACCTTTTTATGACACTGAAGCGCGGCCTTAGGTCCTTGGGAACGGCAGTATTGACAGTTCTGAAGTTTAGACTGAAACCGAAAGGGAACCGGGCTTTTGATAATATGTCCCTAAGTCTAAGACTTCGGAATAGCCGGGCAGAATACATTGTAAAAGCGGGCACAAGGTGACTTTCAAATAATGCCTTTTAAAATCTAACCTGTACTTTGTGTTCAACTTTATTTTACAACGCTGAAGTTACAAACTGGTACAAATGTGACAGAGGTTACGTCAACTGACAATAAATGCCCATCATGCCATAGAAACTGTTACTTGATTGGATGACGGAGATGTAAGAAGCACGGTAACGGTCTCATTGTTACATTTAACACCTTTGAAGTAATGTTGAGAATTTGCAAATGTTTAACTGGCTTGGTACTGCTACTGACGATTAGCAACCTAGCTAAGCTAGAGCGGCAATTCTCACGGTGGCAAGTACAACTAACGTTAGCAGTAGTCCGCACATGGACACAAGCTAACACAGCTAACCAACTACCAAGCCAGCTGACTGCATAAAAGATTGAAACACTGTCAAAACAGGAAATCGTATAATATGTAGCAAGTAAAAAAAATCTTTATTCTAACTTATTTATATATAAATTTAAGTAATGGCACCTGATTTCTGTGACAGCTCCAAACGTCAAACTGCAGAATCACTCTCGAGTCTAGATACTTCCGGTGTTCATTCAGTGTTTGTCACGCCTCTTAACCAATTCGAATCCGTGTTATAAACAGCCTAAAGAAAAACTAACCAATCAGAACAATCATTCCAAAATCGTGGATCTCTGTCTGTTTAATAAAATCATGAAACTGTAAATGCACAATTTCTTATGGACTACATTTTCATAAATATCAAGACACAATGCATTCTTTCGGATATGCTTTTGTCTTTTGAATTATTTGAGTATAATACACCGATTTATCAGACGAGGTGGCCGAGTGGTTAAGGCGATGGACTGCTAATCCATTGTGCTCTGCACGCGTGGGTTCGAATCCCATCCTCGTCGAAATTGTTTTCTAAGAACCTCGAAAGAACCTTTGGGTTAACCGCACAGCTCTGCCGGATGTTACAGCTGCATTAGCCATTGCTAAATGCACCACGTCTCTGTCATACAGGCAGCATATGCAGGCAGTGTATTTAAATATGTTCACCCATCTGGGTAAAACCCTACTACTAGAGAGTAAAGGTGAAATGTTCAAAGTTAATAGAGACGTATCATCTTAGGAGGAAGGAGATAACTATTAAACTCACAATGTCCTTTCGCACAATGAAACTTGACCATGTATGTTTGCCATTATCACTTGTGATCTTGCTCCCACCACACGAATCGTCATAGACTTCCATATTAGTTATAATCATTAACCACAGAGAACCACAGAGAACAAAAACAGTTTAATGTTGTTTTTTATTGAATTCCAAAACAGATTTAGTGACAATTATTTACAAGGCCACACAAGATTTTAATAAAAAAGTAACAAAATCAGGTAGACGTAAAAAGTTTTACCCAGCAAATTGCAGTATTGGCCAACAGTTCATCCACAGGTGTTAAAATGCTCCACCACCCCTTAGGAAATATACATACTGTAAAATGTGTTATTGTATTCAAAAAGAAGAATAAAGAGAAAAAAGTTAATTAGGCCACAGTTATTTAAATCTGGTTGAGCCTGGCACCATGATGGGTTTGACAGAAGTCTGTGTTTGTCTGTGTCTGTGTAAAGCACACTCTGGGTTCATGCTCGAGGCTTGCCGCCTCTCCTCTGCGCAGGTGCAGCAGGAAACATCCACCGGCAGCAGTCTGAAACGCTCCGACTCTGGTCCACAGCGCAACTGGTGCAGTAGACGATGCCCAGGGCCAGCATCACCACTATAAAAACGCACAGTGGCACCAACAGAGCCACCAGTAGCCAGCTCTTGTCGTGCTTTTGTTTGCCTCTGGTGTCAGCCTCCCCACCACGGCTAACAGCATCCCCTCCGACCCCTGGCTCCGCTCTGCCAGACTCAGCTCCTTTCCCACTCCCAGTCTTGTCTTCAGTCCCAGCCCCAGCCCCAGCCCCAGGCCCAGCACTAGCATTAGCCTCTTCAGGTGATTGACTGTGTGGCCGGTCGTATTGTGTTGGTGGCACTGGTGTGTGATGTCTTACGGGTGAGAGGTCGTCCCACTGATTCATGTTGTCGTCAGAGCCGGTAAGAGGAGGGTCCAGGTCGGGGGTCAGCTGATGAGGGGGCTCCGTTAGCCACTCAGAGTCGAGGTTGAGATCAAGGTAGGTTTTGACGTTGAAGTCAGAGTTGGGGTCATGTCCGGGGTCAATGGTGAGAGTAGAGTACTCTTCATCCTCACTGGCGGGCCCGCACGTGTGTCTGTCCTCCTGCAGGTCATACCCTTCGTCACAGTAGCACCGGAACCCTCCCCTGAGGTTTAGACAGCGCTGCTGGCAGAGGGAATCCCCACGGCACTCGTCCACGTCCACACACTCCCCTCCGCTCGCCCGCTCGAAACCGCGACCACACTGGCACGTGAAGGACCCCTGCGTGTTCACGCACTGGCCTTCGCAGCTGCTGTCGTCGAGGCACTCGTCGACGTCCACGCACTCGCCCTCGTCGTCGGGCTGGTAACCCGGGTGACAGTCGCAGTGGAAGGTCCCGGGCGTGTTGACGCAGAGCTGAGGGCACGGCTGCTGGCGGCACTCGTCCACGTCCACGCAGGCCCGCCCGTCCGGCCCCACCTGGTAGCCCGGAGGGCAGGTGCAGCGCACGCCCCGCGCCGTCTCGACGCAGTCAAACTCACAGCCCGCAGCGGCACACACGCCCAGGGCATGGGCTCGGTTGGTGGGAGTGGCCACCTCCAGCTGGCTCGGGGGGCTGGCGGTTTCGGGCTCGCAGCCGTAGCCGTCCTCTCCCAGCGCGTATCCTTCCGAACAGTAGCAATAGTAGTCGTTCTCCGTGGGCTGGCAGCTGTGCTCACAGCCATGGTCGTCGGCGCAGCGGCCCGGTTCTGGCGGCGCGGAGGCCGGGGAGCAGAGCGGGCCGTCCTTGGACCAGCCCACCGTTCCGTCCTCCCTCTCCATGCACAGCACGGCCTGCTCGGCGGTGGACGGGGGGTCGGGACAGGGCAGGTTGGCCACGGAGCCGTAGGGGACGTGACTCAGGAGGGTGCTGACCAGTTTGAAGGGCGTGGTGTAGAGGGCCGGGCCGCCTCCCTCGTCCTCCAAGGGCGGACACATCCCCTTGTAGGAGAAGTGGCAGACGAAGCCATCCAACGGCAGCCCACACGAGCCATCCACCCAGCGGAAGTTGTCGCTGCTCTCACGCGCGTTCTCGGCAATGTACACCGTCATGGCCACGCAGCGCTGGGCGGCGCACGTTTCCGGCGCCTCTTCTCGGAGCCAGTTGGTGTACTGGGTATCCTGTTCCCCTGTTGGTTCAAAAGATTAGGTTCAGATACAAAAAATTCCTCAATTTTGTTTCTGAAAAACACCAAGATTCTTTCGTACTTTCTGCCGTGTCTGCTTACACCTCTTAGTACCGTGTGGTTTACGTTTTGCCATGGCATGGGCTACATTTTTAGGGTCTCCCTCTAGAGATGAGAGGTTCGTTACCTGTGACCCAGCTGAACCCCCGGAGGGGTCGCGTGGCGGAACACTGACGGGGCTGGCGGTGCAGCCCGATCCAGAGGCGGAACCGGACCCTGCTGCCCTGCGGCTCCACCGACGACAGCAGCTGGTGGACCACGTCGGCCTCGGCCTCGCTCCGCACCGTCGCCAGCGTGCCGCCCCTCTCCCTGCAGCTGCGGCCGGCCTCCCGGAACATTCTCCTCTGGAGGAAGACGGCGTAGCATCCCTCCTGGTGGCAGATCACCTCCTTCTCCGCCAGCTGGACCTGTCTTTCCGCCAGCTGCTGCTGGGGCAGATTCAGCGGCCTCTGGCCCAGACAGCCAGGAGTCCAGCCAAACATCAGCACAGCCAGGACACACAGGACGCCTGGCATGCCCATCCTTTCCCCCCACAGGAGCATATTAGGCACCGAGCTAAACTAGCATCCAAACTGAGGCCAAGGCCGACTCCTGAGTCAACAACACCACCTACAAGTCGAAAGTCAAATCGATCTAAACTGTTCAGCCTGAACCAGTCCAATCAAAACGGACGCAGCCTAGCCCAAAGTGGTCCCTAATCACAGACCGGGGGCCAGCAATCTTGATAGACCACTCATCACGCACCGACACTCAGTGGAATGAAGTAACCTCTATATGAACTCAGTGAATAAAAACATTAATCAATAAATAAAAAACGTTAACATTCATTTGATGATTTTAGAAATCTTTTGAAGTTTGTTCAAATCACGTAAGATGTCCTTGTGGTTGAAGTTAAGTCCAATTAAGTCCAGTAAATTATGGCCAAGTGAGAGGTAGTCTTGCAGGGTCCAGTAGAATCCAGTAGAATTGACTTAAGTCTTCAGGAGTCTGTAGAAGAACTTCTCTCCGCTCCCTGGGCTCTCCTGCCTTTGCAACGTTGGCTTTGTGACTGAACCTCAGAAATAAAGAACGAAAGAAAGAAAGAAAGAGGGGGAGGGAAGAAAGAGGGGAGGCTACGTAGAGGAAAAAGGATTGTGTGTTTTTGGAAGAGGGGGCTGGTAGTGAGAGGGGGGGATTGGAGTGGTGGGGTGGACCGTTGCCGTATGGTTTTCATAACTCTCTGAGGGAACAAATTTCAACTCTGCTACTTACCCCAGCCCCCCCCCCCCCCCCCCCACCGCCACCTACCCACCCACTCACCCCACCCCACCACCACCACCACCCCCACCCCTACCTCCCTTTCCTCCCCCAGTTCTCCTTCAAACACACACACACACACACACACACACACACACACACACACACACACACACAAAACTGCATAGCATCCACAGGAGTGGAAAGTGTTTGTCAGACGGAAGAGAAGAGGAGACCATCTCTCTTTTACTTTTGCTGCTGCACTCTACCAGACTCTTTTCTCTCTTTTACTTTTGCTGCTGCACTCTACCAGACTCTTTTCTCTCTTTTACTTTTGCTGCTGCACTCTACCAGACTCTTTTCTCTCCTTTACTTTTGCTGCTGCACTCTACCAGACTCTTTTCTCTCTTTTACTTTTGCTGCTGCACTCTACCAGACTCTTGACTGACTGCAGTATTCCATTCCATTGCCAGAGTTGCATTGTAAATTCTCCTCTTGTAAACTTTATCTGGCTTCATCTTTCTCTCCTCTCCATTTCTTCATCTTTCTTGGTCTCATCAGTCATATCTCTAATAAATGGTATTCTCTTTACTTCCAAACCACTAGATCCCCTCCCTATTTAACAAAGAACAAAGGATTGAATATGTATGTTTTAACCATGTGTTGTTTTGGTATGGTTATGTGTTTCATGTGCCTAGATATTGTGTCTACTGTTGATTCTCTGTGGGTACGGCTGTGTATGTGTGTGTGTGTGTGTGTGTGTGTGTGGTGTCCGTGCGTGTGAGTGTGTGCGCGTAGGTGTGTGTGTCACAAACCAGGGCATCTGGAGGAGAGGAAACAGGAAATGCCAGGAGTGAATCAGCCTGACCTCTCAACTCCACGACCATTGGGGGGCATATAAGCTCGTGCAGGGTATCTCCACAGCCTGTAGTCACCATGCAAACGGCAAGGTTCTCAAACGGGGCTCAAGTTTCAAGTTTAGTCGGACACTATTGAAAACCCTTCTCCTTAAATGGGGGAGGAAGAAAAAGTGGGTGTATTTGTTTTTGCTTCTAAAATAAAGCTGCAGACAGAGAGATAAAGTATTGTTTCTTGATGGTTGATTTATTTAAACATTTGGTAAAGCAAGGGCGAGTGGATAAACAGGACCAAGGCCATTCACATTGAGGACTCCTGCCTGGATTTCTCCACGATGCGTTGCAGGTCAAACAACCTCTAAAATCTGACATTAGCTAGGGCTAAGATGTCCAAATGCAGCCAGTTAATATAACACAGTAAAACAAAAGTCGCTAAACCTGGGTGTGTGCATCACATTCAAATCCCAAGGTACATGTGGGGGACTTCTTTTGCAGGATGCAATCTGATGTGAAATTAAGTGAGTCACACAACTGTTGTACGACTTCGAAGTCGGCAAGACCTGGCTATCATAGATCTAGATGTTGCTATTAAGTTGAGCGTGATTCCCTTTTCCGGCCTCAGGAACAGTTGTATTGCACAGTATATAGCTTTGTGAGATGGCCTTCAACTGATTGACGATGCAATGATGGACTGTACAGTTGGTGTGGCTACGTTTCCTTTTTTGAACGCTGATGTAAATAACATTTGTAAACTAACACGAGATGTCACATATAGCAAGGGGAAAAGAATCAGCCATAAAGCGCCTGTGTTCTGTCACTGCGGAGTCTGCCTGCTGGAGTTTGTTAACTTTGGCACAGATAACATACGCAACTGTCTATTCAGCAGTCTTTCTCTTATTATGCAATGCCTTTGTGAGCGCTCCAGCAACAACTACTGAAAAAAGGACAAGGAAAAGAAAGGGAATTTGACAATGACCCCATAAGGCACAAGGAGGCTCATTTCTCTTCACACCCCTTTACCCTCATTTGCACACACGCAAACACACATTCCCCGTGTCTTTTTCTCATTTATTTCCATCCCGTTTCCCTCTCCCTGTCTGTTGTTTCCATCACTCCGCTCCATGGCTCCTCCCTCTGGCTCCGATAGCTCCGCCCCCAGAGACACATTCCAGAATAATGAGTTGAACAGGCACGGCTTTATACTCCATTCCTGCAGCATCTTTACCGCTTAGCTCTTCGACTTTTGAGTCCCTTAGGCCCTCCGTGCTCATCTCCCAGCGTCTCACCTCCAAGCACCTTGTTTATCTCCATGACACTTGGTTGCTTTCCTCCATCTATTGTCCACCCTCCATCTCTCGAGCGCCTCCTGCAGTGTCTCCTGGTATGGTGGCACTCCTCCGGTGGTGTCGACTCGGTATTCTAACGAGGTCTGGGTTTCTGCAGAAACCAGGACACATGACGCATCCGCGGATTTGATGTGAGTTGGTCAGACGTTCCAGCCACGAGAGATTGCAGTCACAGACACACACACGCACACACGCACACACACGCACACACACATACACACACACACACACACACACACACACACACACACACACACACACACACACACACACACACACACACACACGCGCACACACACACACACACACACAGACTGAAGCAATTAGCTGTGGCCTTGCGGTGAAATAATAGAGGGAGGACATTCCGGGTGATTTCTGTGGAGTCAAGGAAAAAGACGACCCATGTATCCACTTCTTCTCGTGAGGCCCACATGGTTCTTCTTCTATAGTCCTAAAACTCATAGCGCAAAAATTAGCGCTACCACACACACTAAGCCGACCCTGCCGTAGGCTTTAGAGTCAGTGTTATTTTCGTATGATCAAATCAAGTCGCTATGAGGTTGTTTCTGGACGCTAGTGCTGTTCGTCTTTAGTTATGGTCCGAGTCTCTATTATGTCAGCATGTCAAGGACGTGTGCAGGTATGTGTCTGGGCCAATTAGGAACAGGGTCAGGGTTCAAGGCAAAGGGGATACGCCTGGAAATCAACTCGCAGGTCTTTTGTGTTTTGCACAGGTATGAGAGCTAATATGCAAGCCAGGCCTTAGAGTTGAACTGAAACAGAACACGACGCAAAGCCTTGGGTTTCGTCAAGCTTGGGCTGAGCAGCGCAGAGCTCACTACCAAGTGAACTCTTGCTTTGAATGAAGTGCTGCTGATGGGGGGAGAAAGAGAGAGAGAGAGAGAGAGAGAGAGAGAGAGAGAGAGAGAGAGAGAGAGAGATGGAGGAGGATCATTCCTGACAAAGGCTATTCCTTTACCAGATGGTATTCTCAGCTTTTCCACAGATCACTCTGCCAACCAACACAGTTACACACACACAATCACACACACACACACACACACACACACACACACACACATACACCCCCCCCCCACACTCACACACACACATACACACTAGGGAAGAAATTACAGTATCTGTGAGACTATAAAGGATAACAAAAGCTCTCTCTGTGTGTGTGTGTGTGTGTGTGTATGTCTCAGTATGTGTTTGGTTAACGCATTAACAATAGGAGGAGATCCACAAAGAGAGAGCGAGCGGCTGACGGAATCAAAGCCTCCCAGACAGATGGACAGACCGTCCACCACCGTTTGAAGCGGTCGGCCCCTGGGGAGACCTCCTTAACACGCTCAGCCCCAACTCCCCACTCTCCCCCTTGCACCTCACCCTTGACCCACCCTGGTCTAATTCTATTGCCCTGCAGTGGCCGGTCGTTCCTAGAGACAAACAAAGCCGTTCATCATTCCCTTAAATACTGACCCCAGGCCCCTGTAATGCCTCGCCTGACCCAGCATGACCCAGCCTGACCCAGCATGACCCCACAAGGACAAACTCACCCTTTTCCATCCTCTGCTCTTGCTACCCGCGTGCTACTCCACATTCCCCCTGTACCCCAGGGACGCACTGACCCCGCGCAACTTCAAACTTCATCTTGCTTTCCGTCCCCCCCCCCCCCCACCCCCCACTCTCTCTCTCTCTCTCTATCTCTCTCTCTCTCTCTCTCTCTCTCTCTCTCTCTCTCTCTCTCTCTCTCTCTCTCTCTCTCTCTCTCTCTCTCTCTCATTTCCTCATCTTATCTTATCTCGGTAGGGTTTATCATATCAGAGACATGAATAATTTCTCTGCTTGTGTTTCACCATGTTTCTCTTTCTGTCTGTCTTGGTTCCACCAGCCCTCCCAGTGAATCACCCCATTTCTTTGTGTCTGCCTCTGTCTTTCTCTCTGCCCCTCTTCTGTCTCCCTCTCTCTAGCAGCAGTGTATGGCTTGGCCAGGGTCCGTTGTTCAGTGAGTATGGGTTTCAATAAAGCAGGAAATATTTTCAGGCATGCAGGAAATGTCTGCTCTGCACAAAAAAACACAAAAAAAAAACATAGATTTCTGAAGGTACACACGCGCGCACATGCAGACACCCACATTCACACGCACACTGCCACACACACACACACACACACACACACACACACACACACACACAGACTTTCAATTATTTTATTTGGATCCGCAAAACAATGAAGCAACAGTTGCTACACAGTTGTTTGAATAAATAAACCAGCCCAGTTGCACAGACAAATTCAATGGAAATGTGCAGCAACCCCATGGATGCATACTGGATGTCTGCACCAACCACACACACACACACACACATACCCCTAAACACAACCACACACACACACAACCACACACACACACACACACACACACCCCTGAACACAACCACACGCACACACACACATACCCCTAAACACAACCACACGCACACACACACATACCCCTAAACACAACCACACACACACACACATACCCCTAAACACAAACACCCACACACACAGATGCATACCCACAAACACAAACACCCACCCACACACACGCACATAGACACACAAGCACGGTGAGTCTTGGATGTCGTTAACAGAAGCCGAGGTCCATCGGAGCAAGGCTGTGCACGGGGGCAGTGCCATAGAAGAAGGGCTCCGTCATTGGATAAAGGAGCACCACAAACAACAGCGCCCCCAGCAGGTAAGCCGGGAGAACCAGACGCCGCTGAGGGTGATGGAGGGCAGACTCTAAATCAGGCAGACCCTGACTGTTACAAAAGGAGTGACACAGCACTGGCCCCAACACATGACCTGGAGAGAGAGACACACACAGGTAGTTAGAGAGACAGAGAGAATACAAGCCGACAGTGATATGCTACTGTAGGTAGATTGCTCATGTTTTTCAGTCAGTCAATCAGTCAGATACTCACTCACTCACTCACTCACTCACTCACTCACTCACTCACTCACTCACTCACTTACACCCTCACTCACTCACGCCCTCACTCACTCACTCACTCACTCACTCACTCACTCACTCACTTACTCACTTACGTCCTCACTCACTCACTCACTCACTCACTCACTCACTCACTCACTCACTCACTCACACCCTCACTCACACACTCACCTGTCCTGATGAACAGAAATGCTGAGTAGGCACCAAACACAGATGTATACATGAACTGGAAGGCTAAAACACAAAGGTATGGGGCTTCAGTACACTGATGCAAAAAGAGGTTCCGCTATACCTTATAAGATTCTGCTAGGGGTTATAGGATCAGGTGGCCTATTCACTGTCAGATTGGTGCTGCCAAGCTCCCATGATGTACCATACAGTATATGCTATTGTTGCAAACTGGTTGTAACTGTAATGGTTTTACTAGGAATGAGAGGGTTCTGTTGGATTCTCCTCACGTCAAAAGCGTTTGCATAAAAAGGCCTTGGCACGCCTAATAGCTGACAAACTGTGGATCGCTCGAAGTTCCAAAGTACAACTTTCACACAGATTTCCTTCAATAGTAGTTCAGAAACTCTTTTGTCGCCTTATGATGTAGCAATCAAATGTCCTCTGTGGGTTCATCAAGTAATGTCTATGTGATAAAAGATGGCTGACCTGTGACAGCGAGGGTCGTGCTGAGCGAGTCCTGTTTGAGGCGTCTCCGCTCAGCCACGTGGTGGAAATGAGCTGCAGGAAGAAAACCAGACGTTGGTTTATTAGACATGAGGGTACAACTGTCTAGGACTGCTGCGTTCCATTACAAATGTATAGCCACGTTCATCATATCTACTGCTATTCGGGAGCATGCAAAAAAGGGTAACTTTTTGCTGAAACCCTGACGTTTAGCAAAAGCAAAAGCAGGGGTCCCTGAGAAAGTCCCAAAGTCTATTTTTGACTTTTGTTTCTTGAGGAACAAGGTGTTTTGAAGTGACGATACCTACACCGAAGAACAGAGGGGCAACAAAGATGGCAGCGTCAGGTCCAATGCACGGCACCAACATGGGCACCATGGCCCCTCTGAAGACCAGCTCCTCTGTGACTGGCGCCACCACCTGGTTCCTCAGCCACACTGCGTCGGCAACGCACATCCTCCATGACTGGCAGTCTGGATACACACACACATTCGTGTGGAAAACACACATACACAAACACACACACACACAGAGAGGGAGAGAGAGGGAGAGAGAGAGAGAGAGAGAGAGAGAGAGAGAGAGAGAGAGAGAGAGAGAGAGAGAGAGAGAGAGAGAGAGAGAGAGAGGGAGAGGTGTAATCAGTAGTGTGTGTTTGCCTGTCCTCCAGGGGAGAACGTGGAGCTGGTGGAGTATGAGGGGAGTGCTGCCGGTCTCATTCGCTCCTTCGTCGAGCGTTTCCAAGACAACGCAGCGGGTCAGTCACACACACACAGGCAGAGATAGACACAAACACACACACACACACCAAGAGAGAGAGAGACACACACACGGAAAAGACACACACACACACACACACACACACACACACACACACACACACACACACACCAACAGAGAGAGACACACATACACACACACACACTTAGGTTTTCTCTCTGACTTGCTACCTGGCTTTAGTAGGATATACATTTCCAACTCACCCAGGCCTGACTGTAGCTCTCCCATGAAGCCTTTGGGGTTGTCCATGGCGGACTGGACCACAGGACCAAAATAAAACACCTAACACACAATCACTCAACTTAGTCACACTGTGGATGCAAAGCAATGGGCCACATCTCCTTGTGGAGTTGCAAAATCATGATGAAGCTTCTATTATTCATTAAGAGAGATTCACTAAGAAGACCGTGTGAAGGGTGATGGGTTACAGTGTTGAGAGAAAAGGACTGGTCATGATGAGAAGAAAGGACCAGTTACCATGGTGAGGACCAGGGGCAATATAGCCGCAGGGATCAGGCCTTCCAGTCTGATCCCCATCATCTCCCAAACGGACACGTCCACCTGGGAAAGAGAGGGCACAGAGACAACACTCCAGGAGGCAAACATTCATTATAAAAAGAAAGAATACTTCCGTTGAGACAACTTTTGGAGTTGTTTTGATCCTGGATTGAAGGGGGGTGCGTTCGTTTCGACGTGTCTGCGTGATGGAGACAGAGAGACACACACAGCTCCACCCGTGCGTCCTCACCCTGACGTCCGCCCCCAGTGTCCACGCCTTCACCGCGGCCGGGGACAGAGCGGAGACAAACAGGACGCCGGCGCAGCGCCGCTTGATCACGCTGGGGTGATCCCTGCCCATCACCAAACACATCACGCTCAATTAGCATTGGCGGATGAGGGACCTCACAAAGCACCGCTAATACAGGAGCCTTGCACTGTGTACCTTGGCAAGCCGGTCCTCTTGACGTACAAGCTGCCGACGTACAGGAAGGCTAACAGGGAGCAGCTCAGCAACGACCTCCAGCAAATCCCATTGTCCTTTTCCTGCTTCCTAATATGGTCGTAGCCCAGGTCTGACATGGCAAAGAGAGAACGGCCTCCGGAACTGGGAAAAAGGTGGCTGGGAATTTGCTACAGAAGAGTCTTGCCCAACTGTCTAAACACTGGGATAGTTATAGGCAACTAGTTTGATGAGGTCAGTGGATCCTTGTTGTCTCTAGATCCGAGGCTTAACCATCGGACAAGCTGATTAAGTGCTAATGTCTTGGAAGGAACTCAAACCCCTGAGTGTACTGTCTCTCTCTCTCTATCTCACACTCTCTCTCTCTCTCACTCTCTCTATCTCACACACTCTCTCTCTCTCTCTTTCTCTCTCTCTCACTCTCTCTATCTCACACTCTCTCTCTCTGCCTCTCTCTCTCTCTCTCTCTCTCTCTCTCACACACACACACACTCTCTCACTCTATCAATGGACAATTTTAAAGTGGGCAGTTATACACTGACCCCTGCTGGTAGTGTTTAATAGCAACGTAAGTCTATTCATCAGCATTATTTAGTGGTTTATACCAAGATTAGAGTTGACAAATAATAATTAATATTTCTTAAAAACAAATAGAA
>CM030177.1:16567180-16689680 GCA_017639675.1 Aplochiton taeniatus
GTTCGTATGCATGTGTGTGTGTGTGTGTGTGTGTGTGTGTGTGTGTGTGTGTGTGTGTATGTGTGTGTGTGTGTGTGTGTGTGTGTGTGTGTGTATGCGTGTGTGTGTGTGTGTGTGTGTGTGTGTGTGTGTGTGTGTGTGTGTGTGTTAGCTATGTACTCACCTCCTCAGTGTTATCCTTCCCATCAGCCTCCTCTCTGACCTTTACTGCGAGGTCAGAGGTCACGATATCTGCGGCCTCTACATTAGGGGTCTGCGCCTTAACAGGAAGAGGAGGAGTTTTCTTCTGGCTGCGGCGAGGAGGAACCACCGTAATGGCCGTCTCCTTCTCTGACGGGGGCTGTCCATCGGTCCCTGGGCCGGGGGGAGGGGTCTGGGCGTTCTTCTCCATCACAGGGCTGGGAGCGTGTGTGTCGGCGCGGTCCTTTGAGCGTCTCGCAGGCAAAGGGAGGTCAGTAAGCGGAAGTATAGGCTTCTCTCCTGTCCCGTTCCCTGCATCAGTCACGTCCATAGGCGGGTCGGAGGGGCTACGGGGAGAGAAGAGGGACAATCCTACAGGTTAGGGATCCACGATAACCTCTTCTCCGCGGAGAGTTAGAGATGCCAGCAAACATTTATGATGACGTAGCCAATGTAAATCGACATCAAGATCAGCGGGCTGGTTTGATCTGAAGCGGTCAAAGTTAGGCAAAGCATTTCCTCCCAAAAAAGGAAATAAGGCACACCATTTAATAATCCAAGAATATGATTGCATTGTGAATGAAGCAGCTTTGGGGTTAGTGGAACGAGTTAGAACGGCGGAAAAAACATTTCTCTTTTAAAAACACAACAACATTTGAGGCAGAGCTGTGGTTTGAGCTGTGATTCTCTGGTGTTCTCAAACCTTACTTTAGCTTAAAAAAGACCCACACATTTTCATTCAACCTCATTTATATAAGACAACATTTAACAACCAAACCAATGCAGCAAATCTCTCTGTTTAAGTTGATATGTTAGACCAATAAAATTGGTGTACACACATGAGATATATGCACCGTACAAACAACAACAAAAAACATAATTCTTCAGCAGCCTGATCTAAATAGCACGGTTTCCAGGCAACTTACAGTTGCGCCCATTGCTCTCCCAGTTCATCCGATGACGCGATTTCTTCCTGAGCAGAGGAGAAAGGACCCAATGAGCTTTGCCCCCCATCAACCACCCTCGGATTGGCTAAGCCGACCTCAGCAGCCGTTGCTGATTGGCCACTTTCCTCCACGTCGTCAGAGAGGTCAATCTCAAACAGGTCTGGGATCAGGCGTTTCCTGCCACGAGGGGCGGGGTCAGGCGATGTGTCTCCCGCCATCTGGAGGATCTTTGCCAATAAACGCTTCTCCTCCTCTTGGAGTCTTTGATCCTTTGTTAGAGTGTCCGTTTGGGATATTTCGGTAACTCTTTCAGCGGGAAGGTCAGAGAAAACAGGATCAGGATTGTGGTTGGTGTGTGATTCCTTTCGCGTGCTAGTGTGTGTGTCAGGGCTCTTCGAGGACAGTGTGTTTGAGTCGGAACGTGTTTCTGTGTTTGTTTCCGTAGCCATTTTACTATCTGTTATGGTGCTCGTCTCAGAAGCCATTTTACTATCTGTTATGATGCTAGTTTCAGAAGCCACTTTAGTACTTGTTAAAGTGTTTGTCTCAGTAGCCATTTTAGTTTTTGTCATGATGTTTATTTCACTGTGTATATGAAATCCCTGTCTGGAGCTTTCCTCTGCTTTGAAGTCCGTGGACGTCTCAGACGTTGTACATTTTCCCAGGCACTTTGTGTTGTTTGTGTAAGTGGGTGTGGTCAGTGTGTCTGGTGGGAGGGGCCAGGGCACCACAGACGATTGGACCGGCTCATCTCTCTCGTGATTGGAGGGGGTTGGGACATGGCCTGATCTGCCAGATTGCGTTGAGGTCATATGAGCGCCGCCTCCTCCTCCACTGGTCAGGTCGTCCATGTTCCCTTGGAGGGAAGCGGGTTCCTGGTTGGTCACAACGCTTAGTCCAACTTCCTGTTCGGGCACGGGAAACCGTTGAGGTGCGATCACCTGGTCGGTTGGCGCTGCAGATTTGATCGGCTGAGCGATAAGAGAGCCCAGTGGCAACATGGCCGTCTGACTGGAGGTGGAAGGGGGGTTGATGTTACCCTGGGTAGTCGGTGATGATGGAGGCAGAGAATGTTGGCTGCAGACAGAGAGGGAAGTTAAACATAGACTCCAACTATATTGACCCGTTTGTAAATTGATCTGTTAATAACAGGCAAACAATTTCTCCAGCAAACAATCTCCAGCAGTATCGACCACTGAAACAACCAGAGTGGCCAAGTCATGTTCCATGATGACATGACTGTGCATTACAAGGCAGAAAGAAAACTACAACAACCATAGAACCGTGCTTTACAAGGTAAACATGACCATACAGTTAGCAGCATTCATCACCCATCAACTGTATCCTGGAAGGAAGAAAACTACATCAACCATGGGACCACGCATCACAAGGTAAACTTGACCATACAGTTAGGAGCATTAATCACCCATCAACTGTATCCCGGCAGGAAGAAAACTACAACAACCATGGGACCATGCATCACAAGGTAAACATGACCATACAGTTAGCAGCATTAATCACCCATCAACTGTATCCCGGCAGGAAGAAAACTACAACAACCATGGGACCATGCTTTACAAGGTAAACATGACCATACAGTTAGCATCATTAATCACCCATCAACTGTATCCCGGCAGAAAGAAGACAACGGAAAATATGACTTTTACAAGAAATCATAATACTTTAAAAAGCTCATGAAACAAACAAGGTTTTTCCCCAAACAACAAAAAGCTGTCCCGCCTCACATGCAAACCCAACACATCATTTCTTCAAACGCACTCACCCACAAACAAAATGTTGTGCCAGCCCATGTATATATATATATATTTTTTTTTTTTTTTTTTTTTTTTTTTTTTGTGTGATCATATGTCCATTTTTAAAGTAGTACTTTACGAATCAGACTTAACCATATGGTGTTGGTGCCAGCAGGGAAACACTTAGAATTTCCAGCTGTGGCATCCGTTTGTTTACTGAGCTTATGCCACTTCTCTTTTTTTTACAACAGGCTCCAGGACATGCCACTTAAGTGTCAGGAAATCCGCCCATGCTAGAGCGGCCATACTAACTCCTAGAGCCATGGCCAACTACTGGCCTCATCCCCGTCTCAGTTCCATGGGCAGGCCGCACACGTGCACATGCCTCACACGCGCACATCCGCCTTCTACTCACCCCTCTCCCCCATCCATATAGAGCTCAGCCTGCCAGACAGTGCCCAGTTCCTCCTGTCCACTTTCAAACTCCATCTCTTCCTCCTCTCTCTCCTCTTCCTCTCTCATCCAAACCGGTATGGAACCAGTCGTTTTTTGATGCGACGTTAGAGTGTTTCTCCCAGAAGCTGACCTGGCATCAGCCCTAGTCAACAGCGTACTGCTAGAAGCGGGGTTACGGGATACCCTGAGTGGTCGCGGGTCAGTCTTAACCTCTTCTTGACCTTCATCAAGGCCTTTCTCCTCATTGGCTAACCTATCTAGCTCCACCTCCCTCAGAGGAGCCCAGCTACCTGATTGGCTCTCGGCTTCCTGGTTTATCTGAGCGTATTGTAAAACAGAGCTTGTTTCTGTCTCTCCATCTTTCTTTCTCTCATTGGCAATTTTATTTTGCTCCTCCATTATCTTTGTTTTCTCTTCCTCCCTAATCATTCTTTCCCTCTCTTTGGCCATCTTTTTCTCTTCCTCTTTCTCTCTTTTCTTCCTTTCTTTTTCCTGCATTTTTTCATCTTCTACTTTCCTCTGTCTCTGATTTGCCTCTTTCTCTCTCTGTCTCTTCTCCTCTTTCTCTCTCTCTTCTTTGGCCCTCTCCTCCATTTCTTTTGCCTCCTTCTCTCTCTGTCTCTTCTCCTCTTTCTCTCTCTCTGCTTTGGCCCTCTCCTCCCTTTCTTTTTCCTCCTCTCTCAGTCTATTCTCCTCTTTCTCTCTCTCTGCTTTGGCCCTCTCCTCCCTTTCTTTTTCCTCCTTATCTCTCTGTCTCTTCTCCTCTTTCTCTCTCTGGGCTTTGGCCCTCTCCTCCCTTTCTTTTTCCTCCTTATCTCTCTGTCTCTTCTCCTCTTTCTCTCTCTCGGCTTTGGCCCTCTCCTCCCTTTCTTTTTCCTCCTTATCTCTCTGTCTCTTCTCCTCTTCCGCTCTCTCTGCTTTGGCCCTCTCCTCCCTTTCTTTTGCCTCCTTATCTCTCTGTCTCTTCTCCTCTTCCGCTCTCTCTGCTTTGGCCCTCTCCTCCCTTTCTTTTGCCTCCTTCTCTCTCTGTCTCTTCTCCTCTTTCTCTCTCTCTGCTTTGGCCCTCTCCTCCCTTTCTGTTGCCTCCTTCTCTCTTTTCATCTTCTCCTTTTCCTCTCTCTCTGCTTTGGCCCTCTCCTCCCTTTCTTTTGCCTCCTTCTCTCTCTGTCTCTTCTCCTCTTTCTCTCTCTCTTCTTTGGCCCTCTCCTCCCTTTCTTTTGCCTCCTTCTCTCTCTGTCTCTTCTCCTCTTTCTCTCTCTCTGCTTTGGCCCTCTCCTCCCTTTCTGTTGCCTCCTTCTCTCTCTGTCTCTTCTCCTCACATTCCTTTTCCGCCTGTGCTCTCTTCTCTTTCTCTTTTGCCTCTCTCTCTCTGTGTCTCTTCTCCCTCCTTTCTCTTTTGGCCTTTATTCTCTCTTCCTGCTCTTTCTCCTCCCTTTCCTCCCTTTCTCTTTCCTCCTGCTCTCGTTTCTCCCTCTCCTCTCTTTCTCTCCGCACCCTCGCCGCTCTCTGTGTCCTCTCCTCTTTCTCCTTCGTCTCTCTCTCTTCCCTTTCTTCCTTCTCCTTCTCTGCTCTCCGTGTCATCTCCTTCTCTCTTTCCTCCCTCTCACTCGCCTCTCGTTCCTCCCTTTCCCTCTCCTGTTCTCTTTTCTCTATCTCTTCTTTTTCTCTCCTCGTCCTCTCCATCTTCTCCCCCTCCTCTTTTGCTTCCCTCGCTCTCCCTTCTCTTTCTTCTTTCTCCTTCTCCTGCTCTCTAGCGGCGCGTCTTAGGCTCTCCACCAGACTTAGTCCGTGCGTCCCCTGAGTGGGCGACCGCTCAAACTCCTGGACCAATGAGCAGGCAGCCGGGGCGCGGTCGCGTTCGGCGGCCCGTTTGAGCGTCGGGTCCGAGAACGCAGAAGGAGGCAAAAGGTCCAGGTCCGAATCACACGTCTGACCAGCGGCTCCTTCCATTGGCCGTGCCTCCGGCCCAGTCAAATGCAGGATAGACGTCACAGTCTCAAAGCTAAAAGGCAAAGACATGTGGCAAACTGACATAAGGGGGAACAGAAGCTTGTCTTGGCTTTTTGCTCAACGCCTCATAGGGAACTATCCTAATACCACGCTAGCAGATATTATTCAGCAATACAACCTCCCATCAACAAGCCTAATGGGAAAGAAAAACACCTCGAAGGTAGAGGTCTTTGTTGCCATGCAGGTGAGAGCCGCGGCCACTGTGAGACAGACAGGAAGACTCTGAGCCAGTGAGACCGACAGGGGGACTCACCCTCTGTACAACACCCCAGCTACTGCGATCATGAAGCCAACAGACGCGTCCTGCTGCTCTGCCACGCACGCGTCGGACTCTGTGCGCACGCAGGGACGACCACTGCCGCACGGACAAACACACACCCACGCACACACCACACACACACACACACACACACACACCACACACACACACACACACACACACACCACACACACACACACACACACACAAACACACACACACACACACACACACACACACCACACACACAAAACTGTAACAGCCTGGCTGACCGAATTGCAACCTTAAAAAGGATTGAGCAGGAAAATGACTCTGCACCCAGAGAAGAATCACAGACATGGTTATGAACACCAGCACAAGCTACAGCCCCTCAAATAGCAAAAAATATGTCTGTGTGTGTGCGTGCGTGTGTGTTGCTATGAGAGGCTCGCCACAAATGCCACACCATGCTGCGTGGGCTGTGACCCCACAGAAACTCACCCCCCTATCACATCACTCCTCTCCTCCCTGCCCTCCTCCTCCTCCTCCTCCTCCTCCTCCTCCGCCGCCTCCTCCTCTTCTTCTTCCTTCACGCTTTCCATCCCTCCGCCCACTCCTCCGTCCGTCTCTCCCTCCAGTGGCGTCGCCTCCACAGCGCCCCAGAGCGGCCGCTCCTCGTCGCACACGGGCTCGCCGCTGGCCGTCGACTCTCCACCGTCCGCCACGCTAGCGGCGGACTCCTTCGCTCCCACCGCCTCTCGCTCCGACGGTTCCGACCCCGCGGCCGGTTCTCTCCCGGGGTCCGTCACCGAGGGCCGCGGGCCGCCGAGACCCGGCGCCGAACGTCCCCGAGTGCCGACGCTGTCTCCGCCGGGGTCCGCCTTCGGAGAGGCGGCTATTTCAGCGGCGGCTCTTTCTTTCTCCTCGTGTTCCACGGCGACAAGGGACAGGCCGGGATGTCTGGAGGGTGGGGTCGCATGATGCTCTTCTGAAGTGACCAGTCGGAGGGTCTCCGCTTTTACACCTTTGACGGAATTAGGGAGTGGGGTCTGTTTGACTGAATTAGGGAGTGGGGTCTGTTTGACTGAATTAGGGAGTGGGGTCTGCTTGACTGAGCTGGGTAGTGGGGTGTCTTTGGCTGAGCTGGGTAGTGGGGTCTGTTTGACTGAATTAGGGAGTAGGGTCTGTTTGGCTGAGCTGGGTTGTGGGGTCTGTTTGGCTGAGCTGGGTTGTGGGGTCTGTTTGGCTGAGCTGGGTTGTGGGGTCTGTTTGGCTGAGCTGGGTTGTGGGGTCTGTTTGGCTGAGCTGGGTTGTGGGGCCTGCTTGACTGAGCTGGGTAGTGGGGTGTCTTTGGCTGAGCTGGGTAGTGGGGTCTGTTTGACTGAATTAGGGAGTAGGGTCTGTTTGGCTGAGCTGGGTAGTGGGGTGTCTTTGGCTGAGCTGGGTAGTGGGGTCTGTTTGACTGAATTAGGGAGTAGGGTCTGTTTGGCTGAGCTGGGGAGTGGGGTATCTTTGGCTGAGCTGGGTAGTGGGGTCAAAGCTTCAACATTCTTGTCTGACCTGGAGAGGAGATATAAGAGACCATAGTGAATACTACTAATACTACAACATCCTACCTACTATGCCTACTAGTGCAACCCGTTTTGACGGGCAGACAGACAGAGAAACACACATACATTCAGAGAGACAAACAGTGAGAGGCTTACAGACACCAGTATTAAAATAGATGGGCAAACATGCACCTTAAAAGATTTAAAGTGGACCCTCACCTTGTTTCCAGAGCTTTTGTCTGTTCCTGTTTGAGTCCCCCTTCGAGGTTTTTCTCTCCTCCAGACTTCTGTTCCGTTCTGGGCTTCTTTGGTTTTTCTTCCAGAACGTTCCACAGTGGTACCTCGGACACGGAGAGTTTGTTTCCGGCGGGCGGCGCCAGGGCTTCTGATGTGAAAATTCCTTTTTGGAATGCAAGCTTTAAGCTAGCGTCTGATTGGCTGTCTTGTGGCAGGTTGCAGGCTATTGCATCCGTGTCGCTTTCTACGATAAAAAGTTCCGATAGCGGATCTTCCTCCACTGGAGGGACCGATGCAGGACTGAGAGACACGGAGAAGTAGAGGATGGGGAAAGAAGGGAATAGGAAGCATAAAAGGAAGAGGAGGAGGATGAAGAAAGGTATATGGAATATCAAAGGAGGGAAACAAAGACGTGAAAAGCAGATGAGAAAGGATAGGAAGAAAGGAAGGATAACAAGAAAGAGGATGTGACAGGTAGAACATGAGACATCTATCGCTAAACCAAGAGAATTCAAAGTAGACCATGGAAGTACACGTAAATGAACGAAAAGAAAACGAAAAATCAACCAGACATTCTGACAGATCCCAAACGTTCAAAAAATAGTGAAAGCAACGTAGCACCTTCTGTAATTCACCATAATGCAGTTACGGTGCATGCAATTCAGAAGCAGAGGATTTGGAATCAACCAATTCATCCAGACAAACAACTTGACAGAAAAGTCAAGTAGGCTGAAGGGGTACGGTGTGTGATGTGATTGAGGGGCCTGGACAGACATGACTTACAATCGCTTTTTCACAGAGATTTCACCTTCTTCTTTCTTTGGTGAACGTTCATCTCCATTATTGAGCCGCTAACAACAAGCTATGGTCGAGGAACATTGCACATTTTTTTTATGTATGCACATTTTTTAAAGTGTGTGTGTGTGTCGGGGGGGGGGGGGGGCATTTAGCAAACAAAAACAGCGATGGTGAGGGAAGCAGATGTCAAGCCGAGGTAGGCCTTTACGCTAACACCCAAAACTCACCGCTCTGCCTGGGCTTGGTCTGGCTCTCCAATGAGCTTGCTCAGGCTTCCTGATTCCCCTTCCCTCCTGTTGGCTTTCGTTTCCAGAGAGGCTTTGCCTGGCTCTTCGACTGGCAACGCGTCCGGGCTTTTGTTCTGCAGCTGACCGAGAGTGGCCAAGGCGTGGCACGGCTGCTTAGCCGTGGTTGGGATCTGTTCAGGGCGTCGGGGGATGGACATCGGAGCATCTGACGTGGGGCTTGATTCAGGCGTGTGTTTCAGGCCAAGAGTGCGTGCGGCTGGAGGGTCAGGCACGCCGCTTGTTGGAAAGCCAGGGGTCTGTGGAACGGGAAGAGAGCCAGGCCCGCCCAGAGCCCTTAGCTTTTCCTTGTCCTCGTCCGACCTGTTGGCCTCCCGGTAGGAGGTAAGAAGGGATTTCTCCTCCTCCTTCCTCTGCTCCTTCGCGAGGCTCCTCTCGTTCTCTTTTCCTCCTTCCCCCTCTCGCTTTAGAGGACAGAGCTTTTTCTCTTCCTTGCCTTTCTTTTCTAAAAGTTTCGTGTTCTTTTCACCCATCTCCTCTTGGTGCTTCACGGGTCTAACCGTCTCCTCTTCTGCTTCCTTTACTGAGAGTATTCCCTTCTTCTCTTGTTCCTTGTTCTTCCCCTCGTTCTCCGTGAGGTTCCCCATCCTGCTTCCCACCTTCTTTCTCTCTTCCTCCTCTTTGGCCAGGAGTCTAACTTTCTCCTCTGTCTCCTTCTTTTGCTCCTGCAATGGTTCGGTTGGTGAAATTCCTCCTCCATGAGCTGTCTCGTTGAGTCGTTGTTCAAGACTGGAAGACAAAGATAAAGAAAATTGTTCATTTAATTAAATGTGAATGTATCTATCTGTGTGCGTGTGTGCGTGTGTGCATGTGTGCGCGTGCGCGTGTGCGTGCGTGCATGCGAGCATGTCTATGTGTGTGAATTAATCTGTCCAACACTTACCTAAGTGGAGACCTCTTGATTGTGTCTTGTTTTGACTCCCCCGCCAGGAAGTAACCTCCTGGCACTGATCTGTGGTTGGGTTGATGTATGATGATGTCATCCCATTCAGCTTCAGGCTCAGCCAATGGTGCTAAAACCGGTCTAATCACTTGCTCCACCTTAAGTGGCTCTTTGAAATCGGATTTCTCCTCGGCCAATGGCTGTTTAGCAGTGATTAACGCTCCCGGGACATTGGTGGAGGGCTGTTTAGGGGTGGAGCTGTCCGCAGAAGAGAAGGGCCAAGGAGGGGGTGGGGCTACAATCGGCTCTGAAGGGGAGGGGTCAGTACTGGGGATAAAGATAACTGCAGGTCAGAGGTCAAAAGATCTCAAGGCTAGGGTTTTCAGCCACTGCAAGGCTATCAGGAGGACAGGGCAGGGCAGAGCAGAGCCACAAAGCAACCCAAAAAAATTGGATTTTGTTAGCAATGGCACTAACTAGGAATAAAGTAATTCCTAGTTGATTACTAACAAAGTTTCTGTTCGAGGTAATAGTTTTGTTCTGTTCCAGGAAATAGTAATAATGGAGGTAAGCACGCAAAGCATGATATCATTGAGGAAAAAACAATAAATCTTAGGGCAATGCCGCAAGATTAGAGGCGCACTATAGATCTGTGCATGGCTGTGTGTAGTAAGAGATTATCAAGCTGGAAAAGGGTACAGTGTACTGTGAACAGGCATAGAAGCAAAGCACTGAGTGTTAGCATAATGTTAGCAACTTAGCATACAGTAATGTTGCATCACAACCTTGAAACAACCACACAAATATGCCTCAAGCATGCCTCAACAACAAGATTCAACCATGTTTAGGCAGCAACAGGATGTTAGACGGCAGTACATGGTAAATGACTGTCAGCAAGGGAACACTTTCAACACAATCTACTTAACATTGTAAGAAACACAGAAAAGCCAAGCAGATCACAGAATTTCTGACATTATCATCCCGTATTCTACCTGGACAGACGCATTATATTTCTAAACACACATAATAAGCAACAGGACACGGTACAATTACAGTACAATCTTCTTTATGCAATAATCCAAAGTAAGTACCTCAGAAAGCAATATTATAATGTTCAATAGAAATTTGGAGGTGAAGAAATTCCCATATTTACTACGGAGCTTAGTGACCACTAATGTTCCATCTGTATGGATCACAATGTAAACAGCAACTCCACGCAAGGAGTAACGATTAACCAGATCTCACCCGCTCTGGTGTGTGTCTCCTAGGCTTTCTTCGATTGGCTGCTGTGGTTTCTGGGCCGGTCCGGTCGGCTGGTTGGCTATTCTGATGCTGCCGACTGTCCTTGACGACTCCTCACTCCGCCCCAGGGCCACGGGCGGGGTTTCCGCGGCAACGGAGGCTGGGGGAACCATCTCTTTGGCGACGGGGGAGGGAGGGATCGCTGAGCCTGCGAGTGGGTGAAGGTGTGGCTCGGGTCAAGACGGAATTCAAAGTACATTCAGAGTGACATTGTCGACAGAACGATGAGAGGATTCCGCTGGCGAAATCACCAGAGGCTGATTCCGTTCTAGAACGTGCAGGCCGACGGGAATTCTAGAGTGCTGGCGGGAGTACCTGGCCGAGGAGAACAGAACTTGGCAGAAGGAGGAGCAGGAGGAGGAGCAGCAGACGCAGGGAGCTGAGAAGGAGTTGTAGACGGAGTGGTCGGGTGAGCAGCAGAGAGAGGTGCGGAACGAGAGGAGGTCGCCGAGGAGATGTCGGAGACGAGGGAGGTTCTAAGGGGTGAGGATGGGAGGACAGGGGAGCACGGGGGAGGCGCTTGCGGGTCGCACAGGGAGTCTAGGTCAGGACTCGCTAACAGAGGAACGGGGTTGAAGTCTCCACCGAAGTGAGAGGAACCAGAGACAGGAGCCCTGGTCCTCAGCCTTAGTCCGTCACCAACTTAGAGGAGGACCAGAGAGAGGAGGACCAGAGAGAGGAAGGCCAGAGAGAGGAGGACCAGAGAGAGGAGGACCAGAGAGAGGAGGACCAGAGAGAGGTAAAAGAGAGATGTAGAAAAGGAGAAGAAAAGAAAAGTTAACCAAACAGAGAGTCAGTATCATGAACTAGAAAGATAGGCAAAGACACACACACACACACACACACACACCCACACACACACACACAAACACACACACTCAAGATGGTAGCCTCGTCACTAACAACATATTGCCTGTATGACGGCTGTAACATGCAGCAACGCTTTCATTTCCTACGCGTGACCTACTGGTTACCTGACTCTGTGCTAGACGGGTGGAGTATGGGGAGAGGCGGGGAATTTAGAGCCATCGCAATCCCAGTGTTCTCCGGGAGGAGAGCATCTGAAGAAAAAAGGGAGGGGGAGGAAGGACGAGCTGTTGCAGTGACTATCTGGGGTCGGAAGACATGAGAACGAGCTAAAGGAAAGGAGAAGAGCAAAGAAGAGAAAGGGTTGATGGTTGAAATAAATAGAATGAATGAATGACTAGATTACCTACAGGAAAGTTATATGACAAACAAAATGTGTCAAAGAATCAGTAGTCCAAGTAAAGAAGAGGCAGACCCGTAGTCAGCTCAGGTTCACTAGAACTTCCAGTCTGGGTCTCATGGGGGCGCCACTGAAACGATGCTGGTCAGGCGGGCAAAGTGGCGAGAAAGGTGGAATGGAGAAGAAGTCAGAAAAGAAAAGGACAAACGTAGAGATAGAGGAGAAACTTTTTTTTTTAAAAGAGAGGTAATCGATGGTAAGTAAAAAATGATCTCTCTCACATTGGCATAACGTAATGGTGTTTACAAACACCTAAAGCACAGTCAATAGTCACTGCAACACTTTTGCACAGGCCAATAGTTTTCCTGTAAATATTGTCAATGACCACGGGGTTGTATCTACTACAAATGTTAAGGCTTGGGTCTATCGAATTGGAAAGCTCTAAGAACAACTGTTTTATTTTTAAAATACTTTTTGTGAGGTATGACTCAGCACAACCACGTGCAAGCACACTGCGCAACGGGTTCAACACCAATGATAGCAACTGTTACCATGCAAGTGTTAGCCAATCAAAAGCCAGACAGCTCACGCAATATATAACCAAAAGGGAAGCGCTGATCGTAACATCATGCAAACAGACCACAAAATGAACTCCAGTGAGCCAAACCCCGGACGAACAACCTAATGTAGCTGCTACACATACTAATATTAATTCAACGTGAGGCTTGGTACCTTTGCCTGTGCTGGGCTGAAAGATTCTAGGAAGGGAGGGAGGTAGAGAGACAGGCCTGAGGCTGTGAGTGTAAACAGAGAGGGGCTCGGCTGGCTGCTTGACTGGGTTAGCCTTCGGAGCCCAAGAGGGCACTGGGGAGATATCTTGGAAGGACGGAGAGGCGGAGAAAGAGGAAAGAGGAGCAAGGCACGGGGCCGAAGTCCTGAATTTGGGCGAGGGAGGTTTGGGGGGTGAGGAGAGAGAGGAAGGCTGGGACCGTAGGGGCGCGTGGGTCTGGGGCTGGGGGGGTGCATGGGACACGCCCACCCCCGTGGCCTTTGCGCGGTCGGAGGAGGGGAAGGCGGGGCTGACAGGAGGAGGGGCCGGTGCTCTCGTGAGCTTGGGGGACCGAGGCTTTGGGAACGAGAACAGTTTGGAGAGGGAGGACGCCTTACTAGGCGGGGCCGCGGGCGACACCTTAGGGGAGTCAGGGAGCAGCGTGGAGGGCACGGGAGGGGGAGGGGGAGCTGGCGCCCGGACCCCCTTCGGCGACGGGAGCTTGGGGAGCGGGCCGGGCTGGGGAGGCGAGGCTGCGGTCGAAGCCTCGGGGGGGTCCTTAGACTGGGTGGAGGTGGCAGGACGGGGCGCCGGTGCTGGCGCCGTGAGTTTGGGCGAGGGAGGCTTAGCGGGGGGGGGTTTGGAGAAGGGAGGCTGGAGGTGGGTGGGCTGCGTGGGAATCCCCGGGTCTGGCGTGGGCTCTGGTGGGACGGGGGGAGTCGCTGACTGGGTGTGTCTCAGGAGGGTGGGGGAGTGGTCTGGTGAAGGGTGAGCTCCTGATTGGGCCAAGGGAATGGAGACGGAGTGTCTGGAGCGTCGCGGGGAGGGGCGCGGGGCTGCAGGCAGAGGGGGGCGGGACTGGAGGACAGGGCTGGGGGGAGCTGTGCCGGGCCTACTACCCTCTCTCCCACTGTCTGGGTGGGTTAAGCGAAGACACGGAGGGATGGATGGATGGATAGAAATAGATGTAGCATTGCCAAAAGGTTTAAGGGTGAGAAGAGGAGAAAGTAAGAGAAAGAAATGAAATGGGCTATTAGAAATGAAATAACAAAAAAACAATCATGACAAATATCCTTATTTGTATATGATTTGCGGTAGAAATGACATTAACTACTTCAAATAAAAAACAATCATTACAAACATCTTTCTTTGTATATGATGTGCTGTTTATAAGACTGAAAGCATTCCAATCACAGATACATATGGTATTTGTGAGCCACATGTAATGAATTATAATGATGCAGAGGTTTCGTATTGCTTCTGTATGCAACGTGAGGCACATGAGGATGATAACAGGATACACAGTGGTTGTGTGAGAGCTATCCCAGAGGTGCTACTGAGACTCCTGGCAGGAGTGGAACAGCATCAACAGGTGTCACCCTGAAACTCTAACGGTGAACCCTGAGAGTAGAGGTCACTGGCTGGAGAAGTGAGGCTACCTGGCAACAGAAGAGCTGGTCCAGCAGACAGTTTCCTGTCAGGGGGAGGGGGCCGGGCTGGCCGGGTGAGGGTAGAAGTAGCTGACAAGAGACAGAGGGGGAGGGAGAAGAGAAGCCGAAGAGGCCGGAAATAAGGGACAGGAGGGTGGAAGGAAACAGGGCAATAAAGTGATTTGAAAGAGAAATAAATCAATAAAGGGAACAGGAGACAGACTCAAAAGAAAAAGTGTGATTTTATTTGGCTGTGTGTGTGCGTGTGTGTGCGTGTGTATGCGTGTGTGTGTGTGTGTGTGTGTGTGTGTGTGTGTGTGTGTGTGTGTGTGTGTGTGTTTCCATATTTACCTGCAGCACTGCCAGGCCTCTTGTCCTCCTCTTCGTCACTCTCGTTGAAGTCGTCCAGGTTACCAATATCAGTGGGCTTGACGCTCATTAAGCTGGCCAAGCTCTGCATGTCCTCATCACTAGGGCACATTCACAAAGTTTGACATCATTACTAGACCAAAAAACATACATAAATAACAAGTGGGTTTCAAAATCAATAAGATCAAGAGATTAGGATTATTTTGATATTAGTGCAGCCAAAGTTAATATGCAAAATATTGACTATGACTATACAATACACTTAAAAAATATATCTCACCGCAAAGACGTCTTATACTGCTGTTGGATTATGAATAACGCAGCCCCCTCCTCCCCCCCCCCCCCCCCCCCCCCCCCCCCCCCCCCAAGATGGGCTAAAACAACCTTCGGAACAGAAATATAAAAGCGGTTCTTGAAGTGACAATTCTATCGTCACTCACGTGGCTTTTCCCTCTCGAAGGAAGACGCACGACAGTGACAGTTTGAGCGTGGCCTCCACCACCTTGACGGACAACGGCTTCAGCTTCAGCAGTAAGTCCGACTGGGTGGGCGTGGCACTGGCATAACGCTTCAGGTTGACTTCAGCCGATGCCAGCACCTTGCGGTGCCCCTTGGTCTCCTGCAACAAGTCAAGAGAGTTAGCTAGGTCCGGTTGGTAATAGGAATGTCAGAACTAGTCATAAGTAGAGCACTGGGCAGTAGCAATGTTATCTGCAGGTTAAGCTAGGGTGTTTCAATCACTGGCTGGAATGTTATAGGACTCAGATAATACTCTAACAAGCAAGCCTACAAAGAGACACTCACGCTCTCAATGACAAAGGTCCATTCCTTATCTTCAAACTCGTCTCCATGGGGGTCCTAGAAAAATGTGAGCTCGTTATGTGCAGAATAATTCATAATAATAATATTAATAAGAGAAGCGTTCCACAAAAGCAGCCCTATCTCTGACTTAGCAGGACGCATTGTTTTCACAATGCACATTATCAAAGCATAGGTTTTTTGAAAAAGTTATCATTACATTGATTAAATGTTTAATAACATATTAACCCCTTATGATACCTTGAAGAGTGTGACGGCGATGTCCACATTCTCAGGCACTTGCCACAGCACCATACCTCTGTAGGGGTTCTTTATTCCTGGCTGCCAGCCATGGAGCTACATAACCAACAACACAATCAACAATGAATAATTTCAGTGTTTAAGAAAGTGAGTGTGTGTGTGTGTGTGTGTGTTTGTGTGTGTGTGTGTGTGTGTGTGTATTACCTTGGAGCATATGCTCTATGTTTTTCCACACACACAACCAGCGTTCAAGAGTATATGTGTGTGTGTCGGGTGTGTGTGTGTGTGTGTGTGTGTGTGTGTTTGTGTGTGTGTATTACCTTGTTGTAATGTTTTTCCACAAACACAACCAGCGTTCAAGAGTATATGTGTGTGTGTCGGGGCTGTGTGTGTGTGTGTGTGTGTGTGTGGGGGGGGGGTTACCTTGGAGCACATGCGTCTGTTTCTCCTTGTCCAAACAACCCTCAGCTTGTCTGGTTGCCTGAAAGTACATCGGACATGTGACATAGATGACACGCACACACAACATACATCATACACTTATTACAGTACGTAACATCTGGAAAAATTATTCAAACGTTCAGGTTTCTTCTTCATGCTCAACAGCTAAGCAATGCGCAAACAACAAAGGAAGTCGCTATTGAGCAGAGAGTTTATTATTCATTGCAAACTTAAGACTTTGGTATGCAGTTCATCTCCAATGGAATGATGGCAAAAAACGCAGCAAACCCCCCAGAGGAATTCCTGTAAATCACTCTGGTCCTCTCACACACTTGTGAGAACATTGGAGGTATCCTAGGCTTCCTAACGGCCAGAGGTGCTCCATTGTGTTTTTCTGAGGCCTTTCTCAACAGGAAGTGATACAGGAAGTTGCCACTCGGTCATGTGACCTGGTCTCCCTGAAGGTGTGGCTCCACACCATAGGAAGGAAAGTCCCTCCGTTTCAAATGCTGAACAACATCACAACAACTCCTCCAATCCAACCCTTCACATCACCACAACAACCACCATAATCCATCCTATTGCTTCTACTACGAATACACTTCTCAGATGTAATAAACAAGAACTTATATTACTTTTCATCGGCAAACTGTTCTCCACTGTCCTGTATTAACTAATCAATTGCATGTTGCGTTGATAGCAACTTACAATAACCCATTATGAAACAATTATTGATAGGGATCTAACTGAGGGAGTAGACAAATTATCAATATGGCCAGAGAGTCAATGCAATCAAATAAGGATTCTGATCTGTCAGTATTGAAAATTGAGACAGATTACATAGGCTGACTTCCATTATAAGGCAATAGTTGGTTGTACCCTACTGTGTATAAGCAAGCTTTAGAAGCTACGGACAAAGCAGTGCTGGATGGGGCTAGCCTCTCGGACAAATTGTCTCAGGTTGCAGGCCCATTATAGCAACTGTGTATAGCAACTGTGTGTGTGTGTGTGTGTGTGTGTGTGTGTGTGTGTGTGTGTGTGTGTGTCAGAAATAGAATGGCACGGATGATGAAAACATGGGGAAAGGCAGAGGGACAGCGGGCAGGGGAGGCTATAGACACTCAGTTCAGAAACATCATCCAATGTCTCTAACATAAAGTAATCACACCTGAACTATGCACATACCTGTAGCCCACTGTATGCCTATAATTTCTAGTACGGGGATGCAACAGATAATAACAGTTTTGGCCATTACACACACATATAGACACACACACACACACACACACACATACACACACACACACACACACACACACACACACACACACACAGTGACATATGACATACAGACACATACACAAACACACGCATAATATGTGGGTCTCCAGAGAACCCTCTTTATAAACATCCCTGGAAGAGGAAATATGTCCGTTCACGTTTTGTAGTCTGATTTAGAGTAGTCCTGAGCGTTAAATCAATGTCCTTGAAATGGGTTGCTAAAATCCTATTTTAGTTATGGCAGCATAGCATCTATAGGGCTACGGTAACTTATTACTACTAATGTTATGTCAAGTGATGTTACATAAAGTTTCAGACGTTGGTTTAGGCTACATCATGTATTAAAATACACTTACCACTTTTTGGAACATTCCAAAACAAGCTCTTGATAGGAAGCAACAAACTGAAACTTTGTAGCTTTTTTCCCATGCCTCTGTAATCTTTTCCATACTGAAGTCATTATTGCCGCTGGTGCTGTAAAATCAAGTTATGAACAAACAATTAAACTTCCCCTGCTATCCGTTCCTTAAAAGGAGTGGGCCAGTTGCGCATTCAACCGGTACCTCCGCAACGCTAAACTCCACTGTGATGAACCGCCCAGCAAAAGCTCAAGCCACGACTTGCTGTAAACAGGAATAAGTTGAGTCACACATAATTGTCACCAAAGAAGAAACTGTTTCTCATAGAACTGGCAACTAGCTAATATGGAACTACTAAACGCAATCGAAACCGCTACGCTCAACCATGCTATAGCCTACCATCAGACTATTACAGTACTGAGTCAAATGACATGCTAGATTTAAACGATGTACTTCAATACTTCCTCTCCCCGAAATCCTCAACGTTGCCAGAATATACTTGGCTGACTGTAAACGACTTTAAGACAAACTACAGTAAGTGGTGTGTCTGAGACGTTTTAGAGAAAGTAAGAGAGAGAGAGAGAGAGAGAGAGAGAGAGAGAGAGAGAGAGAGAGAGAGAGAGAGAGAGAGAGAGAGAGAGAGAGAGAGAGAGAGAGAAAGAGAGAGAGAACATGCAAAGAATATCATGCAAAGTTCCTTGGCTTTATCTTGATCTCTGTTGAGCTGTAGTCCAGCAAACAGACTTTGATCCTGTGCCCTCAAACATAGAACAGAGCAAGCCTATATCAACAGTCAATTGATTAACTTAACTATAATATTTCCTTTATGTTAACTAACAATTTTCTGAACCTTTTCAACGTATGTGACATTATTGGAGTCTTTGAGGTTCAACAAACGGCCTCTTCAGTTTTGTCATATTGTGGATTCTGTCCTCAGCTTAGCTCTCCCCCCTCTCCAAATGTCTAGAGCCAATCCTATCAATGAAAAAGTTGTACGTTTTTTTTTCCACATTGACAGACAGTCTAATCTATATAATGCAAATGTTCACTGAGTCTTGTCATTCCAGTTCTAGTGTTCTCTTTAAACTTATCGAGACAACCAAGCATTTTCTCGTCAACCAGAAAGCAACAATTTTTATAGGAAGGGAAGGCTGGATTGTTTGTGTGTGTACGAGCCAGACAGGGATTTTCCCTGGTGAGAGGAGGAAAGTATTTTGGGAAGGAGAGGAGGGATGAACGGATGGACAGAAGCAACTGGTGTGAATAGAGTGTGATTCAAAAGAGAGAACGACTCGCACTTCTCCCATGACTCACAGCTGACCTAGAATTCTCTCCAGCCCTACGTTGCACCAACCGAACTTGCCCAATCGGCCTATAATATCTCTCTGTTAGTACACTATGCTGCTGTGTATTCTCCTGAAGCCTAATGAATTATTTTCTACGGAGTATGAATTACACTACTGTCCGTCTTCTCTGTATATTGAGTAAAAACATCCAACCTAACCATCCTTTCCTATAGGCTACTGCTCTCTTAACTGAACATGTACTAAAGGTCTGCTGCTCTTTCCTGTCTTAACCCAACAGTCTGTACTCTCCTATCTTGTACGAGAGATAAGAAAAGGCACCTTGCTATAGATAATACATAACTCAATAAGGTACTTTTGTAACACTTTTGGGGGGGAAATTGACAGCCGAACAGAGTGGCTGACTTAATGGCAGGCAGAATCTAACAATATGCACAGCATCTGTTATCTATAAATAGAAAAAGACATTTAACTTCCTGGGGTGGGGGGGGGGGGGGGGGGGGGGGGGGGGCAGCACCCCCTGGCCACTTACTAAAGTAGCAGTCCAAAAATGTTAAAATTTTAGGCAAAATAAAAATGTATAATTTTTTGTATTTGAGAGTTCTTCTTGATTTGTCATTTCCTCCTTTCTGTCACACAACAGCAGATATGACAACCGGCTTCCAGTGCAGAGCTGAATTGCCTAACCCAAGTGTTGTGTGCCACCTACTGGTGATACACCAAAAAAAGATACAAGAGCAAAATTACAAAGTTTAATTCTGAACAGGATTCCAAGTAAAAAAAATGTTCACAAACAGATATTGTCCACATTAACTACCAAATTGCATTGAGAAAAAAGCATAGCTATGATTACTGAGATACTGTACTGAGAGAGTTGTGTGTTTAGCAGTCCAGTCACTTAGGATACCATAAGGCCATCAGCTATAGAGACAAGTGCAAGCCGTCTGGCTTTAAGATGGGGTGTTTAACGCACAAGGTATGGGACTTAGAATAGAAAAAAGTAGAGGGTGAGTAATTTAAGGTGTTGAACCTGAGTTGGCATAATGTATAGTCGGTTGTATCTCCAACGAGCAAGAAAAAAACATTAAACAACTTAGGCCTACTGCTATGTCGTGTGGCAGGGCCAAAATGTCTGTCAATGCTTTTACAAATAATTAGGAGCATTGAGAACTGTCCAGGATTTGCTTTCAAAGTAAATTAATCAAAGCGAATCTCAACATAGTCAATAGGCCTACATTTAAAAAATTAATAATTTAAAAAAGCAAGTCTGCCTCTTTATAGAGGAATGTGGAAAGAGTCTTTGATCCACTGGTCCCTGGAATTGTGGCTGGGCAGAGGAAGAGACAGGGAGGAGGAAGACTGTCGAGTGGTAGTGCCTTCCTCCTCGTCTTCATCCTCATCCTCAAAGTATCCATTCTCTGCAGTGAAGGAGATGTCAGAGAGTAGGGAAGACCCCTTATACTCCTGGATGGATTCGTACAGGGACCACAGCTGGCAGAGCAGAGACATGTCCAACTGACGCAGCCCCACCTATGGGAAAACACATTAAAGTTAACCAAGTGGGCATAATTAGAAAAACAAGTACACGTGTCAAAAGCTGTCTGCAGCGTAACACCCAACACCCAAGCAGACACTTAAAAATGTTTTCCACATTGACCTACCATTTCCTTGCGCAGAAGAGCCAAAGCGGCGTCTAGTCCAGCAGGCTTGTTTTGGCCACGCGACGCATCTACGCTGACAACGGTCCTGCTGATGTCAGCCTGAATACGCGCTCTCTTGCTGTGAACTTTCTCGATGTCTCGCCAGGATCCACCGCTGGAGTTCAGGATACCGCTCAGGCCTTTAGGCAACGGCGGAAGCCCCTCGAGAGAACAGACATTTCCAGTCGGCTGTTCCGCAGCACTGGAGTGAATCCCGTTCATAGTCTACCGTTACCTACGCAAACCCCAGGAATAGGCTAACATATAGGTGCACTAAGTTATTCTATAGCCTACTTCGCGGTTGCTGGGGTATAGCTTCTTGTTTTAGTTCTTGTATTGTTAGCCTTTATATAGACGCGCTCTCAAATATTTCATGTTGCTGTCATAGAATGTCATACAATGTCTGGTTTCCTTGCTTTGTTCTACAGTGGTAAGTTTCCTTTGTCTCGTCTTACTGAGCCGGCCCCTCACGTCGGTGTACCAGCCCCGCCCAGACAGGCTGCAGTTAACAAACGGGGCTATATTTGGGAAAGGGGGGAAACAACTGATAAATCTGTGACAACAGCTTTCCCCTTTAAGCTGATGAATGGTGTTTCAAATCCTTTGTCCCCTTTTTGAATATTTTAAATACATTTGAAAATGGTATTATGAAAAGGAGTGAAATTGTAATATGATCACTTGAATTTAAAAACATTTCATGAAAGTCTGGCCGTTTTGTGGAAGAAAAGCACTTTACCGAAACATGACCTCTTTGTTGTTATCAAACGCAGAAAGCAGCAGTTTTATTTTGAGGAATATTATAGCAAGGTTTGAACAAAAACAGTTTGACGTAACATGCCAGTGACTTCAAAAGCCTTGACAAAACAGTACAGAAAAATTAATCCAGGGTTTCCACACCTTGTTTAACATTCATTTTGAGGGCTTATAAGGGTTACACATCATTATTTTCCCACCTGACCAACTTGCAGTTAGCTGTGCTAACTAGCTAACAGCATGACAAAGAGGCAAAAACATAAATACATTTGAATTAGCCAGCGATAAGTGAACACTTACATTTCAATTAAAGTGAACCTACTCTTCAGGATTCTAGGCCTTGGTTATTAGACTTGGTCTTGCTCCAACTGTTCCAGCCAAACACACACAAAGACACACACACACAGTGGCCCAAAGTTTCACACTGTCACCCTAATTATGCACTTGCCCGATGTTCTAGATGGATTTACAAGAAAACAATGCAATAACCCACATTTAGCCCATCAGTTCTGAAATATGTACAGTGAGGATAACAAGGTCCAATTATAGGGAACATATGGCTAGCTGACAGAGCTGGCGTTACTTCAAATCAGCCAGAATTGCCCTTGGTGGGCTACTATTCAGTCACAATGCAATTGTTGACTATAGTTGTTGGGTTGCAGACAATAGTGATCTTTAGATGAGACCGCTTATAAAATATGGTAAAAATTGTTGACTGGGCAGATGGGAAATAGGAACGACCCACGTGAATTGGAATTTGGCCCTGGAATTTGTAAATTCATGGGAATTTCAACTGACCAGCTGGCTGTGTCAAGTCACGGTGCTGATTGGCTGAGTTCCCTGAGACTGCGCAGTGATTGGGCACAGCTGGTAATGAGGTTACATAGCTGAATACTCCCCTCCAGTGAGACGGCCGTTTTGAGCTCACAGCTAGCCCATTGCAGCTTAGCCAACAGAGCTCCCTCTGCCTCCAGCAGGGCAGAACGAGGGGAGCTGTGGTTGGGGTTGACAGGCAAGGGGACAGCGGCTGTCAAAGTGGTCAGTGCTGGACCAGCAGGAGCGCTGGGGGCAGCAGCAAGCAGCCCCCTTCGGCCAGCAGCAGCCCCCTCGCAGTACTCTGGTCTAGGCTGGCCAATCAACTCACTCCCTTGGCTGTTGCTGGGGCCTCCATTCACCTGAGATGGTACAGACGTCTGTGAGGCAAGCTGTCTTTCTCTCACTTGGGACAATGCTGCCTGTGCATTCAGGGCTTTAAAAGCAACACACAAAAACAACAGAAAAGGATAAGGGCAGAGCAGAGAAAAACAAAAGACCATTCAAGAACAAATTAACTAAATTCCTGATTCTGTTGAAAGGGCATATAGCAGGTTCAGTGAACTAACAGATAACCTACCAGGGTTGTCCTTGTCCACATCGGAGTCAAGCTCTTGGCAGGACACACAGTAGTATTTCTGCTGCTTATCCTGAAGAAGAATAGTCTAGAAACACAAAAATATGTATTTTAAATATGGGCTGACCACAAATTATACGCATCAGTAAAAAACGGATAATATATCATTTGACTCTCTCTGCCTGTCCCAAACAGAAACACAAACTCACACCACACAGTTCGCAGCATTCCCCCAGCATCTTGTATCCCTTCAGCAGGTAGTCTCCCATTAACTTGCTGACTTTGTCCTGTCTATCCCTTCGCGCCTGGATCACCTTCATCTCAGCTTCTGACGGGGGCTCCCACTCAAAGTCGTCATCGTCTAGAGACACAGATAGTAAGGTTTGAGGGTATATTGACACATATTTGACAATTGAAACAGTAAAACTAAAACGTGCAAACATAAACTCATGTATTAAAGACAATACGCTAAACTAGGCTGCAGTTCTTAACTGTAGTACAGCATGATTGACATATATGTTATTATTTCTTCAGAGACCGTGACAGTAAGTAACCTAAACGCGGTTTAACAAAAAGGTGAGCAGCAAACAAAAACCATTCCTGTCGGAAGTGACAATTTTGGCATGAGCATGCAGAATTGCTAAGTAGTTAGCCAACAAGCTAACCTTCTACTGCTAGTACTTTGGCAATCACCTGTCTCAATGTGCACTCCGTCTAATGTTGCTAAGCATTTCATGATGGCAAAGAAGATACAAGTAAACAAGGCACACAAAACATATTACTACTGCAAAGTCTTACTGACCTGCCATGTTGTACCGACTGACCGAGTCACGTTGCCACAGCCTGGCCCTTGTTTAGCTAGGCAACGACAGCACTGCAATTCGTCTGCGAAGTGAGTCAGAGAAGAAGACAAATCGGAAACGGATGTGGACTAACCGAGCAAAAAAGTCAGACAACCGCGCTTTAGCTAGCTACGTATTTCTAGCTAGTTAGGTAAGAGATGGGAGCACATTGTGTCTAATCTACTTTTATATCTAAACTTACTCACACATATTATATAGTTAGTGATGTTTTGAAATGCGTTGGCTGGTTACCGTACGACATAGAACAATTTAGCAAACGTTAAAAGGTAAGCTTTTAAATCGTTGTAGTTGGCTAACGCTTACGGTAGTTTCAACAATATGGCTAACGTTGATAGCTAGACAGCTAACTTGCTAACGCGTCAAACCAGCGCAAGCTGGCTATTGTTCAGTTCCGCCTACGATAAATTCGTGATTGCATGTTAGCTATGGTTATGAAGCGGCCCTTCGCGGCTCAAGCCAGTGAAGCTAACAAATTCAAGCTAACCGCAGCCTAACGTGGCATCGTTCTCTTGATTCTTGTAATACGGTCTGGCCTACAATTTAGATTTTTGATATTTTTGATCTCATAAGATATGAGACATCCGTCTTATGTTGGTTGTAATTATTTAATTAGTATGTTCAAGAAATTATTTTTTTTGTGTGTTTTGAATTGTCTTGTCTTGAAGGGTCAGTGTTACTTTAATAAGCCCTCAAAAGTAATACAAGTTTGGATGTAAATTGACAGTTTTTGTTTTATGCACTCCCTCCCAGATTTAGTTGCCATGGAGAACAGTGATAGTGTGAAATTGTTCGTCGGAAACCTTCCTCTGGAAGTGACCCAGGAGGACCTGAACCAGCTCTTTGCTCCCTTTGGAGAGGTTCAGACCTGCTCCCTGCTCCGCCAGTATGCCTTCATCACCCTGCTGGGAGAAGGTGCAGCAGATCGAGCGATTCGTCAGCTCAACGGCAAAGACTTCCGAGGCAGGAACTTGGTGGTGGAGGAATCACGGGCAAGGCCCCCCAACTCAACGAAAGTGTTTGTGGGAAACCTAAGCGCTCTGTGCACAGCGGATGACTTGCAGGAGCTGTTCCAAACCTTCGGTCGAGTCCTGGACTGTGATAAAGTCAAAGGTCAGTTGGTGCACTCTCTTGAAATTTAGCACATACTGGCATTGTCCAAAAGTCACACCACTATGTGTATGTGTTTAGTTAATTACCTAAAGTGCATGCTATGTCATCGTGCTATGCCTCACTCTCCTCCTGTGTTTTTCAGCCCGGCTGTCCTCGAATGCGGGTTACGCGTTTGTGCACATGGAGAGAAAGGAGGACGCACTCCAGGCTATTGAGGCACTCCATGGCACCACCTTCAAAGGCCGCCAGCTGTCAGTGGAGCTCTCCAAAGCCCAACCTAGCATCAATCAGACTACCGGTACCGGCAATGTTGCAATGGGAGGTGGAGGCGCCATGTCTGCGGGTGTGTACGGAGGTGGCATGTGTGATGGTGGCCTCCTTCCCCGACCTCCTCCCTCCCTGGAGCACCACCAGAGTCAGGCTGCCGTGCTGGCGGCAGCGGCGGCAGCAGCAGCCGGCCTTCCTCTACAGGTGCAGCAGAGTGTCCACAACTCCTTTTATAACACCACAACCTTTGACCCCACATATGCTGCCCTGAAGGGCCTCACGGCAACCAAAACCACTGACGGGTCAGGGGTCAGCCCAGCGGTCTACGGTGCTCTGGCGAGTCAGGTGTATGGCTCCGTGGCGAATCAGGTGTATCAGCAGTCGACCAATCAGGACGGCTCTGGCTCAGTCAGTCAGGAAGCAGAGTCCCCTTCGGACCCCACGGCCCTCTTCGAGGCGGCGAGAGCGCGCTTCTTCCAACAGGGACAGCAGGTGCTGGCCGAGCAGCAAGCGGGGAGAAAGTCGAGCGACCGTGATCGTAGCCCCGTGCGACGCAATGGCCCTCTGCTGCCTGACCCCACTCCAGGTACCCTGCCCTCTCAGGCACGCCCTAAACGCAGAGCCCTGCTCCCGACGCCCCCTGGCGGACCAGAGGATCCTGCCGCCGCAGCTGCTGACGGAGACCCCATTGCCAGGTAACTGTGGACTCACAGTGTGACTGACAGTGTGAAACCAGCCCCAAGCGAAACAAAAGAAATACGGAGATAAAATAAAGCTATATAATGTTTAAAAGTTAGCCATGTGCTGAAACCTAGAATATTAAAGTTCTGCAAAGTAAGTTATACAAAGTTGTTTTGAGAAATTATGCTTTGATTGGTGTTATTAGTGCCACATTTTCTCCGTCTGTACACCATCGTTAATACATTTAAAACGATTTAGATGAGAAAATTGGCATGCTTAATAACTGCAAAGTAAATTTTACCTCACAAGGCCTTATTATTCTAAACCCACAAAGTATTGCTAGAACGTGGTCACTGTGCAAGTTACAACAATTGGCAAAGATGACTTAATGAATGTGTTTTTCTCTCACAAAGGTGCTACGCCGAGTACTACCAGCAGGTGCAGCAATACCAGCAGTACCAACAGTATCAGCAGCAGTACCAGTACCTCCAATATGCCTACCCCCCTCCTCCGCCACCCCCACCACCGCCGCCTTCTACCCAGGAAGGTTACGCACAGGGTACAGCTGCAGGGCCCGAAAGTTACGCGGCAGCACCCGGTACCTACAACGCGTCCGGAACCTACGCAGCACCGGGAAACTACGCAGCTTCTAGAGCGTATGAGCCGACACCCCCACACGGGCAGCCCATGCCCCATCGTCATGACTACCCTTACCTCCACACGCAAGAGCCACCTTACCGATAGTCCCTCTCATTGTGTGTGTGTGTGTGTGTGTGTGTGTGTGTGTGTGTGTGTGTGTGTGTGAGTGTGAGAGCTTGTGGGTGAGCATGTGGAAAAATGTTTGTACGCAAACTAGGGTAGTTTTGCAGAAGTGCGTGTTTTGGTCTGAATGTGCACAACAGTTGGTTCACTCATACTTCTCTAAAGCTCAACAGCCCTGTTTGTGAGCCAGTTGACTGTTTTTAGATGGGATGATTTGGATGAAGTGTTAGGGCAGGTTAGATGAGGTTCAGATAGTCAGTTCTGTGTCGTTTGAGACTGGTGCTGACCTAGAAAGTTGTATCTTTGAAATTGGTAAACGATCTGATCTATTAGAATGGCTAATAGGTTTTGCAGAGGACTGTCAGATTCTCTAAATACTTCACGAAAACCAGTTCATTCTATGGATCTAGTACAAACTCATGTGTGATCGTATCAATGCTTTTGGTAAGGCACGTTTTGTGGATAGGGAACAGTAATACATTGGGCCAAGTCATGTTTGTCATTTTGATTTACACCAGAGGAGTGCCTTTCTAGATATGTAAATATGAAAGTAAGGAAGTGTTCGTTAACACTCACAAACATGTCTGTCTGCACTTATGAGTTCATCTTTACTATTTTCGTCTCTGGCCAGATCCATTGTTATCTATGTGCAGACGGTTATTTGAATTCTTCTGGAAGCTATGATCTGCTTATTAAAAGCTAGCCTTCTCCCAACATAAAAAGCTCCCAGTTTAGTCCTAGTCTGGTGTTTGGCTGGTAAAATCCTTATTCAGAACAAAATAAACATTTTATTACCTACTATTTTACTTTCATTTGTTTTAAGTTGTCATCCTGTACTATTTAGGTGTCATTTTGTCGGCGGACCAAAATCAAGTCTGTTTGTTGGAATGTTGAGTCGGATTTCATATCAGGCTTTAGGTTTTTTGGTTGTTGTTTTTTTTTTCTTCCGTATATTATTCAGATGTAACCAGAAGAAATATTTTTAAGCTGAAGGATTGAAATCTGCCAGTATTTGGTTTGGAAAAATAAATAAAAATGGAACTTTGTGAAATCAGATTTTATTTTGTGCTTATAAAATTGGACATTAAATACCCATATGATGTGATGGAAGATACGGTCCATAACAAATTGTGTGGTTGAATAAAATTGAAGCTAGCTTGCTTTTCGAACCTTTTGACTGAGAAAAGTTGAATAGGGTGACTATGGCTATGATAGTTAAAGAGGTGAACAGAATGGATATTACCAGAAGGTAGAACGGTGACTTCAACATACTTAATGCTACAAATACACAAGGAGGGGAAGGCCGTATTGTGGATGCGCGTGTTTGTGTGTGCGTGTTGTGAGAGCTTCAGAGTAAAATCGACCTGGCACAGCACCATTTGCAGTTCCTTAGCAGCGGCTGGATGGGTTAGGGCTCTCCTCTTCCCACTTTGTCACATGCAACACCTCATAATTACACATCTAGCTCATAGTTGACACGATGCCATTCTCTATTTACCTAGATATTCCATTCTGAACTGTAGTGCACACCTGGTTTATTTCAGATATATTCCACTTGCTCCATGTGAACTGTAGTGAATGCCTTGTTTTGCTGCTACATCAGCCCACTTCTTCCTCTCGCTGATTATTGCAGCTAGAGTGGACCCTAACTGAACCCTAACCCTGGACGCCATGTAGCGTGGGACGGGGAACAACGTTAGTCGTGAAATGGTGTGGACGATGTTCCCTCTCAGGTAAACGCTCTGACGACACAGCCCACACACTCCTTCCTCTCGAAACATACACACACACACGGCACAACACGTACAGCTGTCCTGGATAACACGTTCAAACACCTGCCTCCAGCCAGTCCCCACCTGCATCTGCCCATACATTCCTCACCTTCCTGACCATATAGAACTGCCCATCTCGAACCATAACCGAAGAAGTCAGGTTGTTGACAGGCCTAAGGAGTACCATTCAAGCCCAGTCTGAGCCCAGAGCAGGTTGCGTGAAATGCTCAAGAGGGGTTGGGCGGGAGTTACGGAAGTTGGCAGTTTTGTATTTGTGCCCCTGGAGCTATTTGGGGGGTAAGTGCCTTGCCCAAGGGCACCATGGTAGGCCATCCATTTCCAGAATTATTGAATTGCCTGTCTCAGGATTGGTTGTTGACCCAACGCTCTAAACCGGCCCTCCACAGTGAATGTCCATGCAACATTCAAATTGTAAAAATGATTGACATGAATTACTGATATTTTGTTAAATCAAATTTTGTTCTGTATTGTTTGAAAAGTTCAATAAAGGAAATTCAATGTACTTGTTTTTCTGTCTTTTGTTTGTTGGGTGCCTATTCACAACCTGTTAAATAATTTTTTTGATTTGCATTGAACCAACATTGAATGCATTGACATGTGTATTATGGATTCGTCTGTAAATTAGATGTTTAAATTGTTAATAATACACTATCGTGCTATAGCATACCTCGTTTGAGATGAAGTGAATCGATTAAGTAAGTGTTTATGTAGGCGCTAACCGTGAATTCACGAAATAGAGTAGCAGTTCCTTTTAAAACCCATGGCATTATTAATCTGGGTCAATAAGCAGTCCACTACCTCGTGGTGAGTCGACTAATGTACTAGTCTAGTGACAAACCACTATATTTCCATTTATATCATGTGCTTTTATGGTTCCAGTCACGGCTTGAAATTGCTGTCGCATCGTAAAGTTAAAATAGTCGCAATAATTTTAGACTGGTATGTCGGATACTGTTCACCAATGGACAGTACAGTTATTTAAACTTTGGAAAGGATTGGAGATGAGCGAACAGCTTGCTTTCAGAAATCACTTAAACTGAAAGAAAACAACATTCATGAAATGTCATGGTTTAACTAGCAGTGTATAAATGTGTAGACTGCCGTTTTGCTTTGTATTTTAAAACCAAGATAAATTACAGTAACGTTACGCCATCGTAACAATTTTCTTTCGAGAACAAAATGCAACGTGATCCAGGAAGTAACAATGGAACGATTGATGCTACCTAAAACCAATAGAATTACTGCATAAACACATTGGTACCCTCCTTCTGAAGATACCGACCAATAGTGATCTAGAAAACAAGCTTCCGCTAGAGGAGCAGGACTTTCATTGTACAAGCTGTTCTGAAAGAGTGCCGCGATTGTAGATGTGCTGTCTATGAAAAATCGTTGAGGTGGTTTCTTCAAAGTTGTTTTACTAGTGATGGAGAATTGGTGAGGTCAGATTTAAGTGGATTTGCGGTTCTTGAGTGTTTTAAGTGTATGACAAGTACATATGATAAGGGTTTGTTTGTTGTATATTCGACATCAGCGCGTTGTCAGTAAGGTTACATGAGGAATTTGTTAGCTAGCAGCAACCACCTTGCGGACCTTCAATGTTTGCGTAGCTGTGAGCGTTAACGTTACTTTTAAGTAAATTGGATGTTTGGAGTGGCTCGTTCGAAGAAAAATACCGACTATTTGAGGGAAAAAATAGTTTTGTCTGAGTAGCTTGCCTAACGTGAAGTACGATTGGGGTTTCATTTTGTTTGGTAACGTTAGCTAGACTTGTAGGCGATCATGAATGGATTCAGCACCGAGGAAGATAGCCACGACGGTCCCCCTGCGCCACCGTTTTATGGCCAGAGTTGTTGTTTGATTGAGGACGGCGAGCGTTGCGGTCGGTCAGCTGGAAACGCCTCTTTCAGCAAGCGGATTCAGAAGAGTATATCGCAGAAAAAACTGAAGTTGGATATCGACAAGAGTGTAAGTGTTCCTCCATTTAAGTTATCTAGGAGCTTTATAACTTAATGTGAATGAGCTGTTCGCATTCGGTGAGCAGCAGTTCGAACTGTCGACATTCTGTAAGGATTGGCAACTTTATCACAACCCACCATTTAAAACATTTCGTGTGATCGGTCGACATTTCGTAGCCCGTGGTGTTGGGGTGTTTTTGTTGTCCACGGTCTACTTCTAGTTGTAAACAAGATATCATTACATTCATTGTCAATTCGGCTGCAGCTGACTGCGGGATAGACAGGTTGAGGCTGAAGCCCCTCACCACCAGCACCATTCCTTGTTTCTCTGCGTAGTCAGCCTTTTCCACGCCCCCTCCACTCAGTAAAATGGCTGTTGTCAAGGAAGCTAACAATGGTTGTCCGGCGGGAGTATCTGGCTACGTGCAGAGTAGACAGCAACGTTATAAGTAGGCTAGTAAGGCGTCAGTGTTTTACATTAAAATGTGAACTCATTTTAATCGGTTGGGTAATAGCGTGGTCAATTTATGTTTGACAGCTTTTGTCGTCAAACGTTACTGTAACTACGGTTTGGTCTGTTCTCTTATGCAAGAAAACGTTATACGAACTGAAAATGAAACATGTTGACGTTTTCACTGTATGTTGTACTTGTAGCAACTGTAGGTCGCTTGCCGAACCACACCACTGGAACAGAATAATGCATTTGTTTCAAGGCTGAACCTCGAGTATGTTGCTCTGATCACGTGGTTATCGTCTTGTTCACGTGAGGAGGTTTAAAAAGCAGTGTAAAGAGACATGGCAAGGGTTCTCAAGATAGTTTCTAGTCTGCGTTGACATTACTTACGGCTGATGAGATTTAGCCATGATCGCCTTATGATACTGCATGTTGAAGTTGACCTGAAGGCTGCACGATGAGCTACTTTGTTGGAATGGCCATGGTGAATGCGTTCTTCCTTTCTGTAGCTCGCAGCGCACCTTAGGTAGGACAGGTCAGCTATTGAACGACATGCACAGTTCAACTTTAAATTCACCAGAACTATTTTAACTTGTAGGTCCACAGATCACACCGACCGAACAAAAGCAAGCTATTGTCTAGGATATGCCATAAGTTATTTATGGCTTTGTAACAAGTTTGCTTGAAAGGATAAGTTGTCTCATTCACACCGGGAGGAAACATTTAAAGTCAACATCAACACTTGAGTAGAAAGGCATCGTATTGACCAACTATTTCTGATAAAAATTCGGTTATTCAGTCTGTTAAGCTGCATCAAAAAGACAAACTACTTACAGCCACAACAAAGTATCTCCCTTTGAATATGTTTTGTTAATTCTATTAACATTTTGGTTTTGTATATTCGTGCATCCCTATACATTTGAGGGTAGGAGTTTGTCTATAAGGCAGAATAAAAGGCACCATCAACCACTCACAAAAATAATTGGTGTTGCATACATTAGGTAATTCATTTTTGTGTTTAGTGATCTGATCTAGAAGTATTCCAATCTCATCTATTACATGTTAATGAAAAAGTGCACGCCTTAAGTTTCAAAAGCTTTTCTGTGTAAGTAGGAAAAATTCCATCCTGTTGCTTTGCTCTATTTCTAGTATTGGGCGTAGATTATTTGGCTTGAGGTGAAACTAGTTTTGACTCTAGAATGTACCCTAAACTTCAGGTTCTTATTGTAGGTGCGACATCTTTACATTTGCGATTTCCACAAGAACTTCATCCAGAGTGTCCGCAACAAGAGGAAGAGGAAGACGAGCGATGACGGAGGGGAGTCGCCGGACCACGACGTGGAGGTCCCAGAGGTAAGCCCACTGCTGACCGGTAGGCCTGTGGGGGTGGTGTAGGCCTGTGGGGGTGGTGTGGGGGTGGTGTAGGCCTGTGGGGGTGGTGTGGGTCTGTGGGGGTGGTGTAGGCCTGTGGGGGTGGTGTAGGCTATGCCGTCTGCCTCCTGTCTTTAACGGGTGCCGGTGCTGTGTTTCCAGGTGGACCTGTTTCAGCTTCAGGTGAACACACTGAGACGATACAAGAGACACTACAAGCTGCAGACCAGGCCGGGCCTGAACAAAGCCCAGTTGGCTGAGGTAATTACATGTTCTTTGCCACCCGTAAAGGAAGCAGGAACAGGCCCTTGTTTAATCTGAGGACTCGACCTGCTGTTAAATCATTTTAAGCCAAACGGATGGTTGCTGGTTAACCCCCCCCCCCCCAGGTTAACCCCCCCCCCCCCCCATTCAGAAGTCTTTCCGGGTATCTTCTCAAAAGCTCTCGTCAGTAAGTGCGTCCAGTGGTTCTGTTTGCTTAACCCGGTCCCTTCTTACTTGTTTATTTATTAGGTGTTTGTTAGGACAATTTTTTTTGTCAATGGAATAGGTGAACTAGGTGTGATCTTGTAGCTAGTGAGAACCACTATGTCCTTACAAATGCTGGTTTCCACCTATTGCCTGGTGGTGGGGGAATGGGAGTACTAGGGGGACAAGCTAGCTCGCCGGCTGGTGGAAAGTAAATGAAACAACCTTTAAGTTGAATGTTTCCCCAGGTTTGAGAGGGGCCCAGTCTGCCCTTAATGAGCATTACACCTCATTAATAAATCACAAGTCAACAGCTCCAACCAATTAGAACACACCGTGTGCCAGCCCATTGAGTCAAATTGTCAGGCCAAAGTGGACGTGAGAGGCTCCATTGAGGTCTACTGCTGCAGTTCCCCTAGCTGGCATATGCTGCTATAAATCAAACAACCGTTATTTGGCTAGGGTTCAGGATGTAAGGATCTTGTATGGTTGGTGTATGTGTTAAGGGCAGTATTATTAATCTCAAGACATAGAAAAGGTTGTCACGGTTTTCCCTATTTGAACCTTTTTACTTATGGTCTTGTTTATTACTGGCACCGATTAATATTGACCTGGGTTTTTGTCCACTGCCAGCAGAATATAGACATAATGTATATAATATGAACAATTGTGCCAACATCCTTTTTTTGTTACATTTTTTTTTATCCTGTCCAGACGGTCAGTCGTCATTTCCGTAACATTCCAGTGAACGAGAAGGATACCCTGACCTGTTTCATATACATGGTGAAGAGCAGCAAGAGCCGACTGGACCAGAAGCCTGATGGTAGCAAGCCACTGGACTAAAGCTTGCAGACAGCCCGTAGCCAACCACCTGGCAGAGTCACACACACACACACACACACACACACACACACACACACACACACACACACACACACACACACACACACACACACACAAACAAACAAAAGAACACGGTCGGATCTGTTTTTACCCTCAGCCAATATATAAGACTTTTCAGAACTCACTCTGCAGGATTAATGCGCTAGATTATGATTTATCAAGATGTGTACAAAAAAAAAATATCTCTACAAGATCACTATAACTTGGTTGAAAGCAATGTATGTATAGCTGCCTTAAAAACATATATGTTTGGTGTATTTCTTTGCCAAGTCGACTGTTAACAACATGAAGAATGCTTGTGCCAAACCTTTGAGTATTCTTGGACGGAGAGAAGAGTGTGTATGTTTAATGGTAAGAAATGTTTTGTTGAGTCCAATTCGTATGCCAAGGTTGACCCATTTCCCTTGCCCTGTAGGAAATGCATGTATAGGACATAGGTGACGTAGCCTTTGGCTCTGCTCACGTTTTATGTAATGTGTAACAGACTTATCAATACACATTAACTGTCCGTGTGAGAATAACAGAAACCTGGTGACCATTTTATTTCTCATGTACCTTAACATAATTTTTTGTCCTTCTCTGAGTATTTTAAAAAGTACAGTTGTTATATTCATCTTTGTTTTGTAATTTCAATATGAAGGTGTTTGTCCAAAAGATTACTGCCTCACCTCACTTTGTTTTCACTGTTGGCCTTCGATTTAATTTGGAATTGATGAGAGGAAAACATGTTTTGTAGTTATGAGTTAGTCAAATCTTTTTCTCTTTGTTTTTTTCTTCGAATTATTTAAGAGGAGTACTCAATGTATTGATGCACTTGTGGGGTAAACAAGTTCCAAGCTGGGCTGAAAGCAACCATTTTAAAGGACCTGAGTTCACATATGTGGACACTGGCTGTATGGAGATTTTAGTGTTTGTTGGAAGGGTACCCTGAGGAATCATGCCCCTCTCAGTTGTACATCTCCCCAAGTTTTGAAATTATGTGTGTGTGTTGTGGAGGCTCTATTACCAGAGGGCATGTGCACGTACAAAAAGAACTAGATATCTTTTCTTATTTTGCTTTCATTGTCAGACAAATCGAGAGTCTCCGGTTCTCATTAAGGCTTTCAGTTTAGTAGAGCTACACAGGTCCTGCATTTTTGTGTTACTTAAGGTTTCTGCTCATGCTAGACTTTATTTAATTCATGAAAGATGAAAGTCTGGCCATCTATTAGTTTGTATTGGTATTGTGTCTCGAATCTTGTTTCAGTTAATTTTTTGGTTTGTTTCTTTTGTTAGTGCCAAGTCGATTTAGCGTCTTGTTTCCTCTGTTAACATTTCTTTACATTAGTCTACTGGTTGTTACATAAATTGAAAATACATATTTAAATATAGCTACTTACGGCTCTTATTAATAAACGTATTGTACAGATTCAAAATGTTGTCGAGATTACTGCGTTATCATTCTTGATTACGTAAAAATTGGAGAAAGACAGGGTAAGCATTACCAACGATTCTTATCTATCATTGAATCATTTGAAGTACCGCAGATTTTCCATTAGGTGTCGCCAATTCAGCATCTCACCCATGAGCTGAACATGGTGGGACTTGGGTTTCAAAACGGTGTATTAATTAAACAATAATTTCGGGCTAACCCCCCAAAGAAGATGATGGTTTTGTTGGGCGCGGATCTATACTACATCTGTTTTGAATCAGCAGGAATAATCTTTGTTAAATGAAAAGCTACGGTTGACTTTTTTTTCTTCTCTCAAATACGAAATGATGTGAAAAGTCAGAGCTGGTACTGCTTTGTTAATTTCCCTGGCTTTCTATTTTACCAAAAATAAATATAATTGTATTTTTTGTAATTTCCAGAAATTTAGGGAGAATTTGGTCTCAAATGAATCAATCCATGCTATTGGCATCTTCAGTTGGTCTTGGTCGGGGCTATATGGTTAAAAAACGGTCATTGAAGATTCGACTTATAGCTTCAATTATTATTCCTTAAGATATCAGTCACTCATTGTTTAGAAATAATCGTGTATAAATAAAATCGAAAAATATAGTAAAGACTAAACATAAACTATAGGCCTATGCTGTACGTTTTGTTACATTAGTGACTTGGATAGGCCTAGGCCTACTCGTCAAATTAGCCTGAATAAGAAATGCTAGGATAACCTTTGAACATTATAAAAAAATTAAGAGTTTGAAGATTATTCTCGGATATTAAGGGTTTCGAATATTAGTTTTAATGTTGAGATTCCTTTAAAAAATGGCACCACAAAGCCCAACACACTATATAGCCGGATGTCAGCTACTCCACTCAATACTCCACTCAATACACTCATAGAAATCTTTTTTTCTTTAAATCAATCTGCAAACTGTTCAGCTACATATAAGCACATTTTATTATTTGAAATTATAGTTGTTTTTTTTAAATCTATAGAAACATGCTCAGGTTTTTGTTTCAGAAGAACACGTAGGCCTATATGTCAAAAAGACTGAAGGAGCCGGGCCTTTGCATAAACCTACTCAACAGAATATTGATCTAGACATAGGCATTCTTATATTAACGATGAATAGATTTAAAATCCGTACGTTTCAGTAAACTATGAATATATATTTTCACATCGAATGTACACGCAAGGCAATTTAATCAAGTTAGAATAATTCCCTAATCCATTGGATGCTGCTACACACTTAAGATTTGCGTTTGTTATTTTAACGTGTCCTGAAAAATAATAATTCAAACAGACAGTGATATTAATATTTGAGGTAGATTCAGCATATTTTTCAAAGAACAGTAGACAAGATATATATATAAAAAATAGTGCTGAACGCTATTGTCTGCGTGGCCATTGTGAATAGGCTAATTAAACACCACAAACATTAGTTTCTTTTTCCACGACAGAACATGACTGGCAAAAGTCTATTGAGACTAAAAACAATTCTTTACTTTTAACAAGCCTTTCATTTAATTGGGGTTTTGTATTTCCCCAAAGTCCATCGCTTAAATTGTGGAACATTGCACTAGATGTGTAGGTAAGTGGTTGTATTCCTTGCAGCAGAGTGCTTGAATACAAAGTTTTTAATTTTGTCTGAGTCTGCATGAGTTCACTGGTTGAGTTCCAGAGCCCAGACTTGCTGAGGCCAGCCTGTTCGTCCTTTAAACTTCTTCTCGTTGGTTAAAGACTCCTGCAAGCTTTGGCTCTGTGGGAAACAAAACACAACTATAAAATATCAATAGAAATAAAAGATTTACAACAAGAATTAAACATAGAGTTAAAACAAAAACGGTTATTTTAATAATACAAAATAAGTAGGAAATAATGCTGAACAATAGGCCTACTTAAATCCAAATCCGATTTTCTCTCATGCAGTAGTATATAGTTGCTGATTAGTTTCAATGTTTTAAATGTATTTCAATTACTTTTGGACGATTGATCAAACAGAGTGAGAAATAGCATGGCTAAGTAGTGCATGATACAGTCTTATTCCCAGTATAACATTTTGTAACATGGGGTACACTAGGCCATTCAGAATTAGTCTGGTGCTATTGCTGTATGTGGACACCTACCATTTCCCGTTTCCGCTTTAAATCCCTGTTATCATATTTCTTTATTTCGGCCTTGAAGTCCTCTGTTTCTCCAGTGTCTTTGGCCAAGACATCCATAAGGTAAGCAATATAGCTTGTCGCGAGGCGTAAGGTTTTGATTTTAGACAGTTTTGTATCCGCAGGTACATTTGGTATACATTCTCTCAACTCGGCAAAAGCAGTGTTGATACTCTCCGTCCTCCGTCGTTCCTTTTTCGGCCCCGACGATCTCCTCTTTCCCATCCTTGCGGATAGGACGTCCAGTTGGCTGTCGTGCACTGGTCCTGGAGCCCCAAACTCGGATGGGTATGGCGTCTGGATTTGGTATTCCGGAGGCACTTCTCCGTGATTCACCACCCAGCTCTGGAAGTACGGGCTGTCTTGATGACACCTCTGGACGAATGGAAACGTCTCATGCATCAGGTGATGATGCTGGTAGCTCCCAATAAGATTCATGTTCAAATAGAGTCTAAATCCTCGGTCTCTTGGCTTTCTAGACACTTATTAATGTTTAAGGATACACAGATTTTCTGCTCAGAGATAATGATATATTTAGCAAAAATCTAATTGTCAGAGAATAACGCTGAATTGCCTATTAAACCTTTTGCTAAAAACGTCTGACTTGCCGTCGTTGTCAATCTGATGGGGAATGCATTTTGGTGCGGGAAAATGTAATTCCATCCATGCGAGTTTTAGCAAACTGAAGATGACTTCTGGTTGAAAGGAAATTGCTCTCATTTGCACTTGAAAATCGACCGACTTGTAGTCTCGGGGTCTCAGGTTTATATCGTCCGGAAAGTAACAGATAGAGCAGTCAGCCAATAGAGAAATAGGATCGAATTGGGGAGGAGAGTCAGAAAGGCGTCGACGAGGTTTGCAATAACTTCCTGCATGGTGCCGTGCATGCACAGTCAAACTGATGCAGTATGGGGTTTATGGTGAGCAAATCAATCGATATTTGTGTAGTTTAGCAATGTCTAAAATCTCGAACTCAGCTGCAGTTTAACTTTTTTTCTCCTTTACTCTGCTATATACTTTCAAACTTAAATTTTTTTTTTTTTTTACCAACCTGGCCTAATTGCATAACGCAATTTGTTTTCTTTCTTATGCCTTATAACACTTATTCTGCCTTAATATTTTATTTCACATCGATTATAGTTCCACTATATAGTATTGTAACTTATATGTGTCTCTGCCTTATAAATTCTAGGCTCCATATTTGTTCTGCACATTGGATTACATTTATACGTACACAAAATACATAAAAACTACACTGATTAACGTATAAGCGAGACATCATTACTAATATAATATAATTTTTCTAAATTAGCCTGTTTGTGTTATTGATTTATTTAGAATGTAGGCAAGGGGCCTATAAAGGTTGTGTCCTTTGCCGGACGGATCTTTTGGTATTATCATCTATAGGCCCACAGTTCCACAAATAGAACTCACGGAAAATAACAAAAGCAATATTTCTTGTCTTTAATTCAAGTTGCCTAGCTAAAAGTTATTGTTTCCAAAATTACTTACGTGCGTGAATTGTTAAAACAACATACCCGTTGTTAGAGTCCACAGAATATTAGACTTCGTTTTTAATTGCAGTTGCCTACAGACATACAAATATTGATTCTAGAATAAACACATGCATCTCACATATTAATTTGTCTGCTAGGAAAGCCGAATGCCATATTTTAGACCTGCTATTGGGCATCAATTGGCCTATGTTATGCATAATTACGTTTTTGAAAGTGGTTGAAAGCATCTATTTTGCACCAAGTGTTTAGTAGTAGAATATGCCACTCTCCACAGCGCAAAACTTTCTGTCCGTTACAATTGAATCAACTTCATGTGTACGGGCAGTTTAAAGAAAAGCCAAGAGAGGAAAAGTAAGATATCTAGATTGTGTCTATTGTTAATTTTCCCGAAAGTAGCCCATCACTCTCCTTCGCTATACCAAACCCCTCAAACACTAACACATCATCTTATCTCTATCTCAAAACATTATCCCATCACATAGCATGACCTTGATGCTATTTAGAAACCATTTACTGCACTCTTATCTAAATATAGCGATAAATCACAAGGTGTCGGGTTCCATTCGAACTCACATTATTCTATAAAAGCCGTCTTCGGTTGGCCGCTGTTTATCTCGGTGCATTTTCAGTCTATCTTTCTGTCTGTAGTGTTAATGTTGATCATGACAATAAATAATCATTCCCAAAAATTAAGTAAATTCATTGTCAATTTGCCCCGATAATGTTAAAATTAATTTAAATTGATAAAATGTGCTTTTAGTGGTTTTATGTTGTGAAATGAAATATGACCTAATTTATAAATATGTAGCTTTGAAAGTCCTGGTCTAATTTCAAATAAAATAATTACTAAAATAAATGAAATCTTAAAATGAAATGTTAGCGGTGACAACAAAACAATCAAATCTTTGTGCACACACTGTTTAAGGACATCACCAGCGTTTCATAGTGTTCTACAACACCTGTGAAGCTCTGAATTGTACAGATTATGTAGGCCTACAGTAGGTAGGCCTATAATTTAGATAGTATGCATGTTAATAATATACCCAATCAAATCTCCTGTCAACATCTTATAAGCATAGCAGAAACCATACTCCGAAATAAAACCTGACATGGGATTAAGACGTTCACTGCATATGCTAATATATACATATATATTTTTAAAAGCATCCACAAACCTAAACACACACACACACACACACACACACACACTCTCTCCCTCCATCTTTCTCACTCTCACCCCTCCATCTGAAAAAGCTTTTTCATTTGTAGCAAATAGTTTTAGTTTGTTTGGGAATAACCAACACAAAATTCAAAATCTTTCAAAATCCAACTTTATCTCTGAATGTCCAAATAATCTCTCCCTCTCTGTCTTTCTCCCTTTCTCTTTCCCCCTCTCTGCACGGTGTGTGTGTGTGTGTGTGTGTGTGTGTGTGTGTGTGTGTGTGTGTGTGTGTGTTGGGGGGTGTGTGTGTGTGTGTGTGTGTGTGTGTGTGTGTGTGTGTGTGTGTGGAGGGGGGGTAGCATCTAAAATAGGTCATAAGGAGCCATCTTGTCCATGTCCATGAATTCTCCTTGTAATTGTTTGTGTCATCATGGAGATTTTTCAATAGTGCCGTTTCCCCCCTCTTCAGAGTGCTTACTCTGGACTTAGATTTTAAACAAATAGCTCCCTGATTCAAAGCTTAACATGCTTAGCTAACACATCTTGAAACATATTCAACTGTACTTTTTCCGTTTTGTGTTTTTTTGTGTGTGTGGGGCCGTTGCGGTGCCTTCAGGGTTGTGTTTATCCTATTTACTTTCATCCAGCTCTTGCATGCAATGCCACGTAACGTCACGCACATAATTATCCAGTATGGTTTTTGTATTGAAAGAAAATATAGACACGTTGGTCCAGCGTCCCTCCCAGCCTGCCGTTCCCCACCATATCCTTTACTGTCCAACCACTCTCTCTCTCTCTCTCTCTCTCTCTCTCTCTCTCTCTCTCTCTCTCTCTCTCTCTCTCTCTCTCTCTCTCTCTCTCTCTCTCTCTCTTGCTCTCTCTCTCTCTTTCGCTTATTATTCCTCTATCCTCCACCAATAAAGATAAGATGCTTGGAATGTGGTGCAGAAAGGTGATTTGGTGGTGGTCATTTCTCTGGTCAGGCTCTGTGCTTTACTTTACAACTGCAATGAGAATGTCTTGTGTGTGTGTGTGTGTGTGTGTGTGTGTGTGTATGTGTGTGTGTGTGTGTGTGTGTGTGTGTGTGTGAATGTGTGCGTGTGTGTGTGTGTGTGGGTGAACCTCTCTATGCCCCCATGGGTGATTTACTGTGTGTGCTGGCAGTAGGGGGAGTTGGTTAGACAGAAGCTTCTGAAGCAACCCCATCCCTGACTCCGTAAGATGCTCCGTTTAAATCACCACACACATTCGTTCTCTCTCTCACACATGAGCACACACACACACACACACACACACACACACACACACACACACACACACACATATTCCCAACAACGCACTCCTAGCTTTACTGTTTTACCTACAAGACCACCAAGAGGATGGTCACTAATGATTTCACAGCAGTTGTTTTAAAACAGCAGGGCTGCTCTATGTCAGACAACGCTGCAGTGTTTAGTGGGATTGACCCTTACACGAAAACATGAGTATATATATTTGGAAGACAGGAAAAGGATCCGTGCCGAAGAAATCTTTTTTTATCTTTTCATTTTTTCTCCCTTTTTTCCCTTTTTACTTACATATGTTATGTCATTGTTTGTGCCTGGGGTGGGCTGAGGTCATTGTATTTTGCTGATCTAATTGCCCAACAGTCTCCCTAATGGCAACTGGTAGTTAAAGGTGATGGTTGTCCATTCATGGTCAACCACGTCCTCTGCTCATTAAAGGCATCGAATGGGCCACAGATGTGAGATTGCCATAAGCTTTTACCTGGAGGCACCGTTGAGAGTGGTTAAGTGACTTATCAGACAGGGCGAGCAATGCCAAACTGTTGGTGGCTTAAACGATTTGTGGCGTCTGTTGCCAAGCCTTGCTTAAAAATAAATATCTAAGTGTCTAATTTCACGATTTTGCTTCTAGTATAGTGTTGGTACAATGGTTTCTGGAAGTTTCCCATCCGTGCAAGATAGTTGCGGAGTGCAAAAACCCAGTTTCCTGGACTAGGAATATTTTGGGAGTAACAATAGTGTCAGAGACACACACAAAAAAAATGGACATGAAGATAGACTTGTGGCACTGTTTCAAACAGCTCACTAAACCTTTTAGTGTAAAATATAGCGATGCTTATTTGGCTTCCTCTTTTCAAACCCTTTTAGTGAACTTGCCTGAGAAGTAAAAGAAATGGTGTGACATGGCCTTCATAACCATCCCAAACCCTCTGAAGAACAAGCCGGCCAATGGAGTCCAAAACTTAAGTCCAGCGCTGTCACAACCGACGTTGATTATGCAGTGTGAAGGAGGGATAGTGGACCTGAAAGGCTATGGCAATGTCTCTGCCTGCCAAGACCCATGCCTCATGTCATCCTCTCCTGTTGCTTTCACATGGAAGTGCTGGCCTGTGTCTAAACTGAACGGGCCCAGAACCCAGCGTGACTCAGCACGGTCACTAGGGAAGTAATGCAGCCCATTTCTAAATCCAACAGAGATTGGCTGTGCCAGTCCTATCGCCCATTCAACTTTGTGGATTAAAAACGTCCAAGGGATAACAGGGATATTCAGACTAATCAGGAGCAGCACAGAACGGTTACGAAGCAGCAAAAAAAGCAAGGGGTGTGTGAGGATTCTATCTGTAATAGCCCTGAAATAGACCCCCTAGGTCTTTCCGCATCGAGCAGCATGTCGTGATAGTGTCAGATTGGCCCCCTGGAATGCAGCGTCAAGCTCTCAGACGCAGCGCTTGATTGGATGCTTATCACAACAATGCATGTCCTGATTGGATGCTTATCATGCGTCCTATCCTGTTCCATGGCCGACAGAATGACAGACATTTAGAGTGTGGCCCGTCGGGATGCCTTTGCCGCCAAAGCGAGGTCATTCACTTGAGCCAAGGCTTTGCTCTCTTTCCACAGCATACGGCCATTTTTGAAACGCAATCCAGATGCAATGGAATTCTTACAATGTCCAGTGTGCCGAACCTCTGTGTCTATTACAATGCTCTAAATGACTGAATTATGGAGTCATGTCATTTCAGAAAGCTTTATAAAGATCTGGACAAGCTTAAGTTAGCGTAAATGTTTAGGAAGTATTATGTTTAGAAGTATTTTGATTATTTGTTACGTAAAACCTTTTAAAGTAACAGTGTAAGGAGCTGGCTATTATAAGCGCTTTACATGTAAAGCTAACTAAAGTGTGTGAGTTTGAAAGAGAGTATTTGTGTGTGTGTGTGTGTGTGTGTGTGTGTGTGTCATTTTTGTGTGTATGTGTGTGTGTGCGCGTCTCTGCGTGCGTGCGTGGGTGCGTGTGTTTTGAAGGCGCCATTCCAGAAGCTAAAATTTCACTCCACAGTTATTTTCATGTGACTGACAGAGATTGTGTCTGGGCCCTGGTAATTTGAGGTTGTGTCTGAAAGGAAGTACACTCACTTTCCAAAGAAAGAGGATACTTCTGTCGTGGTCCTCCCTGTGTTTTGATTTCTACAATAGCGACCAACTCCTGCCATCAGATTGACAGGCAAAAGTATTTGAGGAGTCTCTATGGTTAAAAAAAAAGTACCTCACCACAATGGCTTTCCACTGTTGTCTCACACAATATCTAATAAACCTCATTTTAAATACAATGTTATTCGGTTTGCTATAAGATATTTTGTGCATGTTTGTTTGTTCATAGTACTGCCAGCTATTAACAGAACCAGAACCAACTTAATTTTATTATCCTCTGCCCCTTTTTCCTTTTAGTTCTGTTGTGCACCTCAATCCCTCTTCTTTTCTCTCTCTCTCTCTCCTCTGCTAGCGTGGTGGAGCGTAATGCTGTGGCTAGAACATAAATCTGCTACGAGTGCTTTGTGGCTGGCCAGGTCATCGCTGATGAGAATTCTCTGGGAACAGAGCCGAGTGCCACAGGGTCAATCTGGGCTAAGCTCTCCTGGTGCCATTGGACCACCTAGCTCTTGCGCGACTCCGGATTGGGCCGACCTGGAACGGGAACCGCTCCTAGGACGTTTGGACTCGTCGCAGGAACAGAATGAAGCCACGCTGCCCGCCGGGGGTCTCTGGGCTGGTTTCAGAGCTCTGCTCAGAGGCCGCCGACTGTTTTGCTATAGGTCGGACTGCTTTCCCATTCCCCGGCTTTTCCACGTCGTCTCGGCTCTGCAGCCTCGCTCCTGAGAAAAAACAGACACCTATACTACCGCCACCCTCCCCTCTTCCTCCCTCTCCTCCTCCTCCACCTCCTTCTCTCTTAGCTTTCTTCTCCTCCCCCCATTCGCCCTCAGGCTTTTTTTTATGGCAGGTCCTTTGACACATGACCTCTGCCATGAATTAGGCAGCGTGTACACTATCATACATGGCAGATTGAAACATGGACTCCGTGGTGGAGTATTAATATCTAATTGCCTCATACAGGAAACTCCGCTCTCCACAGTCCTTGTCCGGTTTTCAGCAATGATAACACATTTGATTTATCCCTCTCAAACATATATACTTTAATCCGATCGAAACCCACACTCACGCTTTTGATTTCCAGTCTGCTTGGCAACCTTAAGGTAAGAAATCCTCTCTGTGTAGCCGAGGTTTTCATTGAGCTCTTTATTATTTTTTTTCCTTCTATCCCGCCATCCTTACGCACAGGGCTTCTGTGGACTCTCCGCTTCTCTTTGCTCTCATGCATGATGACATGTTGTAATTTTGTATATACGTTTCCCTTCATTTGCATGAGAAGTATTTGGGTTACCTGCCACCAACCTGAATGAATTATGATGGGGTTTTTCTGCATCTAAATAATGGAAGCTTAATTGTGGCAGGGAATAATGTTGGGAAGGCAGGGAGCTGCAGATTAAGACAAAGCACCTTTTCACTGAGCAATTTGTGGCCATTCTTCTGCTAAAGCTTAGTTGCTCCTTTTGGAGACAGTCTAGTGTTAATAAAATATTTGATTATAATGTCTTGCCCTGTTCGTTTAAACATGTCGTTTACGTTACACTGATTTCCGTACATTCTACATTGAACAGATTAGAGGGACATTTTCTTCTTTTATTCCTATATGACTGTCAAACACAACATAGCCCGTTGGTCGTTCATATCACAGGTTCATTGACCCCTTATACAATGTCAGATAAATAATGATTACCTTCCAATTGGGAAAAAAGGGTTAAATAGTTCCCAAGTCAAAAACATATAGTGGGTACACGGGTCTCTTCCTAATGTAGCTTATCACGTGGAACCCTCTTCCCTTTCTCTCCATCCTATCATTGGATGCTTTTTCACCAAAGATTATAATCAGTACATCAGGGGCTTGTTGGTTTTCACCTGCTAGATTTAGGCCCCAAAGCCCAAACCCCTGGCCATCCCCATACTGCCCTGAGATGTTTACTGTGTGTGTGTGTGTGTGTGTGTGTGTGTGTGTGTGTGTGAGAGAGAGAGAGAGAGAGAGACCGTGTCTTCTTCTTAAGTACTCCTCGTGAGAGTCGTACATTATATATCGTTTATTTGTGGGGAGGATTACACTGTTCTGGGCCTTATAATCCGTTCTCAGGTTTAAACATGCTCCCCCTCAAATCTATGGCCTGTCGCTGTGCGAACTCTGAACCTGCGGCTCCCCTCGGCCGGTGAGAACCACCGTCGGCCGGCCGCGCCGGAGATGGGGCACATTGTTTTACGGCACGATCTGTCTTGTGTGTCTCGGACCAAATCCTATTTTTATGGCTTGCTTATACATTCCTTCTGCAAATGGTTTACATACCAAGGCAAGGAGCCCTCCTAAATCAGCTGGCAGGTCTAAGCAGCTGGGACAAGGTGGAAACCCTGTCATCGCGTCGCTCCTTATGCGATTAATGAACCCCCGAATCTAGATAATAACATCTCCCCCTGACCCCGGGCAACAGATTACATCACTTTCACGGAAATTCAATTTCGACTCTTGTCATTTTTAAGTTGCCGCCACTCCCGTGACATTCACTCCATGTTTACTTTCTCAATGAATAGTAGCCGACACCCGAGTCATGACATTAGTGGAGGTGTTTTCTTTTCTTTTTTTGTATTCCGCTTTCTTTAAGACTGTTCAAGCAGTGTAGAATGAAGGCGGAGAAGGTGTAACGACAGAGAGGAGTTAAAGGGTGCTGACTCTCCCATTCAGGACAGAGGTACAATCTAGCCCAGTGTTCAGCCAGGCTCTGGAGTGCAGCCACACAAATCCTCTGTTACCTACTCTGTTTTAAAACCTTGTTTCATTCATGTTAGCAGCTCATAAATGGCCGCCCACTGCCTCTGCAAAACAACCCGGGGCCTTTAGATTTATACGACACGCTCAAACTGGGAGACCTAATCACAGTTTGGATTTCCTACAGAGTCGGAAGTTTGATAGAAAGTGATATAAGGATTCCATGGACTGTGGTTTCACAATGCCTAGCTACTTATCTAACCGTCATAAATACACTCTCTCTTAAAAGACAATCCACTAGGAACGTTTACATTATTTGTTGATATTGACATAGAAAACGTTGACAATAGCTCCCATTTGTGCGTCCTCGCCACCTCCCTCTTCCAGACTCCATGGCTTCCAGAAGAATTGCTGCTTTACATGTGGGAGAAAAATGTTCTTAAAATCTTATGAGTGAAAAGGATGTTACCTCATTAAAGAAGGGGCCATAAATCTGTCTCTCTCCTCAGCAGCACCGCACCACATCTGGCCCGCTTCCCTGAGCCTCTCTCATTGTTGCTCAGACTCACCGTGCCCGGCCTGGAATTTACGACGATTCAGTCTGTGTCAGATGTAGTTTAGTCCTCTCTCTCTATCCCCAGCATCATGGTATTCTAGGTCCCCCCTGTCCCCTGTGCTATGCGTTTGGGTCATATACGAGGGACGACCGGCATCAGGTGTATTGCTTTTAAGGGAATGAGCTACTGTGAAGCAGACAAGGAGAGTCTCTTTTGAATGTCAGAGGGATACATATATATTGCCAGGATAAATCATTCTCCAAAAAGCGATGAAGCAATAATTTATGCAATAGACCATGTCCGTATACGGACACAGTTTATTACATTTCCAAAATGTCAGAGACAAATGGAAGTTATTATCTTTTTTGTGCTTTTTCCCCCTCATAATTGTTACTTACTGTCCAAGCTGTTGTTAATATCTACCATTCAAATATAGTCTTTTCACATTTCTATTTTAATGTAGATGTTTTAAAGTAGACATGTAAATTATTGAACACATTTTTAAAACCAAACGTGTCGTGTCCTGCAGTGTTTTGCGGATGTTTTCCCATCCGCTCTCTTTTCCCATAGTGCCTCACAGCCCATAGATCAACTGTATAGGAGCCGTAACGTTTGGTCATGATATACCGGGGCTCCCCTATAACCCAGTGTATAGGTCGGAATCTCTCTGTACGTGTAGACAGAAGCACTAAGACCGTAGAGTAACACGCAATGCCAGACGCTTTCAATTACATCCCTGTATCTGTCAGAGCCCTGAGAGTATGCCCTTTATGAAAACAACGACCTTAAGAGCACCACCTTCCTCCCCCCTTTGCCTTTTTGGGGAGATTGCTCATATTCAGACGTCAACTGCATCCAATGTTGTGCAGTTTCAGTAGATTTACTTGAGTTCAGAACTGCGTATCACTGTCTAGTAATGCAGGTAGCTTACTCTGCACAATTATAATAGATTGTCCTATTTTGCAAAACAACCCACCCTTCCTATTCTGTAGAGACTTGTCATTTGCAAAAAATATTTGGCTTCTATAGAATAGAATAGAATAGAATGGTATAGAACAGAATATAATATAATAGAATGGAATAGAACAGAACGGAATAGAATAGAAAAGAATAGAATAGAACAGCCTAGAACATAATAGAATAGAATAGAATGGGACAGAACAGAATAAAATAGAATTTGAATTGTCCAGCCGAGGCTGTAAATTCTCTGGGCAACAACATCAGCTAGCTGCAACAGCTAGGCGGAGTGTGGCTTCAAAGTACCCCTTGGTCTGGCTCATGCCAAAGAGAATTACCCTGTTGCTGAGCAGACCCCAGCCACACAAAGGAAGCTTTCCTTTAATGTTATCAGAAAGTGATCTATGTCCGTATCATACAGTAATGACGCAGGGTTTCTCTTTGCCCTGACAATAGCCTCATGGCTTTTATAACTGGCCTTAATACAACTATACACCATTAGAGGGCTTCTTTTATTACGTTTCCAGCTCTAGAGAAACCCATTCATCTCCCGCGAGATGGATGGCTCTCGTTTTTCCTGAACATCAAGATGAATGGCTTTATGTTTTCCTCCGGCGTCAGGGAAGCGGTCGCTGCACGTCTGCCGCAACATCTCGAATGAAGGAAGGCAACAAGACAAAGGAAGGTTGTTTATTCAAATGTAACAATTGTAAATTGCAATGTCCCATTAAGCTTTTATGGACTTGCTTGCTTGGGTATGTGCAGTACTTTCCAAGGTTTTATAAAGAAAAAAGAAAAAGTTGCATTGCAGTTAAAAGTATACTTTCTTGTCTAAACCAGCTTCTAAGGCAAGAAAGGAAAACTAGAGTGAAACACGTGTTGAACATTTTCTTTCATTGTGGGTTCTTCATCAGGAATAAAGGACTAAACCATAATAAAAGTACACTCAACAATGTTATGCGCGTGAGGCCAAATTCATGTTTTACTATGTGCTCAGAAGAATTGGATTTAAAGAATTGCTTCTCTTTGTTCTCTGGGGGTACAAACCCCAAGCTCTCTTAAATCCCCCCCCCCCCCCCACCAGCTTGTCCAACCATAAACACATTATCAGAACCCAAGCAGGCAGATTTGACATTCCAGACAGGCATCTTGTGTTTTTAGTGTGTTTTGTTTATTTAACATTGCGTTGTAAAAGATGTCCTCGGTCCCCCCAGTGCAGGTCAGTCTGTAGTCTTTGATGAACATCCACATACCCCTCCCTGTCTTGCAAGCCCCAAATCTAAATGGGGGGCTTTGATGTCACTGGACGGGGCCTGTTGTTATTGCTTGTATCAGGGGCTTATCACTGCACAAAGACCCACACGTACACACACACACACACACACACACACACACACACACACACACACACACACACACACACACACACACACACACACAAAGCCTAGCTTGGTGTGTTGGCAGTAGGGCCCAGCGGAGCCCTGTGCTGGGCAGGCCCTCTCTTCTGCAGCAGGCCCCACAGCCTGGGTCTCCAGTGCCGCCAGACTCCCCCTGATAAGGATGATGGATGGGGCAGAACTCTGGCTCCAGCCAAGCCCGGCAGCCCAGCAGCTTCCTGGGAGCTTGAGATAGGTCCTCTTTGGCAGGGGGCAGACGAAAAAAACCTTTATTTTGGAATCTCTCTTTCCTTCTTATTTTTCCTTTTTACTTTACATGTACACACACTTTCTCTCTCTTTCTCCCTCGCTCTCTCTCTCTCTCGCTCTCTCTCTCTCTCTCTCTCTCTCTCTCTCTCTCTCTCTCTCTCTCTCTCTCTCTATCGCTGAAGGTTTTGTTTGGATGTACAGATGGAATGGATTTTCTAATGAATTCCTCAAATTACGTTAATCCCTTTGTATATCATGTGACCGCAAAAAAGACGTTCATTCGTACAGAGGAATCTTCCACCAAAAGAGATTGTGTATCATCTTTTCTCATTCTGTATTGCATGAATGTGGTATTTTATTTACATTCTAAAAGTGAATATTAGATAAGGAAAAAAAGACATAGTATCTTGTGTTAACATATTTCTAGTTTTAGCATGCGGTTTTTATATAAGGCTTAAGAAAACATTAGGAAACATTGTAAGTGTGGCTAAAAGCATTCATTACCCCTGCATACATCGTGTATGAGTTTGAAAGTATTGCAACACACAGGGACTGATACTAGTCTCCGTTGAAGATGGATGACTACACCACTCTAACGGTTTGGAGATTCCATCAATTGTACTGTTTGTACTGCAACCTATGTGCAATAGGCAATCAAACTTGCGAGCTACAACGTTCTGCCTCACTATCTAGGTATGATCAGGGATGCTAGTCGGCACGGAAAATATTGGGACCTGGCAGCGGCAACATGTGGCTTTCCTCCCTGTGTGTGTGTGTGTGTGTGTGTGTGTGTGTGTTTGTGTGTGTGTGCGTGTGTGTGTGTGTGTGTGTGTGTTAAGTAAATCAGAGAGACAGCCCCACAGACAGGCCCTGTTCTCATAATTCCTCCATTCCCCCATTAGGTGCGTGTTCAGTAGAACCAAAAGATGATTTAAAACTGTTTACTAAAACTCACTTAAACATTTACCTTTCAGCACACAATGTGAAACCCAGAGGAAAAATGGCGGCTGGATGCTTTTGTCTTGCAACGCTCTGGCTGAGCTTTGTGACCCCTGCAGTTTTTAAAAGGCACCATTTAGTAGTGGCAAAACAGTGCAGTTCATTTGTATTTTACGTGATTGACATAATCATTCATTCATCATTGTTCATTTCTGTTACTGTGACAACTTTATTTTAATCACATAATTAAAATGGTTTTAACATCAGGCTCATGGGTCTGTGATCACCAACGTCGTTATCCAAGTTACCAGGATGTTTACAAGACAACTAGTCTATGAAGAGTCTAAATACTGCTCCTCTTTTGGTCCTATGTGTGTGTGTGTGTGTGTGTGTGTGTGTGTGTGTGTGTGTGTGTGCATGCGTGTGCATGCGCTTGCGTCTGTGTAAGTGTATATATAGTCTATTTTTATATCTTGTCTTGTCGGCGTCTCAATTGCTCATCCTAACACATTGTTTTGATATAGTTCCTCTTTATAATGAGTCCTAATCTTTTACTGTAAAACTGCTGGAAGGAGTTTCAAAGGCCTTTGCCAAGTGACTTATTATCAGTTTACGTTTAAACATGGATAGTAAATAAATGAATGTTTGACAACGCACTCTAGACCCTAACTTTTTTGTTTCATTTCGGAGATTCTTCTCTTGCCAAGAATTAAGAGTTATTCCCCTAGCCTCCTCTGCCTCTCTTAAAATCCCTTTTTGATATATATATATTTTTTTTGCACTGCTAACTCTTCCTACATACCCAACACCCCCGTTCTGATAGGATGTTTTGGAACAGAATTAACAGAGGTGCTGGGACTTCCCTCCCAAATACACACATACACTCACACACTGTTTAGGTCAGGGGTTGCTTGAGGGGGGTTGGGGAGGCTGCCGGTGTGTGTGTGTGTGTGTATGTGTGTGTGTGTGTGTCTGTCTGTCTGTCTGTCTGTCTGTCTGTCTGTCTGTCTGTCTGTCTGTCTGTCTGTCTGTCTGTCTGTCTGTGTCTGTGTCTGTGTGTGTGTGTGTGTGTGTGTGTGTGTGTGTGTGTCTGTGTGAGGGCAGGGTCTCCCTAATGGGGTTTTCTGGGCCACATTAGGACCTGGGGAAGTAAATGAGCCGGCGTGATTAGTGACTCCCTTAATGGCACAATCATGGTTCTATTTTAGTGCCCAGAACCTGGGGAGAGGGAGAGGGAGTGTGAGTTTGTTGCAGGCTGCATACCTCTCGTGTGTGCGCACAGGGACATGTGCATGGGCGCTAAGCCCTGTGATTACATACGTAAGTGTGTGTGCGTGTGGAATGTCAGGCCGCCGAAGTCGTCCGCTGACGCGTTGCCCCCGGAGACCGAAGCTGTGAACGGTGACAGGCACGGTGTCCACGGTGACGCGCTGACGGCCCGGCTCGGCCTTATCTCCGTTCTGGAGTGAGTGCAAAGACCTCGCAGAGCCAGCAGAGGTGCCGGGGAGGGGAAGGGAGAGGAAAAGTCGGTAGAGGGGACGGAGGTAGAGGGGAGGGAGGGAGGGAGGGAGGGAGGGAGGGAGGGAGGGAGGGAGGGCGGGGAGGGAGGGATGGGTGGGGAGGACAAGGGACGGTGGAAGGACGAGGGCCTGAGCATGGCGGGGGCTGAAAGACGCAAAAAGCCAAAGGAGCAACGCTCAGGTACGAGCGTGGATGTACGAGAGCGGTGAGAAAGAGAGTTCGCGAGCCACCGGGGGAACGACAAGAGAGGTTAAAAAGGGTGAGATAGTGTTCAAGTGAAAGGCAGAAAGGATGAGAAAGGTGAAAGGACGGAGTAGTATAGATAAGAGACGGTCCAAGGAATGAAAGGACTAAGTAACAGGGGGCATGGGAGCAGACAAAGATGAGGTTATTGGGCGGGAGAGAGTCACTGGTGAGTCAAAGGCTGAGAGAGGAACAGACAGGACCAGGAAGATAAGAAGGTGAAGAGAACTACAGTACGAGAGGGTGAGTGATAGGCTTTAGGGGGAGAAGAGCGAGAGAGAGAGAGTGTGGGAAGGGCAGTGCCAACTCTTCAGTGAGGGCCTGAGCATTGAGACACTGTGCGAAGATGATACAACACCAAAACACAACCCAACACAAAAACACAACACAACACAACACAAAAACACAATGCTACCCAACACAAAAACACAATACAACAGAACATAAAAACACAATACTACCCAACACAAAAACACAATACAACCCAACACAAAAACACAATACAACCCAACACAAAAACACAATGCTACCCAACACAAAAACACAATACAACCTAACACAAAAACACAATACAACCCAACACAAAAACACAACCACGAAACACAAAGCAGCATTAAAACCCAACACAATGCAACACTACACCACAAAACTCAAACACAACACCACAGCACACCACTAAAACACAATATCACAAAACAGCACCACAAAACACAACATGCTTGTCTGCAGAAAGCTGAAGTATCTGTTTGATTTCACATAAAAGAAAAATGTACATTCGAATAAGAACAGCGGACGGAATATATGTATATATATATATATATATATATTTGAGTTAAAAGGAGACTATTTTGGCCACAGGATGTGCAACGGGGAGCAAAATAAATCAAGGACTAGTTTAGACAGTGCCGCGGTCGTGAGTGATGAGCCACTTTTCTCCGTTTGGTTCAGTTCAGTCCAGAATGCCGGCGCTGGCAGTGACATCAGAGAGAGATGAGGCTAGTCGGAGAGAGACATCATGTATCTCTCCACCTCCTTCCGTTTCCTCTCTGACCTGAGGGAACATGGCAGTGTAGTGACCCCCCGCCCCCCCCCCCCCCCCCCCCCCCCAGACGTTTTTCAGCTCAGCTCGCTGGTATGTAGAGCGAGTGACTTAACCCCCCCTCCCCAGGCTATTAGACTCCTCCAGACTCCCCCACAGAGAGAGACACTGATAAGAGAAAATTGAAAATGAAGAGGAAAGGAAAAGAGAGACATCACTCTATCTGCAGCAGCCTTTTCCTCGCAATCTCTCTCTCTCTCTCTCTCTCTTTCTCTCTCTCTCTGTCACTCCCTCTCTCTCCCTCTCTCTCCTCTCTGTGGTCGATTAACCGTGAGACTCCGAGAGGCTTGTTATCAAGCTCGGAGACGATGGAAGTTCATTGGCCATGTTGCCTCTGAGTGATGGGGCTTGGGGGTGGGGTGCCTGGCGGCTATATCTTTTGGTGGGGCAAATTGGTGTGTGTGTGTGTGTGTGTGGTGGCGGTGGGGAGGGGGGTAGTCTGAGGATGGTGAGGATGGGGCACGATGGTTTATCTTTTCGGAGGGTGGGGGGTGGGGGGGTTGGGTACTCCAAAAGGAGTAGGAAAGAATGAAACGCCTAAAATATTTGAGAATGTTGAAAATGTTGAACGAAGTTTAAAGGTTTCATATTCTCCCTTTACACGACGTGCACTGTATCTTGCCTGTTAACTGAAGTGCCATCCTGACCAAAAGGACAGCCGATAAAGCAAGGTCTTAGTTTCAAATGCATCATTAAAAGGGCGGTATTTCACAGTTTATTTTGTTTATCTGCTACAGATCATAAGTCGCTTGTGTTTGTTATCACTCTTATTGTTGACATTTACAAATAGCAAACCGCAAGGGACCCAACGGAAATGGAGGCCTGATGTGTACTCTGGCCTCTCGGCGAGCCAAAGTCTGTCCGATCGAGACACCCTTGAACCTGATTTAGAGATGTCAGTCTCCCATGCAGGACTTGGTTGAAATGCTCGCCCTCCCTCTCTCTGACTTTTGTCTGATTCTACAGTGGTTGGAGAGGACGCTCTCAGAAGGTGACAGCTCCCAGTAAACATTCCCAAGAATCAGCTGGAGGCCTCGTACTGTCTGCCACGACGCATCTCTCCAAAACATTTGTTTATTGGCTGAAGAATGTGAAAAATATGGCAATGGCCACCAGTGTGTGTGTGTGTGTGTGTGTGTGTGTGTGTGTGTGTGTGTGTGTGTGTGCGTGTTTAAGCTGGTAAGTAGTATTGGTCTGACTCCCTGTGTCAGTGTTTTGGGATTGTGTTTATGTCCATGCATGTGGTGGGGCATGCGAGTGTGTGTGAGCAACGTTGTGTGTGTGTGGGTCGGGGTGGGTGTGCGTGTGTGTGTGTGTGTGTGTGGGGTGGGGTGGGGGTGGGGGGTGGGTACTTGGGGGTTCAGAGGTTTTCCTCCCTTCGTTGCGTCCTAATGTTTTTAATGATCCTACACACGGGGGCTCACTTTGGGATCTGGTGAATATACTTGCTGTTTAGTCTACCAATCACAATGGTGACAAAGAGTCTAGGTTAGTTGTGTGCGTGCGTGTGAGTGTGTGTGTGTGTGTGTAGAGGAGGGGGTCAGCGAGGACTTGTGGAGGGGGGTGATGGAAGTGCGGACAACAGTCACAGTGTAGCACTACCGATCTCCCTTTCCTCAGCCTTGACTGAGGCTCTGCCAAGAGCCCCCCCCCCCCCCCCAACACACACCGAGACTCACACGCACACACACATTCACGACACACATATTCACACACAACATTCTGCACCCCCTTTCCCAAAAAAGGCAGCTCTGGATAGTTTAAAGTGCTGCTGACTTTGAAGGGTGGTTCATGAGAACACATTCAAACTAACACATCCATGGTCAACCTGTAGCCAATGTTGAGACAATGTGGGACATATTATGTCGAACGTCTATAAACAGTCTTACACGGATAGGATATTTAAACCATGAGATTTGTTTGGAGATTTTTATTCTCGCAGAGGCTGAGGTAGAACAGGTGGAAAGTTACTTATAAAAGTACACTTTATGGGGGAAAGAAGGAGAGATTTGTACATGTTTGAGGATAGCTGCTTATCCACAACTGTTCAGCAACAACTGTTCAAATTGTTTTTGTCTGTGAATTATAAATATCTAGAAAAATTTAATGAAACACAAGCTATATTTCACAAAATATCTGCATTTTTCATATTCGATTTTATTGTTTTTCTACGTTACCTATTCCTATTTATGTTGTCAAATGTAATGGCTGCGCTAACAGCTTCAATTTGCCAATCAATCTATCGATCTGTAGAGGTCTATGTATCTATCTATTTAAGGCTCCTGAAAGTTTAATATAAGGCTGGTGGTCGACTCAACAAGAGTTATAGATCAATTTCCCCCTTTTAACGGACCTTGAGATGCACTTTAGTGTTGTTTGCGGGCGCAGTATATCACTCTAACAAGTCAAGAGATTCTCCTTGGTTGACAAGAGTGGAGCCATGCCCATGGAATTTTGCCTTCTCAATACTGCCATCCAGCGGAAAAGCATGCAGTTAGCAACTTAAACAATACTCTCAGACCAAGCGTTTTTTCACCTCTCAACCGGCTGTTATTAAAAACCCATACATTGCGTTCTTTTTGCCAAAGACAAGACCCTCAAACAATGGGCCGTTGCAAGTAAGAAACATTTTGACCACCCGACCAACGAAAGTTAGATGCTGTAGTATGTCCATTACTTTACAAGATCACACCGAATAAACGAAAGGGACACGTGTGCCGTGTCTCGGGCTCAGATTTTTTCCACGGATGTGGCCAAGATGGACTCTTACCACCTAAACCTCTACCACGCAACGCAACTAAATATTTGCCCAAAAAATGACTTTGCACGATGATATAACAAATTAAATGGAAATGAGTTAAACAAATGGTTACATAATGTAATACATTTGCAGTCCTAATGATAGCAAATTTAATTCAGGAAAGCAGCACATACGGGAGCTTCTTGCTTTGCCAACGTGGTAAATCCGTGTCTGTAGCCGACGGATTCATATTCACTATACTGGCCCATATTTTAGTTGACAATTGATAGGTTGTCAAAAGCAAAGAATTTGTAACGTTATTTTTAACTTGGCAGCCCATAAGGGTTTCTTGTCCCTTTCAGGCCACTTATCTCCTCTTGAAATTACTGGCAATTACTAATAAATCGTACCACAATCGAGACTTGCTACCACAACCGCGCCAGCTGAATTTTTGTCTCTATCAGAATAACAAGGTTCACTAATCAAAGAACTGATTACCCCCTGCCCTCGCCCCCCCCCCCCCCCCCCCCCCCCCCCCCCCAATCAACCCAATACCTAAGACCTAGCACTACATCCTTCTCTCTCTCCCTGTCCCTCTCTTTCTCTGTCTTTATTACATGACATACACACACACATACACACAAACTCACTACAGCCCTTTCGACAGGCACCAAGATCACTGGGGGGGGGGTCAAATAGTTCTTGGCCCGGCGCTCCTCTGCCTTGACCCCTTGGCCTCCCCCATCAGTGCCTCCTCTGTGCCCCCCGTCCATCCATTCCTCCTCCTGTCACTCCCTCCCCTGTGCGGTTGTTTGCAGAGGTCAGAGTTGTTTGTTTGTTCGGAGGCCCACCGTGTGATAGCGTGTGTGTAAGATTACGCCCCGTGGCCTATCTTAACCCGGGGGCCGAGTGGTTATCAAATCACCAGGGCTACTCCGAAATGATCATTTAAAGGAACACTTCCCCAGGAAATCACTGGCCGAGAGATAGCACCGTTCAGGCGACTTTATAGACAGATGGCTGTGAGTTGCATTTAGACAAACCCGCAAGAGAACTCCCCTTGTCGTCTTAAATTTTAATGCTATGAACATATGATGTTCTATTATGTTAATTACTAACTATTTTATCAGAACGGAATAGCTAAACCTGCTGAAAATGGGGTTATTGAAAAAATAAGAAATAGCAAGTATTACAAATGGCACCGTAAACCGCTTCAGGAAGTGAGTAGATAGAAAACAATATTTCTCCCTATGGAGAAAGGTGACGTCTTTGTAGAAAGACCATGGCAACCTCCTCCCGTCTTAAAGCATCTCTCTCTTATCTACCCTTATCCAGCTATCTCTCAGTCTGTCTGACTCTCTGCCTGTCTGTCTGCCACCACAAAGAGAGCTGTTAAGGCTGAAGGAACTGCTTGGTGATAGCCTGACTTCCCTCGTGGACGGTTTAGATACAACCCAGCTGTATGCGAGATGGAAAGATGCCGGACTGCTGCGTTGCATGTGTCTAAAAACACGATTTGTCATGGAGACCTAATCAATGGAAAAGGAGCGGTTTCACACACACACACACACACACACACACACACACATACACACACACACACACACACACACACACACACACACACACACACACACACACACACATCCCACCTAAGCACTAAAAGAAACTCTTCCATGTGGCCTCCCATTAAAAGCATGAAGTCAAGTCCCTGTTGTAACCACGTCCGTCCATGTGGTCACGGCAAATCTGTGATGAAATGACTCCCCCAACACTGGATCAAAACAACGGGGGGAGGCAGAGAGAGGGGTGGGGGACACACACACCATCACCTGATTAAGCAGCATGGAGGAAATGAGGGGCCTTTTTCTCTTCGGGAGCAGCCAGGAGGGTGGAATGGCCAGGATTGGTGGGTTGGTTAAAAAGGGGGCGAAGTCACAGATTTTAAATCAGTTCCATGGCCTTTAACGGGCACAACAGAAGCCCAGTGTGAGAGTCCAGAACAAAGAGAGCTGCAGCGGCCTCAACCAATTAACATTCCTTCTGCCCTTTATGACCCTCTGTAGGCCCGCCCCTTCACTCTCACCTCATAAAAGTCCCAAACATCAATTCTTGTAAACCATAACTGTCATTATAATCCCATTAAAAACAACCCACCGGACAATTTACAGTGCACACCGGGCCAAGTCTGCCAACCTTAGGGATCCCTTCAGTGGAACCAAACCACTCTCCAAACTGACCAAATACACTGGAAAGTTTATTGGAAGTAATTTGCCAACTATGATACCCTAGCGTGACGCCACATTCATGGGCCGCCCTGACATGTTGTGGTTCCTGGTCCTGATTTGAACATTTTCCTGAAAAACAGTTGAGGACAAGTAGACGGCCATCACTGAAAGGTTAATGCCACAACGTGATGTCACAGGGGATGCAGGGTTTTACCTACAGATTTTACAAGGGGCTATAAAGCACTGTTTGAAAACACATATACACATGTGCACCACTGTTATAGACCACATATGAACACAAAACTTTAGTTTTTTTATATTATGGAAAAGAACAAGTCAAGGATATTAGAGGGTAGGGTGCCTTGAAGAGCCACCTCCACTAAAAAGGTGGACAGTTACTTACAAACTTGATTGTTCACGTTGGGAGAACTTTCTAATGAGATTAAGACTATTATGTCCAGCCTCGAGCTCACTGTGTTACTTTAGCCAAGAGATGCGTTCCATCAGTATGGGATGTTAAACTAAACACACACATGAACGCACACGCTCGCACACATGCATGGACACACACACACACACACACACACTGACCTTAGATATATGATGATACCATGCATTTGCATGTATGGTTGTGTGTGCTGTGTTTGCTTATGTGTTTGTGTGGTGTGTGTGTGTGTATGGTGTGTATGTGTGTGCGTGTGTTTGTGTTTTTAGGGGAAAGCACAGAAACACCTCAGCGGACAGTGTGTTAACCCCATTTCCTCATATCTGCAGTGTGACATGCAACGCAGAAAGGGTCAGCTCCATCACCCCTCCCTCCCTAAGGTGAGCAGCAGAAGTCACCACGGCGATCTACCACGGTAAAAAGGGATCCACCGTCGCGGTACAGATAACCCAGGGTTTAACCTGAAGTTACTGTACCTCCCCAGCTCCAAATCCTGCTTCCTGATATGGGCCTCAGGATTGGGCCCTTGATATCCCACTTCTGATCCTGAGACAAACAATGCTGGGCCTCTTTATGAAGTTGCGCTTGTTTCTTTCCCAGATAACTGAGAATTGCAACATCAATGTTTGTGAAGGCCAAACCTACCGCGTCAAAATCATACATTATTGTCAACTTTGTAACTAGCCTTTATTATTTGTTTATGGTTTCTACGTTGAGATCCCAACAAACAGTATATTTGCATTCCTCAGACAAAAGCTTGACTGCCTTAGGTTTGTTGTTCGCACGGAGATAGCAGCTTTGGTAACTACGGTTGCATCATAGGTTTCCTAGGGTTATAGTATTTGAGGACAGAAGTGCAGCCTTGGACGCACATAAACAGCTTCAACGACCGCTTTCAAAGACACACAAGCACACCATCCATATACAATTTTTTTTATCACTTTCTCCTGTCTGCTTATTTCAAGACATAAAAAAAAGTACGCTCAATATGCATACAAAACATACTCAATCTTAAATTAATTATTTTAGAACAAAAGTAACAAATAGTAAGATTACTTTTAGTTAATTACAAAGATGTACTGTAGTATTGTCGGGTGCAATTCAAGTTAAAGATTATATGAGAGTAGGGTATAAGTTGAATCATTTACAAACTATGTTTCCCCCAACCTGACAAGAACCATATTTAAAACAACCGTGGTATCTATAGCAGGTACAAACAAAATATTTCTGTGTGATTTAGACTCCATGCTATGGGAATGGCTGAGAGCTATGGTACAGGGGTGTAAGGTGCGTCAGCTGTGGCAAATATGGCGTAACCAGATCCCTTGGTGCGCACCATGAGCGCCTGTCCGTTCTTGGTCTCATCCGTTACCAGCAGAAGAAACTTCTTGGCCACCTCGGACACTCTGGGAAAAACATAGCGTCAGTTTGAAACGCATCTTTAAAAGTGTTTGTGTTTAAAAAATGTACATTTTCATGGTTTAACAATAAATGTTTATGCCGTATAGATTATTATTATTATCGATTATGACCCCTCTTTTTGAGACTCTCGTCACACAGATTACATATACTGTAACATAACATTCTCATATGGAAATTGTATTTATTTTACTCACTTGACATGCCGGAAAAGGGGCAAGAGCTTGAGCGCTCCTACTATTGGTAGGATTACTACAGATATATGTGCTGTTTCAGAAAGATAAGGGTGTATTGAACTGTGCGAAGTGAACTTTGAATGTTTGAAACAGTGCTCCATTGTAAACATACCTAATAAAATCTGTGTTTGATGCCAAATATCTAGAATACCTACATGCGGGGGAGGGTTGATCTTGCTAACACAAGTAAGAGGGTGAAAGGCTTACTCTAGAACCCCAAACACCTCCATTATTTTCTCTGTTGCTCCTCTCAGGTGGCTGAACTGGCCTGATCTACTCTCCGAGCAGAAGGCATTGAGGATGTCAGTCTGGGCAAAGCCAGGGCAGATGGCGTTGATCCTTACCCCGTAGCCAGATTCGGTGGATGCATGCTTTGAAACACAATAAATGTACATCTTCGATAACATATTCATCATTATACTACTGTAAGTGCAAGAGCGTTCAGAGTGATAATCTACTCTAACCGTCATAAGAGCTTAATTTGTCATTATAATTTGGAATTAATAATCCAGTCTGGCAAATACTACAAAGGATTTGATCACCCAGAGGTGAAAGAAGGACATCTGCAAAAACACAAGTCTACGGAAAATGAATGGTTTATTTCAAATAAACTTGTGGAGAGTTACCTAGCACATGCCTCTACTCAGCAGTTGTGCACTTCACAGTAGATGAAGTAGTAGCTACAAATCACCTACTATTAGGTAAAAACGTAAGATAGAGAAGTGGTCAATTCTTAGTAGTGACAAAGTACCATGACATAGTAAAGGGGAAATTATTACATCCCCTCCGTTTCACTGTTGTTAGCGCCAAAGCTTGTTAGGTAAGAATTGTTTAAGGGGAGGGTCCTTTTCAAATGCTAGCTTTACCTGAAAGCAATTATTCATTCACTATCCAATAGCGATATAGGTTTTAGAAATGCATCGATAAAAATGTAAACCCCTTTAAAAATAACAAAACTTTAAGTTGATTAGTCATGTTGGTCACCCCTGTGCATCTCATTACACAGAGGGGTGTCATAGATTAGTGTGAATACTACGGTAGCTATGAAGCCAGTTACCCATACACAAAGACTAAAAACATCCTTACTGCCATGGCCCGGGTGAAGCCCACAACTCCATGCTTGGTGGCTGTGTAGACTGGAGTACTCAACAGGGGACCAAGGCCTGCAGGGGCAAAAGCAGAGTCATCCTGGCTTAATGCGGACAACTGTCCAGTTAATGTACATCGTGGTCATGAACTTGAATACATTTCATTAGCATGGTACTGCACCTGCCATGGAGGCCGTGTTGACAATGACCCCTCCGCGACCTTTGTTCTGCTTCTTAAGGTGGTCCAGGGCCAGGTATGTGCCCCGTATCACCCCGTTCTAAAACATGACAATCATCACAAACCTCACGTTTTAACAAGAAATGTTATGAACACCTACAGAAGGCAGAAACTTTTGTTTGCCGCTGGTTCATATTTGGCATCTAGTTGATTGTTTGTGAGTGGTAAATCAGAGCAAAAACAGACAGCATATTAAGAGTTTTTCGCAATTGTTTTGGCACAATTCTCGAATAACAATTAAAGTCAAATATGAAGTCACATATCAAATTGTATTGTTGACAATTTGAACAATTATTGTTGTATATGTCTTGCAGGTGTCTATGTCTTGCATGTATATACAGAATTGTGCCAAGGCAATTGAGAAACACTGTAACAGTGCTGTCTGATTGAATTAAATAGATATTCTTACGAGGTTTATAGAGACCGCTCTCTCCCAGTTTTTTTCATCGATGATGCCAGCATTATTAACAACAATGTCAAGACATCCAAACTTATCAATCGTTTTCTGAAAGGCAGCTATATGGAGATAAGGCATTAAAAGAGAAATAACACTCCTCAAATTAGTTTTGCTGGTGCACAAAAGCAAAAATCCTATTAGGCTAGACTATACTGGATATTAGTAAACCAGGATATTACTTACTAATTGTGGATACTTAGATATCTACCTTTAAATTGCTCCTCAGATTCAACATTGCATGCGAGGAACAGAGTTCTGTCCGGTCCATACTCCTTATCAAATTCTGCCTTGACACTTTTACCCGCGGCTTCGTTGATATCCAGCAAGGCTACCTAAAAAGCATAAATCGAACTTTTTGGGCACTGGGCAGATGTTTAAGTGTTTATTATTAGCTTAAAGAGGCCTGCACTGGTGTTTACATACTATATAGCATCGTGAATTGTGAGTTGTTAAACAATTGTTCTCAGTGCTGGTCAGTCAGTTACAACTACAACCAAAGTAACTCAAATGCATTTTACGTTCCGGCAGCTGTATAACATAACTAGAACGTATTCTCTTGGCAACGTTCCCGAAAAAAGGACTCACCTTGGCACCGTTTTGTAAAAGTACTTCTGAGAAACCTTTCCCCAAACCCTGAGCAGCTCCAGTCACAAGGGCAATTTTATCCTGCAGGGCCATCTTTAAGGCAATACGCAATGATGTGTTAGCCTAGTCTAAGAAGTTAGCCTAGTCTAAGATGAACTTGCGAAAATACGTTTTCAACACTTCCTGCAAAGAAATACAGAACACCATTTTGGTACACCGCACTCAAGGGAAAATATGTGATGAGGGCAACTTCTCCTCCCACTCGCTTGCGCAATACTACCAACAGGTTTTCTGTAGTTAGCTTTGAGGCGGTTGTTTTTTTATTACACTTTATTTAAAAAAATCTTTTTTGACTCGACTCATTTGACTTTCACGGTGTTATTTGATGCCTAACAACAACAAATCAGGGGCGAGTCTAGGATGGTGTTGAAGTGGGGTGGGGGAGGGAGGGGGGATAACTCGGCTAGGCTAGTAGCGACAAGTTGCGTTGAACTGAGTTAAAAATCACTTGTTTTTCGCTTACAATTTTTTTTTATTATTATAATTTTTTCTGGCTGAAGATACAGGCGACCATAGCTGGAATCGCCAATGCAAATCTTTCAGATACATTTTCTGATTATACTGTACATTATAGCCTAGGTATTTTCTTGGCCGCTAGATGGAGGCACAATACCTTGTGTCGTCTGGGTGTAATTGTATCAAGCATTCTGCCCAGATTCTTCCGAAACCTTTCAGCCTTGAAGAGCCTAAAGCTCAAAAGACAGTGAAAAAAAGTAGAATTCTTGAATTTGATAGTTCACTGATATCTATTTTATTTTGTCAATGTGCACGGTGCACGTGCAGGCTAAACCACTGCAGACAATATTATTATTAGATGTAAAGTTGCTTTCCCAAAACTCAACCGTGCACACCGAATAAAAAGGCCTTTTGTATAATGGTCACGTCTAGATGCTATTTTCTGTAATCCTGATTCATTAAATTAAAAACAACTTTAATTAAAAACAATTAAGATTATTTCCAGGACATAACGTTTTTGCTGAGTCAGAATCGCTGATGTAGGCCTACTGCAATTTGTGGCTGCGCACCATGGGTGCACACAGATTGCAAATTATTTATATATTAGCTATATTTGTAAACTGTCCGGCAAACATTTTTAGGAAATCTGATTGCCGTTTAGAAAAAAAATATTCCAACCACGAGTGTATAGGATTACCTCCCTAACAGTGCTAATATGTAACTAATATTAATCCCATAAATAACCACAACACCAATCGTTCACTGTATACTGTACGTACAATACAGCCATGCTCGCATTATTTGTTTGTGTCAGCAGTCTTTGTCATCTTTAGCCCCGAGGGAGGTTGGGCAGCTGCTGCTATCAGCAGGCTTCATGTCTGGCACACCCCATCCTGATAGCTGTTGCTCTTCTCCCTGGGAGGGGACGATTACATGGACAATCCACGCTGCGCTAATGGGGGTATGCGGCAGAGCCATAATATTGAGCATAAAGTCAGATATCAAGGGTTCATTGTTAGCTTTCTTTATCACACTACACAAGGCAGCAGCATGATAGGCTCAAAACATAGGGTATCGAGAATCATAATGTTGTTTAATTTAATTGACACTACAGGTCATATTTGTCTTATTTAATTACTGAAATTGGGTCCCTAGGGCATGCATCCACTCCAGCTGATCTTTGGAACTGTACTCTGGGGCGATATTCAGCAGCTGTGTCGAGCCAACGACTCGATAAAAAAAAGTGTTTTCTCACCGTTAAAACCTTGCGGTTCTCCATCATTGATAAGTACTAAGTGAAATATTGCTCAATATCAACTATCATGATAAGATCTTACACTCTGTTTCAAAGTACAGAAACCCGAATATTAGGCTTTGTACTTGCCTATTGCCCCAAGTGTTTTCAAAGGCATTCTGGACAAGACCATGCATGTGGTGGTACCTCTCCACCTGTTAGGGAGAGTCAAACCTCAAATGAAGTCAGAGTTTTGCCAGAAGCTAAGGAACTGAGAATGCCAGTTGGGATTTGAAAATGTAGACAAAAAAACAAAGAGGTATTCCAGCTGAGAAGGGCAGTTGCTTTTAAGAATTAAATTGTTCAAGTGTTAACACATTTTGCATGGATACAAACACACACACACACACACACACACACACACACACACACACACACACACACACACACACACACACACACACACACAAACAGCAGTTTGAAAGAGTCACTGAACATGATCATTTTGAGGTGGTGGTCCATTTCCTCCCTTTGGTAGTGACCGAGTGAGATAGCACCAGCTGGGTTGGCAAACATCCCTACCACAGTGAATCACCAGTTTTAGGTTTTCTGGAGCGTCATGTTCTGTTGCATTCATCTGGTCTCGGTGTAATAAACATTATTTAATTATTCAAAGAGTATTACTACATTTACTACTATTTTTTGTTATAGTTTAGTGGGCTGGAGTCTGTGCAAACTGCCACTAGGTGGTGCATACCACATGAGGTCTGAGTTCTCTCTCTGTAACCTTTGACACAGCTTGTCTATGCCACATCTGTCCTAACTGCCCCCCCCCCCCAAATCAACCCAACAACCCAATCACTATTTATTTAAAATATGTTTAATACAACTGGACACTTTTCCAGATTTGAACATCATCTGTGAATAGTCAGAGTGTAAATTATGCTAAATAGAGATGGGTAGTTTTTTTCTCTTACAGTGCTGTCTGGGGTGGAGGGAGGGGGGGAGTTAACCCCCCCCCCCCCCTCCCTTTGGGTGCATGTACAGTCTGTACTGTGCCACAGGCAGATATATAGCAGATCATAACGTTTCCACATGCCTTGCACTTTCACACAGCCATTGTAATTGTTCCGGATGCTTCTCGTTCGGACAGCACAGGATCTCCGGCGTGGGTACAGCAGGTGACAGCAGCGTTTGTCTCTGCGTTTAATCTCTGTCTCCCTCCATCCCTCCCTCCCCTGTCCCTTTTCATTCCGACGGTCCAATTCCTGACACCTATCCGCTAGACCCAGAGCCTGTCACCTTGTAGTGGTGCTCGTCATACCTACAGCGGTCTCCATTCCTGCCCCTGCCCCATTATCAGAACAGGATGAAGGCGACATGTGGAATATGGAATCTAGGTATCAAACATTTGAATGCTTTAATTTGATTTATTGAATGACCACAAGTCTCTACAAGATATCCATGTAGTTCTCCGAGTACAAATCCTCTGTGAGCTTTTTACACTATCTGTGATCTGTGAACTGTTAAGAGTGACTCTTAATTTTAACTGACGGCTCAACTTTTCTTCTTTCAAATTTCCCTCCCGTCTTGTGTGAAATACTCTGTTTTCACATTAAGAGATTTCCCAAATCCGGGCCACCCTGTATTTTTATGTTGCCAAAAACAGATTTATTTACAAATTAAGCAGCGCCCCCCCCCCCCCCCCCCCCCCCCCCCCCCCCCCTTCCCACCATCAAAACAGAAACAAAACTCTGAACCTGACTGACTTCTCTAACAGGCTGACTTGGGTGCACAATGCCCCAAGCCTGCATTGCTTACAGAGCAATTCCACCATTTGAAGCTTTTGAATTGCTATTTGCTGACCAGTTGCTGACAGGAGTTTTTATCACACCGGGCGGTGGTCATTTGACTGGCGATTACATTACTGAACAGCTCCAATGGGCCAGACAATACCAGTGGGCTTTACATGTCACTGATGTCATTGGCTGCAAAGAATGGGATTCTGCAGTTGGTAGAATATCACAGTGTTTACAATGAGGGGCCACCACAGGGTTGAAAAGGGTGAGTGTGTGTGTGTAATAGAGAGAGAGAGAGAGAGAGAGAGAGAGAGAGAGAGAGAGAGAGAGAGAGAGAGAGAGAGAGAGAGAGAGAGAGAGAGAGAGAAGTGAATGATTTTGTGTGTTTGTGTAAGTCAGATAGCATGTAGGTTTGGGATTTAGGTTTTTCTACAAAGTGAAGTGCATCTGGCAACGGTTTTCTGTGAGTTTGTGTCTGTGAGAGAGAGAGGAGAGAATGACATGAGAGAGAGACTTTTGAGTGAAGTTGGTTCACAGAAATTGCAGAAGACACTATTAAGTTATTCTCAGTGTCTGGAACACAAACAGACCAACAAGTTGTCAATTAAATATAGTTAAAATAACAATAGACTACTATGCAAGCAACTAGCACATTACGTAAGTCCCTTAGCATAAATGCGAATTTTAGAAATAATATGGTTTGACATACTGGATGAATACAGTTTCCAAATGTATCTGATAAATGTGTAATGGACAGTACTAGTCAAAAGTTTGGACACACTTTCCCATACACTTCAGTGGGAAAGTGTGTCCAATTTTTTTACTGTGGTTGAATTATACCTGTAGAGCTTTTAAACGGCAATTATGAAATATAAATATTGCTGTATTCTCATTACTGATTGCGTAAAAAAAGAAAGAATCATCCCTGAGTTGTTACAGCATGTGTGTATGTTTGTGAAAGTATTGAGTTTGTTTGTCTTTCAGCTGTATGTTTTGAAAGGGGAGAGGTCAAATACAAGTAGGCTATGACAGAAGAGGAAAAATGGAGAAAGACAGATCCACAATACACTTTTTATTTTATATTTATTTGTATTTATTTATAAATATAATAAATTATTGAAAGATTACCGATCTGACCCTAACGGTTGTTCATGGATTTTAGACCAACGAATCTCGGTGACTTGCAGGTTTAGTTTCATCAGCACCTCTCCAACTGTGCATGGGATAATGCAGGCCTCAATATTAGTTGGCCGTAATTCCTACTGATTCCAAACAACATCAAAGTTGCCGTAATACACATCATTATCATGCGGTACGTTATAGTATCCTCCACACACAAAATTACTCACAAAATATGATGCTTTATGCAAAATGCCAAAAAGGTACCAAGTCAAGCTTGTCCATCATAATGCACTTTATGTCACGCTACTGTATATTTCAGGTGTCTGCGTTACCATACATGTGTATGAAGGCCTGTGTGCTATGGTGGCACTGGATTTATAGGGAGTTGATTTGTGGAATTTGTTCGGAAAGTCTTGCACTCTGTTGCAGTGTATAGACTTATGTTACAATAGTTGCCAAGACAACCAACTAGTCCTGGTCACTCTTAACAGCATTCCTCTGAGTTTGATCCAAAGCATCCTAGGAATAATGTATGCTATGTGCAGTCAGTCATCAGTAGCCTGAGCTAGTAAAGTGCCTTGTGTGTGGAGTTGGAGACTTGGCGAAAGGATGAGCTGGGCAGAGACCAAAAAACATGCAAAAACAGGTCACACGGGTATCTTCTATAGATCGTTTGTCTCAAAGAAGACAAGACATATCTCTGATCATCTTATGATCTGATAGGGGGGAAAGCCCAATGGATATGGACATGAACTCTATAATATCTTGCTCTAAAGACATTATCAGAACTGTCAAGTCGATTGGCCAATTCCACTTGGAAATTGCATTAAAAGGGTGGTGCGTTTGACGAGTCTGGTAAGAGCAGCCATAAGGACACACGTGGTATATCAGAAGAAACACGTGCGTTAGTGTAGGTATGGTGAAGAAGTACTTTCTGTAGGTTTGTAAATGCTTTCTTCAGAGGGCGAAACCAACGTCATTGCAACTCCAGCTTCGATTGCGCGCGCCCGGAATTGCGTGATCACTCCCCCTCTGTGTGCGTGCGCGCTCCCTTGTATCGCGTGGTGGTGATCAACCATATTGCTGCTAGTAGTGGAGATTATCTTGTAATTTTTAAGAGGCTCCGGGACGCTTTTTATATGTTTTAATTTATCCTTTACCACTCTGCGTCTTAGACTAAAGACTATTTGGTCTAGGGGTGGAGTGGAGAAACGTTACAGACGAGTTTATTTCGCCGAATACCAAACATTTTCGTTCTTGAATTGAAGGAGAATTTGGGGTATCGTGAGGAAAAGGGGAAATGGCCACGCAGGTGGAGACTCTCCTGCCCAACAATCCACTTGTCAAACAAGAGGATCTTGGACATGCGAGCAAAATGATTCACGCCAAGGACTGTCTTGAGAAAGGGGCGAAGCAGGCGAGTGTCACCGACGAGGGAAGTAATGCCAAGGAAGACGGTCCACAACAGGGTAGCGTTGCAAAGAAGGAGCAAAACTCGAAGCAGGCGAAAGAAGACAGTAACAATCAAGAGAAGGACAACCTCGATCAAGAGGCTACCAACAACAAGCTAACAGATGAAGACGGTGGGAAATGCAGTAAAAAGGAATTTACAGAGGCACCCCCGCCCAAGGTGAACCCGTGGACTAAAAAAATGAATGCGGTCACCGTGGTCAGCATGAATGGGCAAGCACATCATGGTTTGTATTCCGATAGCTCAATCACTTTAAAAGTTTAACAGTGGTTTTGCTGTGATGTCAGTGCTGAGTTCAGGTGCTTTAACCTGCAACACACCAAGCAGCTGTCAAGATCAGATATGAGAGCATGCAGAGCCTCACTGTGGAGATTGCTGCATTGCATTCAAGCCTTCTCGTCTTTTGGTCTCTACCCGATCCTATGCAGGACTTGCTTTAGCAAGCAAGCTTGCTAGCTAGCTATATTTAGAGCATAGCCTAGGCCTATATTATTCCTGTACCCAAGCGACTGGGATAAGCTAGTGGGATGTAGCGTTAACTTATGACCAAAACATAGGTTGGTCCATTCAGTTGGATGTCAGTTGTGTGCATTTGTTTGCATGGACTTGTGCAGGGAGTTGTCTCATCTCACAGTATGATTTCAAGAGAACTTTTTCCTAGAGCTTGAAACCTGCTGTCTCCAAATCATGTTTTTGGTGGCAGGATATGACAACGATTATATACGTTTCCGTTTCGTAGATTAAAGATCTGGTTTACAGTTAACGCGTTTGCTAGATGACATGGCCCAGAGAAGACGTGGATCGTCTTTAACTAAGGGAGGTTATTGTTCAAACAAACAGTGGTGCACCCACCAACGACATGACATTATTGTGTGTAGCACGCGCTATAGCCATCAGACGACTAACATAGGAGTATTTTTCTTGGTTTTCTGTTTGGTTAATCTTACTGTTATTCCTCAGTAAAGCTTTTCAAACGGTTGCTGTCTTGCTTCATATTAGCTTGCTGTTGTAGCCTGCTTTAGCTAACAATACCTGACTGGGCCTAGTCGTACAGCTGGCTCGAGACCTTGCTAGCTTGTTAGCCTAAACTGGTAATGGGTGGATACCAGTAGACAGGCTTTATACTCGAGATTATAAAAAGTGGATATCTGTTGATCAAGTATTGTTTGGCTTAATTGCTAAACGCAAAAACGTCAAACATTTGTGAAGCTAACGCCAGAATGTTAATTCACATATAATTGTTATGGGTGTCACGTGTTCTCTCCACGTGTTCCCCTAGTGTAAGCGAAAAGCATGCTAACAATACCCCCGAAAGCCCAGGCATATGTTATGTCACAAGTTGACTTTTCGATCTATTTGTAAAGAAAATCCTCTACTCATAACGTCTAAGGATATGGCCAGCTTGTGTGTTGCCTACTATTTACCTCTGGCATATCAAATTTGCTTATAGCTGATCTCATCAAGGCCTTGGAATGTCATGATCGCATCATGCTTTTCAGCCAGACTGTTAGCTTGTTAGCCTGTTACATGTTTGAGCTTTCAAAAAGCTAGCTTAATGCTAAAAAACGGCCCAGGTATATTTCATTGTTGCTAACACGTGCATTTTTGGGGGGTTTGTTGTCAAATTATGTTTCTGAGGAAAATATGAACGGCTACTTACAGCACTGAACTAATGTTAAGGTTAACCTCTCTGAATGGGGAGGGGATCGTTGCTGTAACAGTGACGTATCCAAGGTTTCAGCTTGCCAGGTCAAAGCAACGTGGTCTCACACTGTTTCGCTCAACCAGCTCTTTGCATCTTGATAGTTCAAATGTATTGGTTTGCTTTCAATATGTGAATGTGCTTTTCCAGAACCGTTGCTCGTACTGCAGGTAGAAACATGCGTTAACAATACAGGAAGGCCCCAGCCCTCGTTTATGCCAAACCAATCCCCTCCCCCATGCCATATAGTGAACACCATGTTCTAAAAGTTTAAAGGCTCACATTGTATTAGGGAAGCAAGTTGGCGTGGATAGATCTAGAGGTCGTTGTGTTTTAGCAAACAGTTATAAATTGCCTATTTCGTTTGATATGCGGTGAGAATTTAGAATGACTTCTATCATCTCTGTCATTCAGTGTTGTGATTTTCAGGTGTGTCACTGTGTTGGCCAATAGCAGTATAGGGCTGGCATGGGAGTTTTAACCAGATAAACCGATTCAATAACGTATTGCTGCATATTTCTGCCATATATCAATTATCTATTAATCCCCTGATATGATGAAGCTTCTGCCCCAGCATATGAATAAACAACACTAGGAGTGACTACACATTAATAGCCTTGTGCCTCTTTTGCTCCACCATTTAAGCAAACCTAAATACCTGTGGCTTGCACTGATGCCTCATCACAGTGGGCAACTCCCCGGCATACGTTGTAGTTTTGGCCCATTTATCTTTTTAGAGGGTTCTAGAGTTGCCACCTGGTCATGTGGAATTAAGTAGTTTATTGCCTTTGTACTTGCCCCCAGCGTGTGTCTCATGTCATATGTTATACCTTGCAGCATTTTCTCCCAGCAGGTAGGTTCATGGTGCTATCGGTAGCCAGAATGTTGAACATACTTCTGCACTCAGCATGCTGACAGTGTTGTATTTGCCTGCTTGTCATAAAACGTAGTCATACTATCAAGAGACTTACCTATGTTTTACAATTTTCCAATGTGTCAGTGATTGACCGTACATACAGACTGGGCCAAAGCGCATATCAATATATAAATGTTTGTTAGTTGCATATTTTATCCAGTGTTTTTAGTCTTGGTGTCTAAAATGAAAACGGCATTCCCGGTCTAGCAAGCGCTTTTGTAAAGCCGCTTTAGTGTAAATTTGGGTGTCAAGGTCACAGGTGGTATGTTGAAATGCCAGAGCGGTCTTCCAAGCCAACCCAGATAAGAAGCACAGGACATTGCTGTACATAGCCCTGTGTGGCACCACACTTCAATGGGTGCATTTTACAGCTAGGTTGTTAGCTTAAGATTGCTACTTGATTTATTTTAGTCTGCTGAATTCAAGATTCAAAAACATATCTATTTTTTATTTTTTTTACCTCAGAGTAATTTGAATGGTGATCGTTACGCCACTCTAAGCTGAGTGTAGATTATGTGTTTAATGCATGCATATGCTATTTGAGTAAGCTGAGGCTCATTAAGCTCAACACATTTTATACATAAACGACGTACTAAGTTGCTCTTAAAGTTTCTTTCTCATATGGCCTCTCAGTAGGTCAGTTTGTTGTTCTTGCAGAAAGAACACCCAATCTTGTCTCCTGTTTGTGAAAACCATGCCAGTAATGACTGCCCTGGTCAATGCGTCTGATTAGCATTCCTTTACAGCTCAAGAACCTTCACAAGGAAGTGCTATTTAAGGCCATTGGAACAACAGGAGAAATAAAAAAAAATCTAACTGTATTAAAGACGCATAAGTGTCCTTTTAGATGATGTGCCAATCCAATTCAGTTTTCCTTTAAATGGTAGAAAGGGCACTGCCTCTTAGTAGCACACATCTGAGATAACAGCAGTTCTGCTTTGTGACTTGTCAGTAGGGATGGGAGTTGAGATGTACATGGCCACCTGCCGGTGTGCTCTCTCCAGGGTACACCTTTTCCTGCACATGCTGCATCTCTGTGTGTCTGCTTTATAAAAGCCTGCGTGATGAGCTGGAGCCTGGCTGTGTAGTTTACAAGTTGTTGGGGCCCGAAAGGGGTCATGAACTGGGAAGGAGTGCTGATGCGTGAAAGGCTAAAGTGGGATCACTCTCGCGGTACACACTGGCTCCATACCACTGGCCCCTGAAAGGACACTGCTATGCCAATTTGCCCCGTTGATTGGCTGCTGTAAATTGGGTTTTCTATTAGGGCAGCCACTGTAAAAGAGTGATGCCGGTGGTAGCCAATGTGCGGTTCTTTTTCACGGTTTCAATCTCAAACTGGCAGCCAAAGCGGTTTATATTGGCGCCACTGCCCCCGAAGTCAGCTCTAAATGTTCCAGCTCTTTTTAGAGACGGGAGACTTCTTCTCGTATTCTCGTCGGTCTGAACGGTCACGTTCTCTCTTCAAATCATGCATCATGGCAACTCGCGCTGTAGCATTCGTCTTATGAGCTCAAGTGTCCTCTTCTCCCAGCCTGGCTGTCTCTCCCTGCTCTACAGAGCAGCCCCAGTCCACCCGGCTCACTCAGCTGTTTATCTGTTAAAGGGCTGTGTCTGGTCGTGGTGATAATGGACACGTCCCTGTTTGATCTCTAGGTCGCATAAAAGAGTCTGTGCATGGCGTTGGTGTTTTTTTTGCTCGTGTATGCATGCTTGTCAGTGATGCCCTCCCCGTGTAGCCTTTGTTTAAAAATCTTGGTGTATATATCTTATATGGCATGAAAATAGCTTTTTTCCCGGAGTGGGTGTGACTTTAGGCTTTTATGTAGGCACAGGGTATGTGTGCCTGTGTGTGCGCTTCTGTTGCCATGGCCTCTGGCAGCCCGCACAGAGGTGATGGACACCTCTCTCCAGCCCAGCTTACTGCTGTCTGAGTCCTCGACACCACAGGAGGTGATGTCACCAGACTGGTCACGTGCTCGCCAGTGAGAGTCTTCAAGGTGTGTGTGTGTGTGTGTGTGTGTGTGTGTGTGTGTGTGTGTGTGTGTGTTGCGCAGCGCGCTGTCGTTTCCTCCATATTTGGTTTGCGCATACCGTCGTTCTCAATATGCGGTTGTGTTACTCCCCAGCTGTGTTACGAGGCTGCTCTATCCTGGCCCAGTCTTCCGCTCCTGCAGGCCGTTACTCATCTCGGACAATACTGTCGGTAGACTGCAAGATCTTATTAGCGCTAAGCACATTTGCTTTTTAATCACACGGTCTGTTCAATCCAACGCACTCATTCCACAAATAAAACAGGTTGATACCAACTTGTCTATCTGATACCGATACGATGATTCCGGAAACAAACAGCAACAGATTATCATCGTCTTGAAACCTTTATTTAACCAGGAGACATCACATTGAGATTAATAACCTATTTTTCACACAACATAAAATGAATCTAAAGTTTAGAAAATAAAGTAAATAAAATGAACATTAAAAAACATGAGTTTGCCACAGACGTACAGTCAGCATATTATAGAAAAGCACATTAACAAGCCTTACAAACATAAAAGACGGTTCCAGACGTCGTTAGACATCTTTCTTGCTTTGTCTTCACTTGACTGGGGAAGTGGGATTCTTAGTTTAGCTGCAGTGACACAGCTCAAGACATAGTGGCAGCCATATTGTATGTCATGGGTCTTTTTCTCTCTCAGATTGCTTTTGGCTCAGTAGTGTGCTAAAGGTTAGCCCAGTGGTGTCTTTATTTAAGGGTGGCTCAAGGCTTTTTTTTTTTCCTTTCTTTTTTCACTCCCCTCTGATATTTTGAGGGATAAGTCGTTTCAGAATTGTGGAAACACCCTCAAATGTGGCCGGGGGACTCCACCTGAGAAGATAGGAAGAAAAGAGGTGTCGAGGGGGGTAGGAGGGCGTCTGGGAGAGCTTTAGCGGCGGGGGCTGGATCGGTTCGTTGCGAGCATAGCGGGGGTTGGGTGGTGACGGTTGGCTAACGCTAATCGCTGCCTTAGGTCTTTTTGTGTGCAAAGTAAGCTTCGGAGGCTTGCTCCAATGGCTGGAAGGCAAGGGAGGGGTTTATGGAGACCGAGGGAGGCGAGACAGGATGTAAGGTAGACAGCAGAGGGGACAGAGTAGAGAGAGGCCAGAGATAAAGTCCGAGAGACCGGCTGAGCTGCTAGCGGCAGTAATCTGGGCCCCCACGAGCTGTCACAGCACCACAGGCCACGTGCTGACAACCCCTCACAGGTGGAGCCGAATCAGAGTAGCTCCCTGGGACAGAGACGCTAATGACAACATGACGCTCTTTATCAGCGCCCTCGCTGTCCCTCTGCCGAGTTCAGCTGGAATGCCTTCTCTTGCGTAAATTATTAAGCACATTTCAGGAAGCAATAGATCCTTATTTTTAGTTACACTGGTTACTTCATCCTATGCCTGCAGGGTAATTCCTTGAGCTAGACTGGTCTTGTGAGAAGGGGACTGTGTTTTTATGGCTCCCAACTCGGTGACTGGCTGGAGTGGTAGCTAATGATTTGGCACCAGACATGCGCCCCACCACCCACATGCCCTGCTGACCTGTAAGTGCCATCAGATTTGCGCCTGGGCTAGACAAGCGGATGGAATGGCTGAACTGGCAGTACATTGTTTTCGACGGTTGACCAGACGTAACCAATGGAAAGTGGCGCGTACTTTTCATTCTTCTGCTGGTCAAGGGTACATTTGGCATGAGAGCATGGGAGCACCAAACACATTTGGAAACGGGGTGCCCAAAAGTCTGGCTTGTTCTGCTAGTTTTTGGTGGTCGCATGCTGGAGTCTTCACTCAGACTTACATACTAGAACTCTATGATTAAATGATAGTTCACTCATTCACTCTTTTTATATTCTATGTTTAGTGTGGAAACACCTGAACTTGTAATCTGCTTCAGTGACCGATAGCCTATTTTTCTCTCTTCAGACAATGTTTGGCAAATTGGGAATATTTGTCTTGATAGTTAATGTGTAATCATTGTTTTTCCATTTGAGTACCTCCATTTGACAGAATGGGAATGCCCAATGATGTGTAGACTTCAGTGCTATATTTTTATTATACCTTTGGACAGTCCAGGTATCAAGCTATGACCCTCCAATATGTAAGAGTTTTAGGACTTTCTTAGTTGGGAGTTATTTCTATATTTAATGTGGAAAGCTTTCAAATGTTTTTTGCATCTAATAACATACTCTAATGACACTAGTTAGATATCGGATTAGTATTGCATATATATCAAGAATAAAAATGAAAAGAACCAGTTTTTGTTCCTCTATCTAAAAGCCTCTATAACCTATTCGTTAGTTAGGGAATCTCTCCAACTCCAGTGCAATTGTTGAGGGGAGGCAGGGCAGACATTGCTGGCTTCTCCGGTCATTCACAATGTCAAGAAGTGTCCATTGTCACGTTCTTGACAGCCAATTGCTTTGAATGCGGGAACACTGGGATATTTCAACGCCCGTTAGAAAGGTCAGGACGGCATTCAAAAAGGTCACATTAGAAGCCGACTGCACGTCCTGTGTCCCCCTCAAAATCCCAATCAACAAGTTTACCGTTCAGTCCCGCCCACAAATCAGTTGGTCCACACTTGCATGGCTTGGCCTAGTTTGGCTACCTCATCCTTCCCCCAGGTAAATAATAAGCACTCAGCCTACTGAAAGTGTTTTGGGGGTAGAACAATAAGATCTGTGATAGTGTAATTTATAATTTAATCAAGCCAGTTTTGGGTTTATTTTTTCCCCCAGTGTTGAATCTCTGAGAAGCACACAGTCCATGTTTAAGCCTGATGTTAAAACATTTCGATTTTTATTAAGTTTTGAATCAAGCATGTCATCTGCCCCAAGATGTGTGTACCCTTCTGTGGTAAGCAGTTCATGCCAGATTTGCCCTGCAAGTCAATGCTGGTACAGAAAGTTGACAAAGTGTCTGACCAGCTCTACATGACAAATTAGAGAGTAAAAGAATCTTAGAAATGTAATTTAGTTGGACTGATCCTGCTTTGTACAGAGATCACAATATTACCGCTGTTATGACTTAATTACATTTTTCATACATTTTTTAAGAATAGTTTAAGTATCTGTGGTTAGAACCAGCTTTCATTTTCCAATTACAAATATTGCTCTCAAAGGTTTTGAGACGAAGACCAAACAACGTGTGACAAGTTTCTCAAGGTGAATTCAAAACAGTATGATAAATGAAAATTGTAATAGCTTCTTGTTTTTACTTGGATCTATGTGTATCCAGTAATTGTGTATACTAGGGAACATTGTAATCTTGTAAACATTGTAATGTTATATATATATATATATATATATATATATATTTATATAAAACTTCATTTCCTTTGAATTAAAGAATGCCGCAAATAAATCGGTGATATTACAGTAGAAATTAAAGCACAAAGGGTACAATGACTCATCACTTTATATCCAAATTCACCCTAAATCGTGATACGTAAATTCTGGGTTTTTCTTTAGTACCTGTCAGTGGGATCAGTATCATCTAAAATTATTTCGCAACCTGCCAGGTTATGATTGGCATGAGAAAGGGTTGCATTGGCAACGGAATGTCTGAAGATATCAGTGATGGATGAGTTTAAACTGGCCTTCCAACATTCCACTTAAGTTGTACAATTTACACCCCAAATGCAATTTTCAAGCACCAAAATATGTTGCTGAGGATTTACCGTCAAGTGTTAAAAGCACACATTGGTCTACCCACCGTCATGAGCCTTAGGCTCTGCCCTGTAATCTACAGAGGTCGCAGTGTGAACCTGACCTCCTTTATGCTGGTCAAGGCCAGGGATTTGGGCCTTAAAGGATTTTGATACAGTAAGCTTAATAAGCTTCTGTGCATTGCAATACTGCATCATCTAGTAATACCGTTTGCCGTTCCATTACTCTGTGTGTTAGGCATATTGTTTATTGTTCTATTCTAGAAATCCAACTTTGGCTTCCTTCGACATATTTCATTTTTTGCTATTGAACTGGATCATGCTTACAAAACACTGAAATGATGCTGCAAATCACCAGTCTCCTATCGAAGGAATGCCAAGAATTGCAGTCTATCTCACATAAGCTGATGAAGAAATTGTGTGACGCTCTGCTCCACACAAAAGCGGTTGTGTCCCACTCCAGATTTGTAATTCAAACTGAAACTGTGTGTGTGTGTGTGTGTGTGTGTGTGTGTGTGTGTGTGTGTGTGTGTGTGTGTGTGTGTGTGTGTGTGTGTGTGTGTGTGTGTGTGTGTGGGGCAACCCTGTGTGCGTTAAGTCTTTGTGGCGTGAACGGTCCGTCCGTCTCGTGACCTGTTCCAACTTGTTTGTCTGTGTTTGTCTCCTCAGACACATGCACCCACGCTGTGCACATATTATTGTCCACACACCATGTTGTGGGTCCCCCGTCCCCCCCTTCTCTCCTCCTGTCTCTCTGTCCCTGTGTGACTAGTTCAGTGTCCAGGCACGCTCCGGCCTAAGTAGATTTGGTGAGATTTGCGCTGAGTGTCAGCAGCTTGGGTCAGCCAGCCCGTGTGGAGCTAGCTCCTATGCTATAGACCTTCCCCTCGTTTCCTGTGGTGCGGCTTAACTCTCACATACTATACTGCTGCCCCCCCGCCGCCGCCATGCTGCAGCGTAGGGACTTGGTGTGGCGATCGCCTGGCTTTCACCCGGAAGCTGCTTGGTTGTCGAGCCTTTTCCAGTCGCTTTCTCCAATCGATGACAAGCGCTCTGCCAGCCGTTCTCCCTGGCCCAGTAACAATACGTCCATTAGTGGAATCTCTTTTCCTCACTGTGTTGAATTGAATAGGGAGCTGGACTTATTACACACCTTAATTACAAATCTTGGCGTCTTATTGGACTCCACTCTGTCTCTCACCCCACATATCAATAACATGGTCAAAATATCCTTCTTCCATCTCAGAAACATAGCCAAGATCCGATCATCACTCTCCCAAAGCGCAGCCACCAAACTCATTCACTCTTTCATTTTCTCCCGTCTTGACTATTGCAATTCACTCCTAGTCGGCATCAGTGCAACCGCTCTCCATAAACTCCAATTTGTTCAGAACTCTGCAGCCCGTCTCCTGACCTCGACCAAATCCTCTGAGCACATAACCCCCATTCTCTCGTCCCTTCACTGGCTCCCAGTTAATCATCGTATTACTTATAAAATCCTTCTCCTCACCTTCAAAGCTTTACATAACCTGCCCCCCCCCCTACCTTTTGGATCTTCTACAGCTCTATCTTCCCACCCGGACACTCCGTTCCTCCTCTGAAATGAAATTGGTCACCCCACAAGCAAAACTAAAAAACTTTGGGGACTGTGCCTTTTCTAGGGCAGCACCTAAACTCTGGAACTCTCTTCCTCCTTTCATTCGGGATTCAAACTCACTTCCTATCTTCAAAAGCCATCTTAAAACCTACCTTTTCACCCTAGCCTACTCAAATGAACTCAAACACCCCTCACCTCTACAACATTTCTGTCAAATTTTACTGTAGTTTGTATTGCTGTCTTGTCTCGACCTGTTCTCCTGTTATCCGTTTGTCTTGTATTTCTGTTTTATTTGCCTGTTCTCTTGTTGTGAAGCGTCTTTGGGTGTAAGAAAAGCGCTATATAAATAAAATGAATTATTATTAATGGCGTTCTCTCTGGAGGATATTCGTTTCACATTCAGAGTGATATTGGAAAGGGCATCTCTCTCCGTTCGAACAGTGCTGCTGCTGCGGCTATGACAGATTTGTTTAGTGTTTTCTTTGGTTCTAATCTTGATACTTTGTGTGGGAAAGAATATTTTAAATCAGTATTACTATTTTTGTCCACGCCTGGCCCACATTTTGCTTGAACGCTGTATTAACCTTTACATGGTAGAATAGCATTCTTAAGCTTGTACATTATCCAACCAGTTTTCTGACAGTCTCTAGCCTACAGCCCATGCACAGAGAGAGAACTGTGAGGGGGAAAAAGTCAGTGGCTCGTCACAGAGGATGATTGTCTACGTCACTACTTTGATCCACGTTCACAACGAGGCCTTTGATTGCCACTCTTAGCAACAGCCTGTACTGGACTTTCTTCCCCGCAAAGGATGGATTTGACAACAGGGGCCTATTGATAACCAATCAGATGCTGCAAGTCCCTAAAAGAGGTCAAGATGTTACATCTCATTGGGCAAATGAGTCTATCGCCTTGAGACATCAGTGACGTGATTGGCTCTGTAATGTGGTGGTGCTTGTCGTCACCGTTTACTTTGAAGGAAGATAAACGGTAGATTTCATTGTGTGTCATTTTTATTGGAAAAACTTGGGTTAAACTGTTAAATTTGATCATTACGCATTTGATTTTCTTTCCTGCTGTAAGAAACGTTATTTTTATGCATTTGGAACTGTCAACACAGATAGTGCGCCTTTTCTTCCCCATAAAAGTTTCAGAAGTAATATATTTCTGTGTTAAAAAGTCTTACTATGATTTTCCAGTGCTGGTTCAACATCCTCATTTCAGCCTGTATTCTGATGTCAGCCATGTTTTGTTGTTTCTTCACAGAACCAACAGGCCCGGCCAAGGTTGTACGTGCTGGGAACCCACCTAGACCCAGACGAGGAGGAAAGGTAAGAGCGTCTGTTTGTCTTCCTGTCTGTCTGTATGTCTTTGTGCCTATCTGAGGGCACAACTCAATACATCGCAATATATTGTGCAAGCAAGGCAAAATATTGCGTTACCAAAAAAACGTTTTATGAAAGCTGTCATAGTATAAAGAACACACCAGCGTATGCATGTAATGGGATCTGCATTTCTATTTATCACTGTCATTGTAACATCCAACATCATAGCGCTATTTTTAAGTAGTCCATGACTGACTACTTGACTGATTTTAAGGCAGTACCTGCAAAGGGAGAAATGTGCCATATTTTCTACGCAAATTATAATAAATCACATGTGCAACAAAATGCTAAGATTTGGACCAGAACTTGGTATATTACAGCTTGCTTTATATTTTTAATTTGTCTAATGGAAACTGTGTATTAATAGCATTGTTTTTTGTGTTGTTTTATCTTCTGTGCGTGTTTGTGCTTGTTCAAGGTCGGAGACTTTGGCGATGCAAACAACTGGCCCACCCCAGGGGAGATGGCAACCAAAGACATGCAGGTTAGCAGGAACCAATAGGTTTCACTACAGCGCACACACACACACACACACACACACACACACACACACACACACACACACACACACAGTGCGTTAGCTGATGAGATCCACGTTATTATGATATCTATAGTAATTCATTATAATTTGTTTAGATGGTATGATCCAATATGGCTGCCATAATGCCGTGTTGAGATCTCGCGTCGCCCTAAGCTATGTTACCTTGAGACTACCTGTAAGCAATTGTCTGGCGTCGTCTTTGGAAATCTCCTCCCCTTTCTCACCTTAATTCTTTGCTTGATGTTCGAAAAAGATTACGTGTAAGTTCGAGATTTCTGAAGTCTGAAAATCGTCATTTCACTTCATGAGGATGTTCCTCCGTTACTGTAGAGTGGCAGAACATCCGCGAGTAACTGAAAAGTCGGAGATTGGAGATGTATGAAAACACAACAAAGGCTTGCGGTATTTGAAGTGTCACCACCTGCGAGAGAGAACGAGCGAGAGACGAAACCACGGAGGGACCAGAACAGGAGGAAGAGGTGGAGTCACGCGGGCCGCAGCGTGTAAATAACCGTCTGACACCGGCCCGGTGTACCCCTCCCTCCGGTTATGACTCGCTGCTGGTCGTTAGGTGGTGGGAGAGTTATTACGTTGAGCGACACCCTCGGTTCCCTACCCGCCTTTGCATCCTGGCCTTCCCCGAGCTCCGTCCCCACCGCCTATAGGCCATGCATTAAGCACTTAGAAATTCCTCTAAACGGGAGTAAATATTGGCGCGGCCCTTTCATCGCAGCAAGGATCAAATCACGTATTTGGAAAGGCGAACGCTCAGGCTCCTCGTTACGGTTCGCTCAGGGAAAGTAGAGCCACAAGTATTTTTAAGAAAGACAATTTGTCGCTCAAGACGTGTTCCTGTATAAAGTTCTCCTCCACTAAATTTTCATTTTTGGTCTAATTCCGTGGCTGGACCAGCCCTGCAGTTTGTGACCTGCACAGTGACCCAAACGGACCCCTTTTTTAGACTAGGGGGACTAGCAAACTCCCAAATGCGCCGCTAAATACATTTAGGTCACGTCAGGGCCAGGAATAGCCAGGTGCTCTGTAGCTGTGGGGAGAGACTCCCTATTAGAGGTATGGCCTTTTAGGGACCCCCTTCAATAAACACGTTTGCTGGTTCCCTGCTGCTATTCTGGGGCCTGGCTGCTACCACATGCAACCTTTCAACCACAGACCAAAGCACTCACCTAGTCCATAGATTAGTCTGGCTGGAAATCTGTTTTGATCTTTTTGACGGGAGCCATGGTTTTGGGCAAACTTCAAAAGGGTACAGTGTACAAGACGATGGTTTAAGGCTATAAAGTTTAAGGCTAAAAATGAAAAAGATTTTTTGTCCACTTATGTTTTTGGGAGATCTCATTATAAAGTGGTAGCCTAATCAACAAGATGCTCTTTGCATTTTAGCCAGTCTTTTTCCTTGTCATTTCTGCTAATAGCTCTCTCCAAGTTTGGTTTGTATTTCCCATTCTGCAGGGTGTAGACATAGAGCTGATGCACCACACCTTAACTTTCAACCCCCCCCCTCCCCCTGCCCACACGCTCAATGACCACCAGGCTTCAACAACTTTGTGCAGGACTTAGGCATTTCATTCAATGAGTTTCGTTGTCTAAAAATATTTGGATCAATTCATTGGTGGCCAAAATAGATAAGCAGCCTGCTCCAAACCTACCCAAAGTAACAATGACCTGCGCGATCACTCGACCAAGGTTTGAAAGGCTCAATCATCCAGGTGTTTTAGCTTGGTCAGAGAGCAAATCACCTTTGGTTCATTTAACTTGCGTAGAACAGGATATCTCTTTCAGGCGTACCTAGGCATTGAACAGCTATTACTGTGGAAATCAACTGTGTCCGCGTGTTGAATCAAACAACAAACTCCAAAATAAAAGCCCAAACTCGAAACGATTTGACTAGCTCGTTCTAATGTTGAGCCATCTAAGCCCTAAACGGTGCTCCGCCGATCAAAATAAGGATTGTGCCGCTTTGACATTGCAAATATGCGCCGCAGCACCAACCACCAATCGTTGGTTTTGTGCATCAGTGTCGCTTTGCCGGTGCAAATGAGCGCTACAGCGCGTTGGGTTAATGTCGCGCCTCTAAGAAGATTTGAAGTACGTGCGGCTCTCGTGGAAAGGAGCCAAAACAGACCTCTGCTCCACTGGGCTATAAATGAAGATCTGAATGGGCGAAACTGCAGAAACTTGTAAGCACATTTAGTCAGAAATGGATGGCATAAAATGGAACAAGTTTGGAGATGGCCTTTGTGTTAATAGTTTCACTCGGAAATTGTAGGCCTTTGGTGTTGCGCTAAGGATTTAAGACGTTACTGGCGGAAACACTGCGTTGAATTCACAAACAAAACAGTATGTCATTGCTTTTTTATGTTCACCATTGTTGTTATGGAAACCTACTTTCCCCCTCACCTGTATGTCTACCTCTCACTGTTTGGCCTGTGTATTTGTAATGGGATCTCCAACACATTCATCCATCCATCACCAGAGCTTCTTGGTTTTCACACATTTCAGTGCTATGCTACTCTCAGCAGGAGGACCCGTCTGATTCTCACTAAGCTAGATTTAGCGGCTATGTCTGTCTTCGAGCTAGCCGCCTCCATGCATCTCCATCCCCTGCACTCTCTAAGCTCCCCTTCCTCCCTCCCTCCCTCCTTCCGTCCCTCTGTTCAGATTGAGGTTGTGACACCGACGGTGTCCAGTCCCATGGCTGTCAGGCAGGTCAGGGAGGCGGGATCCACTCGCAGATCCCCCGTAAGTTAACCCTCCGACCACAGCCCGCCGGGCCACCCAACCCAAGGCAGCCACTCTGGGAATGACGTATTTGTTGACTGCAAATGGCTGAGAACTGGGAGTGGTGTGAATGCAAATGGGTAGATTGGCTGGGTGTGGTGTAGCTTTGATAGGGGCTTTTGACTGCCTGCTTTTGTTGCTGTCAAACAACTGGCTTAGAATAAAGGAATATATGTTTTTTTTTAAATAAGACATCGCAGGTCTGCCGTTATAACCGTTGACTGTGTGAGTCACACACAACATTCTATTCAATTAGTTTAAAACCTAGTTGTCATCTGATTGCTACCAAGTTGAGCCTAGCAATAATCGTGTCACTCAACATGTTGCTAATGCTAATGCTAATTGAGATAACGCCTATTTCCCTCTTTTTGGTCTTGATGGGATATTTTGGTTTGACTTTCTTCGGTGCCTGTTGTGCCTGGCGTGCATTATGAATGTGATCGTTAAGCATGTTCAACGAGAGTGGTATTGTCGGTAGTGTATGTTATCGGACAGCAAACTAAACGTTTGTGCCAGTGCACACGGTGTTGGTTGTTACTCAACATTCTATGGTTTTGGGTGATTAAACCGTTGCATTCAGACTGAAAAAGGCAAGTTTTACATTCATAGCTTTGCATGATCATATGTAAAATGTCAATGTTGTAGTGCAAATCCAAAACACCGAACTTGCTTGATTTGACTGAGCTAATTTCTCTACAAGGATAGTCAAAACTATAAGCAACTGTAACCTTTACCACTTGCATGTGTAGACACAACTCTTGTAGGGTTTTGCTGGTGGACATTGGCAGGTTTTATCACTGTTCAGTTCCACAGAAACAAAATCATGCAATACAAGGCTTGCTGACATCTCCACGGCAATGTAGGTGTAGGGAAATGTAGATTCTCCGTGACAGACAGGCTTCCTTAAAAGTTAGGGTGTTAGTAAGGTCATGTTCATGGCTGTTTTTCTTATGGCCACGCCTAGACTCACCATCACAAATCAGCTAGACCACGTTTCATGTTATTCATTTTGCTGGTAGATCTTAGTTATGTCAGTTTTATTATAAACATTTTAAGTTTTCATTCCAAGTGTACGACATTGTGCCTATCAAGTATAGCCCCGCTCAGGCCCAAAAAAATCCATTTGCGTCACAAACAACCCCGGTCGACACGCCATTAACATTGCATTTAGATGTGGTAGTGTCATGGCTGCCTTACTTCCCCCTGCATAATCTAAACCCATCGTTGAATCAAACTGGGATTATTCTTAATTTAAACGCTTGCTGTTTCAGTTTTTGAATAGACCATGGCGAGGCTCACCAGCAGCATGTGTTGAAGTGCCATTTTTTTTGTTTGTTTAGGAAAATAACTGTTCTTTTTGAAACATCTCCTCAGGGCCCCAAGAAACCGTTGGCAAAGAAGGAGTCCAAGGAGAAGAGGGAGAGCAACGAGGAGAGCAAGGAGAACCACAAGGCCGCCAAGTCGGACGACTCTGGAGAGGAGAAAAACGGAGATGAGGACTCTCAGAGGAACGGCCAGAAGAAGAAAGGTGTTTACGGGAGGAAAAGCTCTGTACTGGTTGAATCCATCCTTTTCTGTGACTCACACCCGATCCCTGAGGAATGACAGTGCCGAACGTTGTTTGATAATAAAATGATGCTTAGCTCTAAAATTTAAATAGGGAGCCTATGCAGACTAAAGATAATGGACAGGAACTTACAGTTTCTGCTTTTTCTAGTGGTTAACCTTAGTTGGCTTGGCTGTCAGGCAAAGCCTGCTCTTTTGGCACCACTTTTTCACGGATTATTACCTCCATTAAGCATAGTGTAAGCTATTTCTACTGAAACAGTTTGCACTTGTCTAGCTCTCTGTGAAATGATAATCTGGGGTACTAAAAAAGCAGATTGCGAATCGTTTTTTCTCTGGTGTTTAGTAATTATATTTTTGGCTGACCGATTTTATTGAATAAGAATGACTTAGTCAACGCTACTGACTCGAACATATTTTCTCACTTGGCCTGTAAGCCCTCCACTGTTTCTCACTGGTCTTAAAATATAACATCCAAACCTCACAGCATGTTTATATCAACAGAAGTCAAGTGGGGTCAGAAGGAACGACGTATGACGTTTGCCTGTCTGGCACCTTTTATCTCAGTTGGTCATATCCAGAAAGGTCTACTTGATTAAGATATCTGATCATAATGGCCTAAGCACTGTTCTCTGGGGTTGTTAGTCATACGGTTTACACAGAAAAGGTTTAACAGGGGCAAAAAAAAAAAAAATTGCCCATTCGTCTTAAAATATGTACCTTGATTCATATGAAGATGGGAAGAAAAAAAACTACACTTCCCTGCTGCCTGTGACTGATAACATGGCTGAGTCTTGTTGGAGGGAAAGTTTTTCTTTGACGAAAGCACCCATGACTCACTATCTCTCCCCAGGATGAGGCCATGTGATCAAAACCTGGAAGGCCAGGTCAGGCCCTATTGATTTATCTCTGTATACAGTAATGTGTCTCTCAGCGCAAGGACCCCCGGGGGCTGCCAGGAGGTAACAAACATCAGCTGTGTCTGCTTAACGTGACAAATGATGCAGATGTCAAAGTCGCTGCTCTAAAACCCCAGGTAACCCGTTTCCGTCCATGGTTGCCTGTACCAACAGAGGCCTTGTGGGAAACGTTAGCAGTCACAGGGTGTAAAACTTGATTCATGACTCACCGTGCCAGCGTGAGTGAAAAGACCGGCTAGGTAGGTCAATTTAGGTGTCAATTTAAGGTTGACACATCAACCACCAGAGCGCAATTGGTGTTAAGCGTGTTAAGCATAGGAGATAGGCTATTCCTGCCTCTTTCCAACTAAGATAAATATGTTTACACACAGGTTTTTTTTTTTGTATCTCTCTCTCTCTCTTCACTCTCTCTCTCTTCACTCTCTCCCCCCCTTCCTGTCACTTTCATCTATGCCTACGCAGTGAGCTGATAGGCAGAGGGCCACGTCACATTAACCGGCGTTTAGCTGTGTTCAGAAGTGCCAAAGTGCTCTTTTGCTCTCCAGGCACGCTCTTCCCCTCACTTTCTGCAGATCACTGACACAACCTGCTGGCCATCAAAAGCACTACAGTGGTTACATACATACATATATATTTAAAAAGTGAAGGGAAGCAAATAAAATAAAGAAACCAAGGACTTTTTTTTATTATTTTATGTATTCTTTTTCTGTTTTGTTCCGCTCATCCCAATGTAAACATTCAATGACCGTTTTTAGGAAAATGTGTGTTTATCTTCAGGAATTAAATACCATTCATCAACTTTTTTGTAAATCAAAATTCAAGCCTCACACTCATGCCCATGTAGCTCCACCTAAAAACTGTTTGTATGATAAACTAGGGTTTCTCAGAGATGGATCAAAAACATGAACTGAGTTTAAGCTGACACCACTGTCTGTTCCCCGCAATAGGAAACAAACACAAGTGGGTTCCACTGATGATCGAGGTGAAGTCTGAGGGTCCCAGGGAGCGCTCAGCCTCCAGGAACAACAGCCGTCAGAACGATGTCCCCCGCATGCCCCCCAACGCCAGGAACGACCTCCGAGGTGAGGGCATGACCTCATCATTGTGCGCCATTTGAAGTCATAGGGCTAGAGATATTTGTGTTGTTTTGTGGCGATGCTAATCATTAATTATTATTATTTCGACATGCAGAGAAGGTTTCATGAAAGTCTAAAATTCAATCCAGCACAACAGTTATTTAAATTACTTGAAATTGTGATTCAAAGTGAAAGAATATGATTACTAGCGATCTTTTTTTTCGGATGGGGATCGATCCATTCCATACATTCACCTAATTACACAACAGCCTTCAGCCAGGATTCACTCACTAGCTCACTGATATGATCAATCCATCCCTCTTTGTTATTTAAGTCAAGTCTCTAGGCCTTTAACTCCGATCGCAAGCAGTCAGCCATTTCATTAAGATGCCAATTCGCTCAAGTTCTGGTCATTGAAACTCTTCTCTCTTAGCAATGGCTATAGTTTGCTCCCCACAATTTCTGTTATGGGCAGTTGAATGTAAAAAAAAAAAAAAAGACTAAATTGCATTCTATATTTGTTTTGTATTGCGTTTATTAAGGCGTAACTATACACCACCGTTCAGAGCTTTCCCGCTCCTTTTACCAAATTTGAAAAACCAGTACGCTTTTTAGAAGGGATATGAGACAGCTGTGTAGATGAACAGGCCCATCTACTGTCTGTGTGGAAAATCCTCTTCCTTCAAATGAGTGCAACGGCTGCTGAAGCTACACCATGCGTCTCCAACAGGAGTGAAATTATATTTTTCTGAAGCCAACGTAAAAACGACTAAAGATAGAAAAACAGTTGTCCCATTACTTTGTGTTGGACATTTACATGAGCGAAATGTAACCGAGTACATTTACAATAATCCTCTTATTCATTGAGTGACTCGGCGTATTAAACTCAAGTCTGACGTGTGTGTGTGTGTGTGTGTATGTATGTGTGTGTGTGTGTGTGTGTGTGTGTGTGTGTGTGTGTGTGTGTGTGTGTGTGTGTGTGTGTGTCTCCTCCAGACTGGCACAGCGGGAAGTACGAGCGTGAGTGGCGTGACGACCATGACGAGGTGTCCAGCGTGAAGAGCGAGGGCGCGCCCTTCCGCGGCGGGTTCAGAGGTCGCGGCCGTGGGAGAGGGAGGGGCCGGGGCAGAGGCAGAGGTGGCAGCAGAGGTGACATAAACAAACACACTCACACACGCGCACACACACACCCTCACAAAAAGTCATTAGTCAGCAGCACTTAAAATGTCTATCTCACAAGCGGCCAGTTTGCTCCTTTTTTTTTTTTTTTTTTTTTAAACACCAATATAGTTTGTTGGCTTTCCTCATCTCTGTTTTCGGACTGCGTTTTTGTGGTCGTGTGAACTTCCCATGAGCAACAGTTGCTTTCAAAGTAGCTTGCGTGTCCCCCCCCCCCCCCCCCCTCCTCCACCCACCGCTCCGTGGCTTTGGCGCTAGCGCTGCTTGCGTGAAAAGCACAGGCCACCCTGTGACCCTCCTCTGGCCCCCACTAAAGCTACAGGGAAAACAAAAGCCCTCTAATAACTACCGGGTCGTGTTGGTACAAGCCAAAGCCTGTGATCCCTCTGGGATTTATCAGGGGGGGGGAGAGGTAGATAGGGGTGGGAGAATAGGTGTAGGGAGGAACGGGGGGAGGGGAGCAGAGTTGTGGAAAGGTGGAGGAGAGTAGTGTTGAATAGAAATGAGTGGAGCGGGTAGAGGAAGGAGGGGAAACGGGGAGGACTTGCTGCAGCCAACAGCTTGTTGATTTTGGCAGCCTCTCCTCTCCAGGCTGGTCCGGGAGAAGAAGCCCCAGGGGGGAGGGAAACACTGCCACCCTTCATTTGCCGAGAAATCGAGAGTGAAGAGAGCGCAGCAAAGTTCAATCCCGCCCTTTCTTCTGCCCGCTCCGCTTACAGTTATGAAATCCAGCGTACTTCTCTGTCTCTCTCCCACCCCCCACCCCACCCCGCCTTTGCTGGAGTGTAACTTGAAGCAGTCGGAGAATGTCCCCCCCCCCCCCCCCCCCCCCCCAAGGGAAAGTTGCTTTCGGTCCAACCAACTTAAGACACACGTCGACTCACCCTTCACCCTACAGATTAGCCTTATATTTGCACACACGGCCGCCGCATACACCGCAGACTTCTGTCTTCTGGCAGACATACGTGCACAATAAAAAAAACACATTCAGCTCTTTATTAAAAGTTCCCTGATGTAGTTTGCTTCCCCCGAGATATTCGACGCCGTAGAATCGGCGTTAGGAACGGCACCTCGTCCTAACCCGACGTCCTCCCTCCCTCCTTCCAGGTCACTATGACTACCATTACGGCTACAAGGCCTACGATGGGAAGGATGGAGCCTACGGCCAGAAGTTCAACAGCACTGTGACCTACTACTACGACAACATGAGCAGCAACGACCTGTACTCGGCTGACCAAGACCTGCTCAAGGACTACATCAAGAGGCAGATGTGAGTACTGCACCCAGTCCCAGCCCCGCCCTCGCCTATTGGTGGAGAAGAGTTGCCATCTGCCCATAGCGCAATCTTATTGAGAATGGTTTCCACCATGCTTCAGGCGCCATCTAGTGGCCACTTCCGTGCAGGTCAGGGACAAAGTGTCAAGTTTCTGTTTCACTGTGGAGCATGGCTTTACATGTGTTTTGGATTCTAGGAAATTGCTTTCTTTGTAAAAGCTTGTAATTTTGCCAAAGTGAATAAATACAAGTATTAAATGACACATTTTTGAGTTGTCTCTATATAGCTGATGAGTTCATGTTTGGTCTGTATGTTCTCTTTTCTTTTTTACTGAGCACAATGTACGCTCTTTCTCTTTCTCCACCCACCCTCTCCTCCTTTTGGACCACAGTGAATACTATTTCAGTTTGGACAACCTGGAGCGAGACTTCTTCCTGCGGAGGAAGATGGACGACGAGGGCTTCCTGCCCGTCAGCCTGATTGCTAGCTTCCACCGAGTCCAAGCCCTCACCACCGACGTCAACCTCATCATAGAGGTACAGAGAGCCAAAGGGCTTCCACCAGGCCAGGCCAAACCGGTAGCGCTTAGTTCAATCCATGGCCGCTCCGTGTGAAGTTGGCTGGAAAAAGACCATGTTCAAAAACTAAAATCGACAGGTTGTTGTGAAAAAATCCATTCACTTTGTATTGTTATATTATTATTGATATGCGTGAACTGACTGAACAGTCAACTGTGTTTCCTGCCATTTTAAATGATTCCACTGTTTGTCTTCACTCTGCTCCCCCCCGGCAGGCTTTGAAGGACAGTAAGGAGGTGGAGATCATTGACATGAAGATCGGCCGTAAGGTGGAGCCGGAGAAGTGGCCTCTACCGGGCCTCGGCATGGCGGAGCTGGGCCAGACGGACTTCTCCCAGCTCATCAACTGTCCCGAGTTCGTCCCTCGCCAAATGGTGGAGCCACAGACAGGTAAGCTCAATGTGAACTTAGTGCATTGGTAAACTCAGCGAGCAGCTAGCCTCAGTCAACTGAACTGTTTCATCAGACTCTCACAGGACCTTTGTGTTCACAGCAATGAGAGGTAAAAAAAAATATATATATATATATATGAGGGCAAATGCTGTTGATTTTTACCAGCTTGGTCTTTCACTCTTAAGTATCCAAAACGTATGAGATTATACTGGGGTTATATTGTGCAAGCATTGTGAAGACTTTTTTTTTTTCTCATATTTATTTTAACTTAATTAATATTTCTCAAACATGTCACTATATTATTATTGTTACCACCCCTTAATTTACTGCTTTGGGCACGCTCCCTGTTGGCAAGATGGCAGAATTGTTTCTACATGCATGTCAGTAATGTCAGGAACTTAGGCCCAAACGAAACACTCAAATCAATCACTCTTGTTTTATCACTCACATTGAGACCACGGGGGCCAATATGTTTGGTATGTGCTGTATGAATCATGGTTGAGTGGTCAGAAATCACTCATGGCCCCAGAATCCCATCCTGCTCTTTTGGTTCCTACATGCAGAGGTTTATCTAACCCAGGTGTGTGTGTGTGTGTGTGTGTGTGTGTGTGTGTGTGTGTTTTCCCCTCCGTTAGACTCGGCCAACAAGCAGTCCACGCCGATGCGTAAGCCCAGGGCCGAGGACGTGTCCAACCTGAAGACCATGCCCAAGGGCCTGTCGGCCAGCCTGCCCGACCTGGACTCCGAGTCCTGGATCGAGGTGAAGAAGAGGCCCCGGCCCTCCCCTGCCAGACCCAAGGTGAGACCCTCGAAGGTGAACGCGAACGTCGCTCGCTTTGTTTCCCCCCCCCCCCCCCATATTTCTCCTCACCACTCTGGGCCACACTGTTCACGTCGCTCTGTTCCAGTTCTGTCGTTCCTGCGTTCTCGACACGTTTTCATTTGCTTTGCCCCTTTCTCCACCTCCCCGTCTCCTCCTCATGCCAACCTCCACCTATCATCTCCTCCTCCCCTTGGGGGGGGGGGGGGGGGGCTTTGGTTGACTGATGTAGAACCCCTTCCCACAGCAGCAGCAGAAGGAGAAGGAGAAGGAGGAGTCCTCTCGTTCGCCCGTGCCCCCGCCCGGCTCCTCCCCCGCCCCGCCGGCAGCCAACAAGGAGGGGGCGGAGCCGGAGGAGCCGGAGGAGCTGGACTTCATGTTCGACGAGGAGATGGAGCAGATGGACGGCCGGCGGAACACCTTCACCGACTGGTCCGACGAGGACTCGGACTGCGAGATCGACGACCACGACGTCAACAAGATCCTGATCGTGACGCAGACGCCGCCGTACCTGCGGAAGCACCCGGGGGGCGACCGCACGGGCCAGCACACGTCCCGCTCCAAGCTGACCAGCGAGCTGGGGAAAGTCATCAACGACGGGCTGTTCTACTACGAACGCGACCTGTGGGAGGACACGTACGAGCCCGAGTACGCCACCATTAAGGTGAGCGTTGGAATGCCAGGATCCCAGTGAGTATTTAAATATGGTCTTGGTGGGAATGCCAGGATCCCAGTGAGTATTTAAATACGGTATTGGTGGGAATGCCAGGATCCCAGTGAGTATTTAAATATGGTCTTGGTGGGAATGCCAGGATCCCAGTGAGTATTTAAATATGGTCTTGGTGGGAATGCCAGGATCCCAGTGAGTATTTAAATACGGTATTGGTGGGAATGCCAGGATCCCAGTGAGTATTTAAATACGGTCTTGGTGGGAATGCGCTCCCTTTTTGGGGAATTATAAATCTAATAATTTTTTTCATTATTATTATTTTTTTTGTCTTAAACTAAAATAGGTTGGAAATGCCGTCGCTTATTAATATATTATAAATCAAATATTAATAATATTCATTTACTTCAAAGTGAAATGTTTAGAGTGGGCCACCCCCTCTAGCTCTGTAAAACAGGATGTGTTGAAAACAAAACGCTTCTAAATTGTAAAAATCCCTAAACCAATAGTCCATCAGAACAACACAACTGATACTCAATTTAAGCCAACCATTCTGACAGGTTCCAGGTGGTTATTCTCAACATTGGAGGCTTTTTCTTTCCAAGTCTGGATGGAGTAGCAGTTGTGTCTATATATTATATCAGCCACTTTGCCCAGGCCGTTTCTGGTATATGATCGGGTGAACAACAGAAAGGTTTTTTTCTTTTTTGTTTGTTTGTCCGCTGCTACCATTGTGGCATTGTTGTGTTCTTTGTGTCCTTCACGTGCGCCCTCATCCAGCGGCCTGTGGAACACGGGCCCGTTGTTTATAAATAAACCCCCCAGGCCCAAAGCCTCGGCCTGAGCGTCAGGCTTCTTCTGGGGTCGAAGGACGGATCCTCAAAGATCTGGGAAAAACACTTGGTTCAAAATGGAGGAAAATGTGAGTTTTGCTCACCGGCATTTTTGGGACGGTGTTTTAGTGGAGTTTAGGCGTTTTTTCTTTTGAGTAGCGTAGCAAGGGGGGGGGGTTGTCTTTGAAGAAGGTTTAGGCTTTGTGTGTTATGTGGTGTGATGGTCGCTCTGGGTGATATAGCCTTGTCTGTACTGGGGAGCGTGCTAGTGAGGCAGAGCACTCACGCCTGGCGAGAGATGAAGTCGACAAAGGTCTTTATGGCTGCCATGTTTTGCTGCTGTATTTCAGTCTCAAAACTCGTCCATATATGGTCAGTAACGCTGTCATCATTGATTAGCAGTCCATTTAGTCTTTCCACTTTGACTAGTTATGTAAAATAATATTCACGATAGTGATATTTAGCTGGTTATAAAGCGAGTGTGTTTAATTGGTTATAGAGTAATGGCTGATAATTGCAGCGTTTAAGTGAAAGCAGAATTTCGTAGACCCCAGGTGATTTAAAAAAAAAAAAATAATAATAATAATGTAGGCTTGTTTTTCCTTTTTCAGCTTAAACATTGCGTTCCAACCGTTTTTCCTGTTCTCATGTTTCTTTGCAGCAAGAGGTGGAGAACTTCAAGAAGGTCCACCTGATCAGCCGTGAGGTGTTTGACTGCCTGACCCCTGAACCCCCCGTCGACCCTAACCAGGAGGTTCCCCCGGGCCCCCCACGTCCCCAGCAGAGTAAGCCCTTTGACATCCATCTTTTTCCCCTCTGCATTTAAAAGATGACGCCGACGGCGATATCTCTCCGACCATGAGTTTCTGAAAACACCTGTTTGTCCGCTGTAGTTCCCACAGACGCCTTGGCCAACAAACTCTTCGGAGCCCCCGAGCCCTCCACGATAGCCCGCTCACTCCCCACGACCGTGCCTGACTCGCCCAACTACCGCAGTGCCAGGACGCCCCGTACGCCCCGCACCCCGCACCGGAAGGACCCCACCACCACGCCGCGCTTCTACCCCGTGGTCAAGGATGGCCGGCCCGTCGACGGCAAGGTGAAATGGAGCGGAGCGCAGCGCGTAGTTTCTCCTGCGGGAGCCTTTCGCCTCAAGGCCTAAGCCTGGCGGATTGCATCAGAATCCAAAACCGGGCAGCAATACACGTCAATGCGTTTTCATGCCAATCGTTTGGTGTGTGTGTGTGTGTGTGTGTGTGTGTGTGTGTGTGTGTGTGTGTGTGTGTGTGTGAACCTTGAATGACACGGCAGAATTATTCTGGGGGACACGGTATGGCCCGTGTAAGAGTCGGCCTGTACTACACGTGTGCCGTGTTTGTAGCGTGTAGGTCCAGCATGTCTCACTCTCTGTGTGTGTGTGTGTGTGTGTGTGTGTGTGTGTGTGTGTGTGTGTGTGTGTGTGTGTGTGTGTGTGTGTGTGTGTCTGTGTCTCCAGACCCCCAGGAAGAGGAAGACCAGGCACAGCTCCAACCCACCCATGGAGTGCCACGTGGGCTGGGTCATGGACTCCAGGGAGCACGCGCGGTCCCGCACAGCCTCTGTCAGGTGAGCCCCTCTCGGCCGTCGCTAGGCAACCCTCACGGGGGTGTGTGTGTGTGTGTGTGTGTGTGTGTGTGTGTGTGTGTGTGTGTTTGCGCAGTTTATATTTGCGCAGTGTATTTGTAATCGTACAAGCCTCAGAAGTCTTTGCATTAAGCGGAACGTGTTTTTTTTTTTCTTCTTCTCCCTAAATCTTCGACGCCGTTCCCCCCTCAGCTCCAACGCCAGCCCGTCTGAAGGCATCCCTGCCATGGGAAACCTGGGCTGCACCCCCCAGTCCCTCCCCAAGTTCCAGCACCCCTCACACGAGCTGCTCAAGGAGAATGGTTTCACGCAACACGTCTACCACAAGTATCGCCGACGCTGTCTAAACGGTTCGACCAACATTTCTCTTTGTGGATATATTATCACGTGTTTTCCCGCTCAGCTATACCGTCCTATCTTTTCCACGACATGCGAAAAACATATTTTCATACATCTCACTAGAACACTCTGTAGGAAATCACCCTTTCCATGGCCACAACGTACGTCACTGATATGCCCAACACGCCTTTTGTCCGCCCGTCTCCAGTTAGAGATGTGTTGTCAAAATGGGTTTTTGTTCTAGTGGCTCTGAATGACCTTTCACCCTTCCTGTTCCCACCTATAAAAGAACGCAAGCGCCTGGGCATCGGCCAATCACAGGAGATGAACACGCTGTTCCGATTCTGGTCGTTCTTCCTGAGGGATCACTTCAACAGGAAGATGTACGAAGAATTCAGGCAGCTGGTGGTGGAGGACGGCAAAGAAGGATACAGGTGGGTGCCCACTGCAGACTGTTAACTGCCTCTGTTCGTAACAGCTGTCGCATACTACACACAGCGTAAAACTGTTTTGATTTAAAAAAAATGTGTGTGGTGCTGTGTTCTTTTTACCACCATGTCTGTCGTCGTCGTGATATTAATTGGATGGTTGAAATGTGTGTGTGTGTGTGTGTGTGTGTGTGTGTGCGTGCGTGTGTGTGCGCGTGTGTGTGTGGCTGTGTGTGGCTGTGTGATGCAGGTACGGTTTGGAGTGCCTCTTCAGGTACTACAGCTACGGATTAGAGAGAAAGTTCCGGCCGGACATTTTCAAGGACTTCCAAGAGGAAACCATGAAGGACTACGAAGCTGGTGAGATATCCGTCCTAAATCCTGATCCTATGATTTGATTTCTACTGTCGGTCTAAGTGTGTTAACAATCAAAAAAATGGGCCGATGTCATTTGTTTTAGTATTATCTGACTTTCTTCTCTTGTTTCGTTCCTCCCAGGTCAGTTGTATGGACTGGAGAAGTTCTGGGCCTTCCTGAAATACTCTAAAACAAAGAGTATGGAGATTGACCCCAAGCTTCAGGAACACCTGAGCAAGTTTAAACGGCTTGAGGATTTCAGAATTGATGTAAGTGTAGCGGCCTTTTATGAAAGCAAATAGCTGGTTGTATGAAGCTACCAAACGTTTTGCTCTTTGTTTTTTAAATATGTTGCGTTTCATTATGCACGGTATAAATGTAGACAGGAGTTAAGTAGTGCCTCACGTTCTGCTGGAACTGTGACCGTTCCATTGCAGCCCCCCATGGAGGAACGACGTCGGAGAAGGCACTCGTCCAGCGGAGACGGTCGACGCCGCCACCCGTCGCTGCCTTCCAGCCGCCCCCTGAGCCAGGCCAGCTGCGGGCCCGGCCCAGCGCCCTTCCTCCAGGGCCTTCCCAGAGACGACGCCAAAAACCAGCGAGCCTCTGGTTCCGGCTCCGCCATGGAACCTGCTGACGCCAAGCCACCAAAGTAACTCCTGACGCGCCCAAGGCCACACAGATCAACTCGATTTATATCATCAAGCCCGTTCTTTCTGTGCCACAAGAGAGGGAAAGGGAGGGAGGGAAGGGGGGGTCCAATACGTTCACACAAGCATGAGAAGAAGAGAGAGACAAAAAAAATATAAAAAAATTCCTGTGAGCGGCTTGAGTGGGAAAACTGAAAAAAAAATCGCGCCTCTTCCATTTTTATTTCCTTGGTTCAGGGGGGGTAAAAAACACCCGATGTTTATTTTTATTTTTGTCTTGTGGAAAAGACTGCTGAAGAAATGGGTTAGGTGTTCTATGCGTTTTTCTTTTGCAAACTTTGGCATATATTCTCCAGTACTCCCAGACTAAATGAGAATGAATTTTTTTTTTTTTTTTTGAAGATGATATAAAGGCAACTATAAATCTTGCCCCCCTGCCCTTCCCTCTGTCCATCATTGGACCCCTTTTCTAATTGACACCTTGCTTGAAAGATGCGATACCTCCATGAAGATCTCCAATGTTTCGCTTTTTGTTTCGTGGGGCAGTTGATGGGATTAGAAACTGATAACATTTGTCAAGGATTTGACTTGGTTGAGGGCTGGATCAAAATGACATAACCAAATGATCAAGAGTAAAAAATGAAAGGAGAAAAATAAAAGATGAGAAAGGACTTGTACCAGTCCCCCCCTCCCCCCAACTATGTGCAAGATCAGTTGCCTTATTTGAATGGTTTTTCTGCTTAACTTGTGCCCGCCACCTTAATGTTGACGATACAGCATTGACATAGCAAATTATGCAACATCGCTGGCCACTTCCAGACGCCGTGGCCCTCTCAGTGAGCCCCCTATGGCCAAACTGTTTCCAACCCTCTCCTCACCCTTTTTTCTCAACTGTCTTCCAAGTCTCTAATGGTCTGTTACAAAACAACTGCCTGCCTGGCCCACCTTTCACTGTGTCTGCGAGTTGTGGCTGTTTCAGCGCAATCCTTTCAGTGGCTTGTCAGGGTACCCTTAACCCGCAACCCACCTCTGACTTTCTGCATCCATCCAGCCATCCGTTTTAACCCAAAATCCATCCGTCGATTGACCTCCCTTAAGGCCACAGGACTGGTATCAACGCACCGGATTACTTGAAGAAACACACAATATCAACGGGGGCTTGGCGTGTTGTGTGTGCTAGTGGGGGAGACGTGGAGAGAGTGAGGTTGTTGTTTTTTTTTTCTTTTGGGCTGATGCCTACTTTGGCCGCCGCTGGGCGAGGCCTGATGCGGTCTGCTTGCGTCTGGTCTCATGTACTCACTACTGCTCCTCCTTGCGTGTACACACACACACACACACACACACACACACACACACACACACACACACACGATCAACCGTACTAGGAAGCTTAAGCGAGACATCACACGAAACACATTTGCTCTCTGTCTTGCCTCAGTGTGTGGGTGTGGGGGGGGCGGCGGCGGCAATGGAGCAATAGTCGAACAACCTCTGACCCAGAGCCTTCTCGCCTGCCCTGTCGCCCTCCGTAGAGATCCAGTAAAGTCTATCAAAGTCAAGTGAACTCTTAATAATCTAGTTAGGATAATTGAATCTTTATCCAACCTGAGTACTGATGATATCAAATAGAAAAACTGATTTTGTTTTTGTTTATTTTTTTCTTTTCTTTCTCCACTAATGTAAATGTGAATATGACCGATGAAGAAAGACAAATTATTTCACCTCCCGGCAACTTGTTTTATTGTTTATAGAACAGATTATATATTCGCCTTACATGTGTACGTACTATACCTTTTTTAAATGGTCTTTTATGATTATCTTTTAATGCTTTTTAATTTCATTTTGCTGTGTTTCTAGCTATTCCATGAAAATGGTTTGGTCTCAGTGTTGCAAATGGAAACAGCGTACACGAATAAAGGGAAATTTCGGCGTCATTTCACATACATTGCAAACACACATAAGATAAATAGATTAGAGAAATCAAAAATGACCTTTGAAATCAAAGTTTATTATTGGATTCGTTTCTGAATTGTTATATTAGGGGAAGAGGTGTAATTTGTTTACAAATTGCAGTTAATTGCTGTGAAACGTTTCAAAGGGCAGTAATTCAAATTTTGTTTTAGTCGCATTATGAGCCAAAGTTGAATTTTCTCACATCTCCCTTCAAGTGAAATACTCTTTGCAAAGTTGATTGGTCCTAACTTTGTGTCAACATTTGACAGCAGTTGTAATTTCCTTGGCTTGAGAAAAAAAATCAGTTGATAATTCACTTGTTGTTTCTGTTCGGCTCTCCGGCTGTCATAGTTATGTTGGATTTGTTGCTAAAAAAAAATACATCTCCCATTAAGCACCAGCTTAAAAGAAAATCCACAAGTTAGCCCAAATTAACATTGTCCTTAGCTTTTTTTCTGTCATTAGCTTAACTCAAACAAGCTGCGGGTCAATTGATCCCAAGCAATTTAACGATATCATTCAACAATTGTTTACTCAAAGGAAAAACCAGATGAAAATATGGGTGAAAAAAACCCGAATCCATACTTTTCCTAAGCAGTAGGTCCTTTTGGATGATTTGGCTGTGTGATTGTAGGACTGGAGAGTGACCACTAGGGGGAGCGCTTCCACAGGCTCTCCTCCACTCTTGTCCCGTTCCTCTCTTCCCTAACGTGAATATCACCTCGACAACCCCTGCTTGACCTAACCCACCACAGAAGGAGTCAGGTGCTTGGGGTTCCAGCCAATACTTTTGCTTTGTTTTGTGTTTCAATCGACAAAGTACTGGACATGAACTGGGATGACAATTTTTTGGAGGGCGGTATTGTCCAACGATGTTGTGTTGTACCTTTCAAAATTTGAAACGGCTTGGACACTTTGTTGACTGGAGCTTAAAACAAGCTTTAGAATAGGGATAGAAAGCTCGGCGACGCTGCATTGACTCCAAATGAACTGTAGAGGGTGCCATGCTTAGTGTGTGCAGTTTCCAATGACTGGCTGGATCAAAAAAAATTCATAAAAATAAAGGACCAGAGGCGGAGGGCTATTAAGAGAGACATAATCTGGCAGAGGTTTTTTGTTGTCGGGATTTAGTGGATGACTGGCTTTTGGTGTCTGGACTGGAGACTGACAAAAGGACAAGAAATACCATTAAGCCATATAAATAAGAAATAGCTGTATATGAACCGTTAAAAAAAATGTTAATAGTTCATTACCATTACGATATCTTAGGCTTGTCATGAGAAAAAAAGATGAAAATGAAGAAAAAGATTTAAAAAAAAACATAAAACGGAAAATGTAAAATACTTGAATGAGATCTTGTATTATAACATTTAATATTCATAATATCTGCTTTGTAGGCTGACGTGATTCGCTATTAGTGTTATTTGTAATTTGTAGTAATTATGCGTTTCCTTAATAAAGAAAAAAAAAACATAAAATGGACAAAAAAAACTTAAATGATGTGTTTTGTGGTCATTTCTGTTCTTTTAAGCACCTTGTTTATCTGAGTTTGAAACCAGGAGTGTTTGGTGAAATTTTGTGAATGAATTCTGCACAATTTACAATGTGTATGTCAACATGCTTGAAAGGCTTTACATTTTTGGCACCGTAAACTGTTCCATATGAATAAGGAATTCTGATTGCTCAATTCCATGTCCTCCAGTGGCACTATGCTTCATCAATATTTTATGTATCTTTTGTAGTTTTTTGGTACAGAGGATGTTATTGCAGAACCATACACTTCAAAACAAACATGCATACAAAATTAACTCACTTAAATTCAATTAAACATGGTCTGTTTTTTTTCCTAAATATTTTTATTTCAGCAACAATACATTACGAATTACAGTATGAAATCCTACCCTGAGACTATGTTAATAAATCCCTGAAAGGGAGCATGTGATGTGCATACAAAGATGGCCCATCACATAATCTAAAAGCAGACAGCCAGTCTGCACACAATTACATTCAATCACTGTTGTCATGGAGGAGGTGGACAACGGGAGGCACTTGTTTATACGTTCACACAGACCACACATCTTCATGCGTTTTATCTACTGAGCATTCCAGCTAGTTTCAGACCACTGCTTCCACCTTTAGGGAAATCTGTCCATTTCCAGAGCAAGGATTGTGCTTAGAAACAGACCCAAGGCCTCTACAGTAATATAAAAAAAACACCGACATTAAACACTAAAATATAATTAAGGAGCAGATTTCCTTTCTATAAATGGATATAAACAGTGGTGTCAGTATTAAAAGAAATGTCTCCCCCTGATCCTCCAAGCAGCAAGTTTAGGTTGTCAAATGGAATATAAACCGGAGAAAGAGGTTAAGGTTAAAAGTGCTGTTAAATGTGAAATATTCATAATACCATATCAGTCTCCTTTAATCAGACGTCTTAAATTACCAGTAGTTACGTACTTGTAAAGTAGTGTAAATGAAATAAAATGTAAAACATTGCCTCTTAAGCAACCCGTTAAGACTCTAAAGTGGCTCCCTCGCCTCAATTAATGCCATTAAAATTCTTCATCACATGTGCCTTCACCATCTAACCGCACATTTTCAAGATCAGCACAGAACTAGGGGCAGAAGAAGCGGAAGGAACTCTCGTTAAACTAACATCATGCGAATCGATAGAAATTAACTACCGCAGCACCGAACAGATGCAATTTCAAAGCGAATCCAACGCCAGGCAATTGTGCCCTCGTTGCAGACCAAAGACCAAAGAAGCCACTTTGGAATGAATGTCAGACGCGCAGACATTTCCGGTTTAGGTGCACATCACTGGACCTTCTTTGGGGGCTCAGGGATGCTCTGGTTCAACGGCGTAAGGTTGAGCAGCAGGGTGTGGCGCTCGTAGGCCTTCGTCGTTCGGAACTTGCTGTCGGTGCCGTGAAGTCGATCCAGCACCCCCAGGACTCCAAAGTTCTGGTTGAACCTAAAAATGTTGTCGATGGACAAGAGAACCACAATCTCAATACGCAAGTATACGTTAAAGATTATAAGAAGGAACAAATAAATACACAAATACTATGCACATAATCTATACAAAAAAACTGCTTTTATGTGTACTTAAACTGAAATAGAATCCAAGTTTGTTTGCCTCCCAAATCATTGTGGATGAGATTACAAAAATAATTTGGTTGTTTATACTGGATGAGTGCTCAGTCATGTATATATGCCCCCCAGAAAATACAAATAAAAAAAAAAAAAAATTATAAATTAAAACGAAAGAATGAAACAATTCAAAGATTGAAATCAGGGAGACAGACTTTAGGTGGTGGTAGTCGTGGAACTCCGGGGAGGGCAGCAGGGGCAGGTGGTATCCGCTGTGGGAGATGGTGGTGCTAAGCAGAGCCAGGCAGTACCACAGGGAGGTGGTGGCCAGGTGAGAGCCCAGCAACATCGGCCCCATCAGGGCAGGCGCCATGTTGGACAGCTGGACAGGGGGGATGGGACCAGAACACATTGGGTTAGAATGATTTATTTAGCGTGTGTGAGTACTGCCTTGGCCTATCTGCAGTGGGTTAGTCTGTTATTGATGAAGTCTCAAGTCAACTTGAGCAAAGTAGCATGTTGTGTAGTTAATGGTTGGATTTTACTTTGCTATATCAATATGTTTATGAGAAGCTTGATGTCTGAGTGACCAGGCAAAGGGTATGCACTGCAAGATTTTTTTTTTCAAAGACGTATGATTGTTTGTATTATTAATAAGCACTCACAAAATGCTCCAAAGGGTGGGCGTAGATGGACACTACACCGATAGGGGCTGTCCACTCATGGTGCTGCTTGTGGAAATGCTTGTATAAGGCTGGGTGGTGAAACAGTCTGAGAGAATAGAGAGAGCAGGGCTGAACAACACTTTGTTATGAATCAAGCAAGGATTCTTATATTCGATTAGATTCAAATGTATGGTCATGCAGTTTGGCATCTTGCAGTGACATTTCCCATGCAAGTAGCCTAATGAAGTGGGGACACTTTTTTTTTTTTAACCTGTGATGATAGTGCAATATGGCCTGATAAACAGCAGAGCTATACACTTCAAGTGAATACTTGTGATTCATTTGGACATGTTTCTTTCTTTTATTTTTATTCAAAGCAGGTGCATTGTTTTTTGTTTTGTTTTTTCAGTCGTCTGCTGACCTGTGAGAATAGTAGAACATGATCTCCTCCACGATGGCAGCGAAGGCCAGTTCCATCAGGCCCTGGTGAAAGGTGGGCAGCTCACTGGCGAAGGGGTTCCCTCTCCAGGTCATGAAGTAGTAAACGCCCACCACCATTGGACCGGACACAAAGATTTGGTTGAAGAACACAGCCTTGATTGCATGGCGCAGCTTCACTGGATCCACCTAGAGAGAGAGAGAGTAATACACAGGCTGTGCATTCAGTTTCGACAAGTCAAAGAGAGCTCTTAAGTATTGAAATTATGTCTGGGGGGTTTTCTTTCACAACTGGCAAGCAAACTAGCCCATTATAATAACTTGAAATACCTCAAAAAACCTCACTAAAACATTCTCCCATTCTAGTTTTTCTAAAGCAACCTATGAAAAGTGTAAGGGTAATTTCTCATGGGGGTGATGCCCAGCCGGTGAACTGTGGTCATCCTCCCGTACACTCCCCCCAGTTTTTTCAAAGCTTTGGTGTATGGGTATGTTTACCCGAATCCTTACAGCTGAACTTTGAAACAAGATTGTTGTCATGGCTACATGTAAATGTAGGACCAATAACTTTAGAAGATCCTTCGTATCAACAGCAATTGGATTCATAAATTCACAGTCATGTAAATGTATGTGAGTTAATTAAACAGTTTAGAACAAACATTTGTGTACTGTTAAACATGTATCTCTCGCCAGTGGAGCTTGTTAGCACACACAATTGGTTGGAGGTTGTTAATAACTGATAAGAGATCAATAAAATAAGCTAGCCAGTACAGAATATACTGTCCTCCGAGTGCCCGAGCAGGGACTTGTGAAGGGAGCATGTGGCCTCTTACTTTGGTGTATACACTCTATAAGTGACCTGGAGGGAGACTAGCAGGTTTTGACTGTACTGGAAATTCAGTTTTCATAATCAAAGTGCCACACCACAATGATCACAATTAAAGTAATATAAGAAATATTGTTTTGGCCACTGGTAGCACAGTGTAATCTTCCCAGACAATGTGTTCACGTCTGTTACCTAATGTGCACTGCTCTTCACATTTGGCACACAGACCTGCTGCATACACAATGTCATCTGTTTTTATGACCAATATAGTTTCTCAAAACTGATAGTGCTAGGACAGGGTAAACATATGCAATGACTGTAGCTGAACTGTAGTTTATCTGTAATGGCTGTCTTAATCTCCCTGCTTTCCTACAATATCTATTCATCAAAAGCAGTTAAAGGACTTTGGTCCTATTGAGGGATGGACACATCAGAAATGCCACGTGAGGCACAACTCGCCCACACACACAGACACAGACACAGAGACACACACACAGGTAACAATCTTTGTCATATATCTCCTAATTAGCATGATAACACCAAAAAACTGTACAAGTGAAAGTTTATACAAGTTCATGGAACTCTTTTTTACGGTGGTGGACGATAAAACACTATGACACAGGAAGTGGCGTTGATATTTGCTAAGCAAACTCTAACTCCCCTTTAAATTATGATGACTTCTGGAGAAGAAGAAAGAAAATAGAAACAATAAGCCTGACCAGTGACCACCAACTGCTTTTGTTTAGCCAGAAGCAGTTTGTTGTTTTTTTCTTTCTCAATCAGTTTCTATTTATTTATTTTTTCATATTTATTTTGAGGCTTCTTTCTCTCCTGTAAGGGCGCTTACTCTCTATAAGATAATGTATGAAAACAAAGGATGTGTTAGGAAAACACGTTGGCTACTTCACTGTACCGGGTTGTTCTTGTCCGTCTGGATGCGATAGCGCGTGATGAAGCCGGGCTTTCCAGTTGTATCAACCAATAGCAGGAGAGCATTCGAGGACCAGAAGGTCACCATAGGAGCCAGCATGGTTCCTATTGGGCAAAGAATGTAAATAATTACAAATGAAAGCATTATTAAGTATTGTGGTTCAAATACCAAAAAACAGTAAATAAAATATATATAGGTACATAGAAAATGGGACACAGTAGAAAATATATTACAATTCAGGTTCTTCAAAGGAAAATATTTTCTACCATGATGCTTTTTTCTATGGCTTTTGAATAACTTCTATTTTGCGCTTCTGCTCGTCTTATGGCCTAGGCCCCCATCGACGCCCCCCCCTCCCTCCCCAAACAGCTCAAATGAACTGCATTCAAAACAAAGCCTTGTTTGTTTTATACCAAAGAGGAAGCTGTGCATGAAATTGATTGGGCAAATTATGCGTCTGGATCGGACACAAGACAAAGGTACACTAAATAGCACAATTCATTATATTCTGCATGACATCATTAGTTTGACTGTGCTTAACAGCCTTTTCTTTTCTTAAGATCCTCTCAAGACATCAGAAAATACGCCTGATGTGGCTTGTAGGGTCTATTTTATAAACAGCCCGTCTTGTTCCTATATAACAGCAGCATCACAGATTCAGATTGTTGTTGATGAAGACGTTTTTACCAAGGTAGAACAAGGCAGTCTCATGTCCCTCAAATGTCACAAGCAGGTGAGTCCACTGGTTCTGCCAGAAATCTCCTGACGCTCCCCAGAATTTTTGCAGGTGCCTGGTATGTGTAAAATACATAGCATTGTAGCTTTGTTAATAACATTAGTTTGACCAAGGTTCAGAAATACTGTAAATGCCTTAGAGATTTGTCTGATTTCACATGGTGCTACTAATACTGTAGGACCTCCCCGTTTTCTACCACAGGTGAAGGAGTGGGCATGTGTAAGCAAAAGACACCAAACGTGTGAGGACAAAGATGTAAATTGTAATAAGGGCAAGGTAGAGACAGTCGAGCTAGAAGATAATAATTGCATTGGACATGTTTGGTTTATGGTGTTGATCAATTTGGACATACACTGTACTCAGGTGTGTTGTTTTTGTCTGAATTACATCCAAGGTTCCATCTGGGTTGTCATTCAATGAATGAATGAATGAATGGATGAAGACCTCTAAAACATGCATCTTTGTTGCTTTTGTTTCCAGGTAAACGAGTATTTTTCCTTACCAGGTCAAAGAGTTCCCGAACGCGGCCAAAAGGAGAAGGCTGGATCCGATGACGAAGGCTGCCTTCTTCACAGAGTCCCACAGACCCCCGGAACCCTCCTGCAGAGCAAAGATAACAGCGTCTGAAACGGCCCCATGCTGTAGCACCCACAAATCTTTGCCATCTGATGAATACAGCATGTTTAGATTCACATGAGCTTGTAACAGAATATTACGGAAATATTGTGTTTGACAGTGAAAACATGACCCGGTCCTCTAGTTTTAAAACACTCTTCTCGGTAAAACCCAGTCTGCTTAGTTCAGGCAAATGTTACAAGCTAAATAAGTGGCCACAAAAATTATGTAAACTTCCACACTACCTTGTTATTATTTGTGGCATATGTCTCATGCAAGTAAAATGAAGGCCTATGCTTTGCATCATCAGTGCATGTGAAATAGGAGAGAGTATGTGAGCATGCCAAATATTCATAGTCTCCAATGTACATTTTGTCTGTCTGTCAGCCTTCTGAAGACTCACGAATATGTCTTTAAAGAAGGCATTTGCCAACAGCCAAACCAGAGGAGTGGGAACTGTCTTTCAAACAAAGTCTCAATCACCTCAATAAGACAATGTCTTAGACAGAACAGAATCCTCCCATTTTTTTTTGGACTGTACTTTGGTTAAGTTTACAAGTCTAACAAAAGGTGTTCCCTCAGTATGTGTCATCATGGTGCTCATTTAAACACAATGCTGTCCAAAACCTTTCTCATATATATTTGTCATCTGCTCAGCGAGGTTGCAATTAAGAGTTTGGGAAAATTCCACAAATCCTGTTGAACCTGTACCGTTGGTGCATCAAGTTATTCTCTATAGGCGAGTCCACCTCTTTACACATGTTTTTGCTTATAGCATAAGGTGTTTTACTTACAAGCCTATTGGGCCAATTATTATTATTTCAAAACTTTGAAAAGAGCTGTGTTCAACTGTTAAGTGCCCTTACCTGTTTTTCGCTGCTTGTGGCAACATTACTCTCGACATCTTCAAAACAAAAACAAGACGCATTCACTCTCACTGTACTTTGACATGTGCTGAAGTTGAGTGATTTATTGAATATTCATATATTAAAACTAACATAAATACAATGGACATACTCAGTAAAGGAAAACATGCAAAAATGTTCACGGTGAGCTATCCATAAGAAACATTTCACAGTGGAATATTTTTCCACTTCAATGCTTGTCATGTGACAATGTGGAGTAATCCTTTACTGTGCAAAGTTGTGCAAAAGCCTTTGTAACGATGCACTAGCTTTATATTTCAATTTTGTCTGATAACTTACAGATCAAGTCACACATGCATACACGAATGTTTCTGCAGGTGAAATAATGATAATATATCGAAAGCTTAGGAAGAGTGCAGACTTTTGTTAATAAGCTTATGTAGCCATTGGCTTTCACTTACTTTGGGTCTTTTGAAATATAGTGTCCTAGAATCCCAGTTCCACACTTACAGGGAATCGTATGGTTATGGGTGCGCATTGATTAAAAATGTATAGCCTAAGTTACAGGTTATAGGTTTTCAAGGCAAATGATATTCCTTCAGTATAGGTTGACGTATCAATGCTAAACAGTACGCAGAGATAACTCACTGTGGTTGGTTTTGTCATCCACCGTCATCTTGCAGCCAATGTTTCCAGCAGCGTTAGACTTGGGATGTGCTTTAGTGCATAGGTTTTATGTAACTCCAGCCCTGGGCACAGCGTGTATTTACAACGTTGTGAGAATTGTGATTGGTGGAAAATAGGTCAGCTGACTAGGGAACAAAGGAAGCGGCAGACCTCATCCAACAAATTTAGTAAATTAAGTAAATATACGTCCAGGTGAAGGATGAAACAATATGTTCTGCCTCGTCATGTGGTCTATTGAGCACTGTCACAGTAGCGTTTATTTATTTAAATAATAGGCTAAACCCACAGCCTATGGCTCACCCTTTTTACCAACAGGAAAATAATTCTCCCTGAACAGCAGTCTCTGTATCAGAGTTAATTGAGGCTCCGAGAACAGGGGTTAAGTATTACTCTTATGACTAATATGCCTTACCTCATTTTAGGTTTTCCATTGTTTTTGAAGCTTGCACTTTAAATGTTTAAAATCTCAGATTTTTTTTGCCTACATTCAGTTTGGGTGGAAATTTGAGATTCCAAATATTGAACAAAAAGTTTACACTAACAAAATAAACATATTTAGGTATCATCCAATACAGTTCACACATTTTCAAAAAACATGTTATGTCAGCATTATCACTGACATAACAAAAACAATATCTTCCTCAACTTTCACCTGAGCAACCTTGGTCCAAAGATACCCAGTAAACATATTTCTGCTGATAGACTGTAGGTTTGATCATTATCTTACAGCATGCAGCCTATGAAGGATCAGAGACCCCACTGACCATGTCCTTAAGGAAAAGATTAAATGCTGTAGCATTGTAAAGTGAAATCAGATTGTCCAACCCCTATACATGCTCAAACCAAGGTAATATAATCTCATCGCATTTAATTTTGAGACATCTATTATATTATTTCTCTTTGATTGATTGATCCGTCACCCATTAAGCAGGTTCACAATTAACACACTCATAGTTGTTTATGGGAACCCTGCAACATAATACACAATAGTTGAATATTTCCTTTTGTACATGTAATCATATTGAATGAATAAATAGAAGATATGCCACACACATAGCACGATTACAATTCATAGTGTGGCAGGCATGCACACACATACACACATCCCTAAACTGCCAACTGTAAAATCATCAAAAGAGAATTGGATTAGGCTAATGTCTGTGAAAGAAAAAAAATTAAATAAAAGATTGATTATTAGAGTGATTAATTATCACTATAAGTTGATCTAAGTTTGCTTTGGTATTAGGTAGTCCCAGAGTTTAATCCATTATTGTAAACTAAGAATAAAAAAAAAACCCATCCATTTAAGAATATGGAAATTAAGGCCAACTGATGATGAAGTTCCGTGTCAGTCCTTGGTTCAGGATGTTGTGAAACACCATTGGTGGAAAAGCTTCAAAGGCACTGATGCTGATCTCAACTTATTTTGAAATGATGGCATCCCTACTATCTAGTAGACCTATGTCTATTCTAAACTGTTATACATCTCAAGGTACTATGAAAGGAAAAAACTGGACTATAATATGCAAACATAGTCTTTATTTAAAATATTTTATCTTTTAAAAGTAGCCATGAAAAGGGACTGAGAAAGTCATGTTTTGGGGGGGTTGGTTAGCTGGGTAGTTATAGGAACTAAAGGTCCTAATTGATTTGAAGGACAGAAACATGTCTAGGGAACTCAGGGCCAGTGAATCTACAAATGGAACTCATGCGAGGCTTATTCTTTTTTGTCTTTTTTTTTATTTTTTAGAAAGAAGCCTCTTAAGGTTGTTTGTGTGTATTGTTTTTCACCGGCCTGCAACATGTATGTAAGGACAAAACAAAGATATACTGTACATGTACATATAATTGAAATGATTGCATACTGTATATCTTCACACAACTGCAATATCTACCATCAACTGAAGGACTAATGGCCAGTCATGCTAAGGTTTTTTATAGAAAATCTTTTTCCTGAACTACTGAGCGAGGCTTTAAAAGCCAACAGTGTCAGGTGGCGCTCAAACCGTTAGGTTCCTCACTAACCCCATTTCAGTCAATGTTCAATTTACCACATTGTTAAAGTTCACACAAACAGTTCCTTAGTATTATTTGTTTTGAAAGTATTGAATAGCATTGTAAAGCTAAGTGCTACAATACAGAAATAAACACCCTTTGTTATAGTGTATCATCACTAAGAGAAGACTTGCTTTTCACTCCATGGATTGCGCAGAAAGGACCTCTAGTGTTCAAAGACTAGCACTGCACATACCATTATGTTAACTTTTATCATGACTTGCACCTGGTCCTACTTTGGTTGTTCCATGTTGAGACAGTAGGCCTGCGTTCAAGTTTGTCGACAGATAAAAAGTGACAAGGTATGGGAAATTAAACAGACATCAAAAGAGGGAAAACGGAGAGGTAAAATACCAGATGCCCAGATTGTGATTGCTCACTTCATGTTAGTCTGCGAATTATGTTTAGTCTAAATAGATTTCTGTTCATTTGGTTACATGTTCCATGAGGTAATTTTTTAAATGATCAAAATGACTCTAATAGCCTGGTATCAATCTAATATGCTGTTTCCTACTGAGACTTAGTTATTTGTGATGAACAAACTTGCAAGAAGAATGTGAATGGCCTTTTTTATACATTTGTCGGATTGTCATCGACACTTTGGTAATGTTCGTCCAAGGAAATAATTGATTCACGGGAGTAAATACCTTCTTGCCCTTTTCTCTCTATTACACTGCTAGTCTGTCTTGATAGATTCAAATTATGAAGCGAAAAAAAAAAAAACATAACAGAGGACTTTAAATTGGGGGCAGGTAACACTGATTTGAACCAGAGGTAAGCTAATGTATACGGAATCATACACTGACACTAAGCATTCTGTCTGCTTGTTTCTTTCATAATTTGTCGTATGAAACACAATATTAGGCTACATCACTGATTAATCCAGCGAATGCAGATACTAGGTGTGGTGTCAAAAGAACATTTACCTGGCTGTGAGCAGAGCGCACAGTGAAAGAAAATGTGATTGTCATGCAAATACGAGGCTTGGTAGTTAGTGTTCGGTGCGCTGATCAAAAATCACTCGACGATCGAAACGGCCGTGCAAGTTAGATCGCCAGAATAAACCCCGTTCTAGGCCTATCACATGGATACAGCAGCTTGAGCTTGGTTCAATATTTAGTTCGCTGTGGATTGTGGGAGTTAAAGACACTGCCCAGGCTTGTTAGAGGGGCTGACAGGAGACATATCGCTGTACTATTTTGTAAGTAAATCGCTGCAATGGTTGAAAATCGCCGGAGAGGGCTTTGGTGAGCCATGTGCCGCGGATGTGTCCAGATTTTCTCATATTGCTTGTAGATGTTGTCATTTCGTATTTTTTTGCGGAGGCAGGCCAGGCTTGTTTGCTATTTCGATGAGTGGGTTTCCTGGCAGACTAGTGTTACGTTAGGCTGTGAACGTAGCACAGAAAAACAACAAGCGGAACACAAGGAGATTGTCGTTGGCAATGGCGAATGTGGCATATTTAGGGGGGAGATTTATTAAAATTATTCGGTAACATAAACAAATAGCCTACGTATGCACGGGACCAAATGTGAACGTCTGCTCGCGAAACTGGCATAGCGAATTGACCGGCTGCGCTACACATTTCCTCTACAATTTTAACCCCACCAGCACCTGCAGTCTGAAGTATGTTATTGGCAAGTAGACTTTCTGTAGGCTAAGTGAAAGAAGACTTTAAATTACAATAGAATACTTGTCAGGGCTCCTAGCCATTGCTCGGTCAATTTGATTTCCCGTCAGATCTACTATTTCAAAGCTCTGATAAGTTACAGTCTGCAGGGTATTTTACAGGGTGTACAGCATACAAAAATAGTGTTAGCCTTTGACAACCATGCAAACGAAAGGTTGTCATTCTGAATAGGTTCCCTTACCTAATCGGGAGTTGTATATACCAACGTCATATTCTTGGCATATGGTATGCCTAATTATTTCAGGAAACGCTTTAAGGTTTTCCAAAGTTCTGAATATTTCGTTTCGTTTTTACGACTTCCGTATCCAGATTTATTAGAAATGTAATATATCTATTGAATAGTGTGCATTTATTTGGCCTTCCCTCACCCCATGTCGCCTTAAATAAGGTGAATCTATTCATATGACATTAACATAATTAGTCCTCAATGTCTTGTTGAAACCTCAAATTGCCTTGCTGTCACTATACCCCATCTATGAGGCTCAAAGCTAATGGATAGGGCCAGTACAAGCTTGCAGTCATATTAGCTGTTGGCTACTTTCCAAAATATTGACAATTCATTGATAAATCAGATTTTGTCTCATCTCAAATTCCTTCCCCTTAGTGGAATCTAAGGTTGGTCTTTGGCATCGGCACCATGTCAAGCCGAGGAGGAAAGAAGAAGACCACCAAGACCTCCAGGTCGACCAAGGCTGGAGTGATCTTCCCCGTTGGCCGCATGCTGCGCTACATCAAAAGAGGCCTGCCCAAGTACAGGATCGGAGTGGGCGCTCCTGTCTACATGGCCGCTGTTCTGGAGTATCTGACTGGTGAGAGAGGGTGGTTTCAGCAGGTTTTACCTGCTGTTTCCCCCCTATGCCTCTGCGCTGTTTACAGAACATGACAGTCTTCACAGGAAAGGATTAAATGTACGCTAGGACCAAAACGAAACCCATTTAACTACATTCCACATCTTTTTGTTCCTTCAAATGTGTCTGTCAGTGATTATTATTTTAAGATGGTATGTTTACAAACCACACCCGCAACCTCCTGTTTGTTGTTGTTGTTGTTGTTGCTTTTTCTATGTCTTGGTTTGTTTGTGTCTTAGCTGAGATCCTGGAGTTGGCGGGCAATGCGGCCAGGGACAACAAGAAGGGACGTGTCACGCCAAGACACATCCTGTTAGCCATCGCCAACGACGAGGAGCTCAACCAGGTTGCCACAGCAATGCCTTATGAGAGTTATCGATTTTGAGATGAGAGATTTTTTTATTACTCTAGACGAGCCCTTTCTGGATATGAGCGTTCCATAGCAACCCACATAAAAGAAACAGAAAACTTATTAGAAATAACCAATTAGAAAATGAATACGGTGCTGGATTTTTTTTTTGCTTATCATAATCAAAGTAATCCATTTACAGTCTTAAACAAAGTAAGAAGGTCAGTCGAGCAAAATAGATTTTTGAATTTCAAAGTGTTTGACATAATATGAAATATTTCATGTAGTTCTTCCTCAGACTTAAATTGTGGACAGCTAATACATAACGAAATTTATCACCAAGATCTTTCATATCACACTTAATCCATAGATGAATTTACACGTGTCAAATAAAAAAAATGAATAATGTGAATATATTCATGTATTAAATATATCGTATGAACGTGTAACGAACGTGTTTCTGTCTTTCCCCCATCGGTAGCTTTTGAAGGGAGTTACCATTGCCGCAGGGGGAGTCTTACCCAACATCCACCCGGAACTCTTGGCCAAGAAGAGGGGGTCACGGGGCAAACTGGAGCCTGTCGTCGCACCCGTACCGGTCAAGAAAATCAAAACCTCTGCCTCTAAGAAAGCAGCGGGCAAAAAACTGAGCAGCAGGGCGGCAGCCAAGGCAAAGGTACTCTGATGCCATTGGATTCATTTATCGGTTTGCGTGGCACGACACCCTTCTGAACCTCTCCTCTTGATGCTGTTCCTTTCCCTCTTAATGTCCCTTTTCAGAAACAAGGAGAGGTGAGCAAAGCTGCGTCTGCAGACAGCACCACAGAAGGTACCCCTGCAGACGGCTTCACTGTCCTCTCCACAAAGAGTCTTTTCCTGGGACAGAAGGTACTCGTCCCTTCACTGCATGGCATGCTTTAGTTTAGAGGAACCCAGAAAAGAACCCCCATCATTTTAAGATAGCCAACAGCAAAAGCTAGCCTGTGCCACAGACACTCATGAAGGACAAGACCATAGGGTAATAGCATTCATGGGAAGAGGTACTTCTTCTTACTTCGGACATAATGTAACTTTTTACACGTCAACAAAATGCTTCTAGTTAGACAATGTCAGTGTGAGTTCAGGAGTGTTGGTCAGGGAACTAGTTTGAATCGAGCAACGTTACCCAACAGAACTTGTTCTAGATGGATTGCTAGTCTGTTTTAGAGGGGAATTGCCCACATGAATTGAATGCATTTCAAGCTTTAAGGATAGTACAGTGTGTGAAAGGTGGTTTTACCGTTCCAGTATGTTTAAACTGTAGGGTAGGCTTCACTCATTACAAAATTACCATGGCAACTGCATGTGTGTTCGTGACCCCCCCCCCCCCCCCCCCTCCCACTATTAAAAATAATCCAGCCCTACCCCCACTGGCTGACGTCATGGCATACTTTGCCTTCTCAAACGTATGCAGTCTTCTGCTTTTTTATAATTATTGCACTAACCAATTAATCATTAGCATGTTGCTACAGCTTCCTGTGCAGTTTTATAGATGGGGTTGATGGTGAATGCCCAAAACCAGAAGAATTCCTCTTTAGGCCATAAAAAACTCTGAATATATGAACCATAAGGACCACTTCAGTTTTTGAAATTGTGTTTTATATTGACTTATACCAATTTCTATGGAATTGTATCATATATGGAGTTTTACAATAAATTCCATGCAATGAAATCTAAGCTGAACCAGCATAATTATAGAGTGTAAAGCAATTTTGCTAGAGTATGAATGTACGTACAGGGTTTCCTGCTTCCCTGCTATAGGGGACACTATGCTCATTATTAGGTAGCTATTAACAACATGCTGCTCTCTGTTAAAATTGTAAGAATTCATTGAAATAAGGTTATTCACTGTATTTATCTGCTACAGTTTAGGATAGTGAACAGGTCCTTGGTTGGCTTTTTTTTTGTTTAATGGGTATTTTTTGCTAGGTTACTCTTGCATTTATTTAAATACAAAAACTGCTTTGACGTAGTTAAAGAGTTCTATTTGCTCTTTTGAAAAAAACGAAACAAATCAAACAATCATTAAAATTCAACTCTAGATCAATACAATGCTGTTCAAATGATAGTTATATGAATAATTCATTGTTGGCCATCCATCTTCTGGCTTTCTCCTCTTAAATGCTAACAGGACATAATTGTGGAATGAATAATCTTTCTATGGCTTTGATTTCCTTTCTCTTTCTACTTCTCTGGTGGCATGCCCTTCCCTCTCTTCTACCTGGCTTTGCCCCCCTACCCCCCCTCCTAACACCTCCCCCTGCAGCTCAACCTCATTCACAGTGAGGTCAGTAACTTGGCTGGCTTTGATGTGGAGGGGGTGATCAGCCCCACCAACGCTGACATTGATCTTAAAGATGATCTAGGTGAGCTTCCCCTTAGGCTCTTAACAGGATAGAAAATCGTTGAGTGTTAAATTCAATAGTATCACTTCTATATTACATCAGAAAAATAAACAAACAAACAAACAATACATCTTTGGGTCTCTAGACTCAAGAAAATATGTTGTCCTGAAAAAATGCATTTTCTGGGGTTCGATCTTATATATATATATATATATATATATATATATATATATAATATACATATTATATTACATTACATTACATTACATTACATTACAAAAGAGACTATTCCCCTACAAGTAATTCAAAGATTTTCTGACCTTTTAAGAATAGTTTGTGTGTGGCTGTTCAGTTTTTAGTGTTTTGGTTGAATGAATCAGACATTTTTTTCCTGCTTCCCATTCGATGGAATGTCCTGGTTGCCTGCATGTTAACTGTGATTTAGTTGAGAAAGGCTCTCATTACTGTCTTTCTCTTCCTCTTTTACTTTTCTCTTTCCTCTCCATTATTGATTTTCAAAAACTTTTATTTTTTTTTATCCCAAAATGTTGTTTGCTTGTTGTTGTGTTTCATTGTCATTATTTGTAGTTGCAAGTTGTGCAAGCTGACCTTTCCAGATTTGAAAGCGACGCCATCGTTCACCCGACCAGCTCCACCTTTTATACTGGTGGTGAAGTAGGTAAAGGACCCCTCATCCCCATGGAAACCATGGCCCTGTTCTTTTACAGGTGGCTTCCTGGTTGCCTACATTCCAGTCTCCTAACAAATAATATTGCATTCTTTTGATTGGTAGATGTTATAAAACTGCATGAACTGCACCATTGATCGCTACTTTATAGGAAGACCATTCTCCTTTTTTTCCATCCAATCCTCTCGCTCGAATGTGCACTGTGTTTCTCCTCCTAACGGAGATTAAACTGAAATAATGTATTGAATATTTTTTTAAATGGTACTTACTTATTTGATGTAAATTTTCATCTATTTGAATGGTTTGCTTGTTTATATTTTTAGGAATTTCTATAGATATTGATTGACAGATTTTGTACTTTATCTAGTTATAGCAATACTAACAGAGAAGCACACTCAAGACGGGAAATGTGGGAGTAAATTAGTCTATTTCCAGGAAAATCCTTTTATTAGCAAGTCGAAATGACCTGTTAAAATGCATCCTTTTCTTTACGCATAGAGATTTCCTGTTGAAGAGAAAAACAGATTGGATAGTTTTAGAGCGAATTAAACCAAAGCGGTGCTCCAGATTTGCTAAATGAACCACCCAACACTGAATAAAACAGTGTTGCCTTGGTTGGACCAACCTCTTGGTTTATGTGCGTTGGCTCTGACTGTTGTTCTTTAAAATACTTGGAGGAATGACTTGTTGTTTTGTGAGTTTTGGCCCTTTGAAAAAGTCAATTACTTTTAATTGGTTTAATCTCGCCTCTGCCTGCCTGCCCTTTGGGGCCAAACACTTGGATCTCAAGTTTGACTGGTTGGTTGCTTGATTCTCTACCTGAATTATAACGGATTACAATGTTATGAATAGGAGAAGGCCTGATACATTTGTTGACCTAAGTCAACTTAACAAGTTAAGACAACTTAAATTGCCAACTCCTGGAGTGAGGTGCACAGTGCTCCATCAAGCACAGAGAGGTGGGCTAAAACCAGAGACCCATTTGTCTTAAATCGTATGCAAACGCTTGTCTGTCTGTCTGTCTGCCCATCCTTCCACTTCTCTCTGTCCAACGTATCATTGATCCTTGGCAGCACCAGCACATTGCGCTTCTCAAACCAGTAGGTCTATGAAATAATGTCTAGCCCCCAGCAAACCAAGCCTATCTGCTCGTTTTTCTTCCTCCGGGCACAGTTTAACCGTGAGCTGGAGCTGCCGTTTGTGTTTTTTTTTTTTTTATGAATCACTCAAGTGGCCCGGAAAACAAAGCGTCTGTTGACTAACAGTTAGACTGTGTCTGAGACTGAGCGGGCTGATAAGTGCTGGACTGGAGGGGCAGAATAAGGGGACGGCTAATGACAGCAGCCGGTGTTCTCCTTTCCCTGCAGGAGCGGCTCTGGAGAAGAAAGGAGGGAAGGAGTTTGTGGACGCCGTCCAAGAGCTGCGCAAGAAGAACGGGCCACTGGACGTGGCTGGAGGTACGGACGGAACACACACGTTGTGCGCGCACACACACACACACACACAGACAGACACGTTGCACACTGCACTCACACCGCACCGAACACCATGCATGGGTGGCGGAAAGTGTGGACACCCTTATGTGAGGCTTTGTAGTCTAGATGTGAAGCGTGCATCTACATGTTCTACTTTATTCCCCTCCCTTGTGATGGAACTACCATACATGCACATCTGGGACAGGGCCTGGTCCCATAACGTCACCGAAGACCAGTCCGGCACGCACACTTCATCACACGCAAAGCTTTTTTTGGGCCGGGGGGGGGGATCCTTTGCGGCATCTCTCTCACCTCCACACACACGCTGCCAAATTAGCGTGGTTTCCTAATCCTGGTCTCCCTGTAGACCTCGTAAATGGATTACCAGGTGAAGCAGCAGAGCCGGGGGGGGGGGGGGGGGAATTCTCTGGATGTGCGGGCGCTGAACGAAAAAACATTGTCCTCATGCTGGCGTTGGGCCGCGCGTTGGGCCGGTCAACGTGGGAAAAACGTGGCGACCACATAACGGCCTGTCGCAACGTCCACCTGGGATACAAGAGATTTCACCCAGTCATCCAGCATGTCTCTGGAAATCGCGTTTTAAAAAGCCATTCATGTTTTGTTTTTTCTTTCACTGTGCAGTCAGAATTGTAATGTTTTTCAATCATTCTGATCTCCCGCCATCTCCACCAGCCCCTTTTTAAAAGTCCCCCATCTGGAGAACAGCTTGTTGTTTCTCTCTAAGCCAATCCAGGCCCGCCACACGCATAGTGGTGGGCTAATGAAGTACGACTCGAGGACTTCTCTCTTCGCGGTCCCCAGAGTGTCTTGGCAGGACTGCGCTGTTAGTCGCTGCTCTCTGTCGGAGAACTATCTGAGCTAATCTTCACATTCCCCCTTTTTCAACTGCCAACAGGGCCTCTGGGAGTCCCCTCTCTTCTCCTCTCAGCCTGAAGCCACTAAGAGCCCCAGCCGTCTGGAGAAGAGATTTCTCTATCTCTCTCCTCCTAATACCCTAGGCTCAACTGAAGCCGGCATAAAGACACACACACACACACACACACACACACACACACACACACACACACACACACACACACACAAAATATGATCAAATAATTGTCTTTCTACCCCGTCTTTCGTCTCTTTTTTCAGCCGTGTTGAGCGCTGGCTTTGGTCTGCCAGCCAAGTTTGTGATCCACTGTCACAGCCCAGGCTGGGGCTCCGACAAGTGTGAGGAGATGCTGGAGAAGACGGTGAAGAACTGCCTGGCCCTGGCAGACGAGAAGAAGCTCAAGACAGTAGCCTTCCCTTCCATCGGCAGCGGAAGGTGAGACTCGTGCTCTGTCTCACTCACTCACTCACTCACTCACTCACTCACACACTCACACAACATCCCTGGCAACCAGCCTTCTCCTGTTTCCGAGGCCAACGTCTTTAGAGTCCCCGTAGTTTTGCTGAACAGATTCTTTTGGAGAAGCATCAAATTATTTAAATGGGATTATGGATTTGTTTGAGTTGAGTCATTGTATTGGTTGCTTACTGTTTAGTACATTGAGTTATTGCTGTACAACTTACAGCTACCTCTTGGCAGCATTTCAATATCATTTAACGAGTTCAGTCTCATATTTTATGATTGAAGTAGAAATTGTAGTGGGATAATATCACACTAACGTTGACATTTTTTTCCCCATCACACCATGAGCAAGATGTTGATGCAACTAATCAACCGCATCTTGCTGAAAGCAGTTGTTTCCAAGTTGCCTTACAATAAAATATTTAACACTTGTAGGGTCAATAATGTTTCTTTTTTTTCACCTAGAAATGGCTTCCCGAAGCAGACCGCTGCCCAGTTGATTCTGAAGGCCATCTCCAACTACTTTGTAACCACCATGTCCTCCTCCATTAAAACAGTCTACTTTGTGCTGTTTGACAGCGAAAGCATAGGCATCTACGTCCAGGAGATGGCCAAGCTGGAGGCTAACTAAAGCTTCCCCTGTCAACCGTTTTCCTCACTCATCCTACTCCCACCAAGAAAGGTTTTACAAGAAGGAATATTCAAATGGAGGACAGCAAAGCGTGAGGTGTTCGGTACACGCAGTGACCATTCTTTCTCTGAAGATTCCTTCCTCTAAAACATTTCTTGTTTTTTTTCAACAGCCCAGCAATCCCCCTCCTTGCCTTATCATACACACCTTCTCTGGAAAAACAGGAGAACTATGTTTACTTGTGATTTGTGAAGGATATTTTCTTTTTATTTTATACTTTTTTTTAAATTTATTTTTTCTCAGATTTGTAGTCTCGTAGTGTTGGGTGAATGCGCTATTTCTTCTTTGGCTTTAATACAGAAGAGCATTCTGCAATTTATTTTGTTTAAAAAAACCGATTGAAACGTAAAATATTGAAATTATTTATATTTCCAAAATCAGAATAGAAAAATGTAAGACATTTAAAACACGTTTTGTGGTTTCTTTAGAAACCTAACTTGAATCCAGATGGTTTATCTTTAGTTATTTATACAGATTAATATAATTCCTTTTGAAGGGGGAAGATTTTAGTGTGTTACTTGGTTCAATCAATACCTTCACTCAGAAATAGCCATTGTACCTCTACAAAGTACAGTAATAGCAAGGAAGTTCTTAAAAAGGCGGCTAATGTTGGCAGTTCTATGCTTCTCACAGGATGTGTTTGTCCTTCAAATACGAGGGGAAGGCAAATATTTGTGTTTGTGCTGTGTTGCACTTATCGGCTTGTCTGTCTTTATTCAGAAGGAAACTTGTTATGTTAATAAATTAATGTGTGTTATTGTAATCAATGTTTATGTAGGTGGATTGTCTGTAAAATAGTGAAAATATTGGAATGTGACATAGGGTTTTACTTTTATAATGGGTTTTTATTTTAGTTTGTATCCTACTTAATTATATCAGCATATTTGGAGAAGGGAAAAATAATAGTTTTGTGTTTTTAATTGAGCCGTAAAAAATGGAAAGCAAATGTTTTGTTTGAAGAGTGATTCTCTGGATGAGCTTTTCTCAGCAGCATGTTTTTTATTTAAATACCACTAGATGGCAGTCCACAACAAAATGTAGTTTTCTTGCCATTTAACGTGCTGGAGTAAGCCCTTTAACTTGAAGTTTGGTGAATATTGGTAGAAACAAGTTGGATTTTAAGTTTGATGAGAGTGAACACACCTTATTGCTCAGAGCACCGGCATAATTGGTCGGTTTTAATTATCTTTCTAATCGAAATGCTTTCCAAACAGTTGCCTCAGTTGAGGAAAAACTACCAAAAACAATAATAAAATGCTTTGAAAATAATATGCTTTGTCTTTCCCTGTATTAGTCAGCAATATTAGAATATTGTATGTGTATGGTAATTTATTAATTTATACAGTCTAACCGACTGAGGTTGTGTCTTTTCTAACAATAACCTGTTTATACGGCGGTAATGAGAGAATAAGTACACTACTAGTCAAACGTTTGGGTCACTTGAAAAGGAAAATGTGTCCAAACTTGTGACTGGTACTGTCTATAGATTAAAACAAAACAAAATGAAGAAAACAATTGTTGGAAGTATTTATGAGAGAAAGTGCTTTGTGCTAATGTGTGCATTTGTACTCTGCGTGACTTCACAGGTTGTAGCTAATGTGTATGCAATGGGTTATATCCATGGAGGAGACCTTTAGGCCTCAGGCCCATCCTGGGGCTATATTTGCCGGGCCTCTCTGAGAACCTAGAGTCAGCTTGGGGTCACTTTCCCAGCCGGCGAGGGGAGAGCAAGAGGCGGGGACCCAGGACCTCCTCGAAGGGCGCCCATCTGAGACATAATCCCCAGGAAATACAGGCAGGTTCCCCATCTCCCTCCCTTAGCAGGGAAAAGCTCCGTAAATTCAAAGCATCTGTCTGGGCAGAGGGGCCAATCCTCCCCAGCGAAAGGGGGCTGTGTTTCCCAGAGTCCGCTCGGATGGAATTTTATTCTTTGCACGAAAAAGTTACGGAGGAGAAAAAACAAAGTAAAGTTAAGCAAACACTGGTGAAGATCAAGGAGGAGAAAGAGGAGGAAGAGAAGGAGGGAGAGAGGAGGAGGGTAAGAAGCTGGGCTGTGAGAGATCTGGCCTGCCACTTTTCATGACATCGTCGTAAAATGGATGCGTAAACAACTTATCAATTGAGCTTACCAATTAATTTATACTTCGGAACTCACTGCTCAATAAGTTGTATTATAAAGCTTAGTAGACAGGGAACGTGTACTACTCAAGTGAACTTTGAACCTCTAATGAAGTTATTTACCTCAACACCATTGGAATCAGGTAGAGAGGCCTTTTTTATACTCCGTTACCATTTGAGCAGTCTCAAAAAGAAATGATCGTAGCAAAAAGTAAACAGTAAGACCTCGGATAATTCAAAATACAAAGACATCATATCACTTTTACCCAGGTGGGTATTCATTAATATTGGGGTTTCAAGTCAGTCTCTGATCTGAGTCCAGTACTATGGGGCCATCCAAGGAACCTAGAGCGCTCAGCAAAACTACGCTGCATTCTCTAATACGAAAACGTTCCCTGGATTGCGAACTGGCCTTTAAAAAAAGAGAACAGAATACTATTCCTCAATGTTCTCCCATTTGAATCCCCAGTTGAACCCCTCTCTAGCTGTTTTCTGATTTCTCTTATCACGTGCTTGTCAGATTTGGGGGTACATGGTGGTTTAGCTGGACCCATGTGATGGTGGTTTCAAGGTTCAGGGTGTGTACATTTTGAGGTGACAGAGAGGGCTTCATCTCTACATGCCTTCCATCACCTCTAAAGGGTTAAGTCGAATCCAGGCCTCGCCACTCCATACTGTGGGCCAGTTAGCGCAAGAAACCCGATAGCTTTGTTCCTTTTGATGGCCTGATTCCCCAGCTTAGGAGAATAAATTAAATGCAATCCGGGCGAGGCTTCAGCTGCCATGGAGGAGCATACTGATTTTGGGTCCTTCATCTGGAGTCCAGCTTGCCCCCCCCCCCCCCCCCCCCCCCACACACACACACACACATCTCACCCTTGTCCCACTCGCAAAGGTTGCAAGACAAAATCTGCAATGAAGTGTGAGTCCGGCTGCCAGTCACACCGAGTCCGACACGGCTCCCCTAGGGCTCGGAGGTTCCGACGGACGGACAGCCGTCGGAATACGCTGCGGCCCTGATCCTTCAGAGGCGACGGGCCTTTGGTGGGAGCTACGGTAGTCCTGTGGCCGAGAAAGAGAGAGAGAGAGGGGGGGGGGGGGGGGGTAACAGGCATGTAGAGTGTGTTTACATTGCAGATCCTGGTTCTGTCTGGGTGAAGATGAAAAAACAACAGTTGACAGATACACATTCTATAGCAACACTGAGAGCCTTGTTGGAAAAGAATACGGACAACAAACTACTATTAAGTCTGGTGTCGGACTACTGGTCTCACTGCCTCCAAACCAACAAGACCAATCCATGATGGGCACTTTCTCCGTGAAATATAACTCTGCACTGACTATAACGGCTGAAATAACGGCTGTCTATGTTTCATGTTTGTTCGTTTTTCGTTTGGGACAGTTTTTCATTCATACTTTTTTTATAGAGATTTTTTTTTAATTTTGGTTATGCCTATGTCTGCTTTTATTTTGTAGGTGTTTTGTAATGGTTATGATCCAGAAGCGGACACATCAAGAACAAGCACACTCTGTGAGAAGACAACCACCAATTAAAATGATGACAAATCGTAACACTCAACATTGAGTGCACTGATAGGTCTTGACGAGAATCAGAATCCACTAACTTTTACAACCATCTCAATACTAATAGGCACTCCATACTTACAAGCCAGTATAATAATAAAGCTGACCTCTGACCTCTGGTAGTTCACCTCATTATGATTAACTTGCCCTCTAAGCCGAGAATATCTACTCTACTCAATCAAATTAACAACACAGTGTTGTGCAACAACAGCAAACAAAACCAACAGTTTTGGAGGCACACAGCCCGTTTTGCCTTTACCCCACCCAAATAAAACATAAACCTAGAAGTCAAAGAATGACAGAGACACCAACCATATAGATTTTCTTTTAAATACGGCATGACAAACATACCCACAAACTAGCAAGCTAACCTATTACGCGACACATGCTGTTCAATCAAAAACGCCCTGCCACCCGCCTCTGTCTCTACGGGGAATTCCGCTCAGTCGTGGGGTGCAGACTCAAACACCAGGGCTGCCTGTGAGACGGTTCTGCTCAACCAGGATCTCACCTCAAGGGAAGAGCAGCACAGGGTCATGTCATGCCATCACTAAATAGTAGTAAATTGTTTACCGGACGGACTTTTATTGGTCTCGCCAGGGTCTTTAGGTCAGACGGAGGTTAGGGCACAGAGACAGGCCTCGGCCCCCTCTATCTCCGACCCGTCTTTGTCTCTGGGGGCTAATCTGCGGGCTCGATCAAAGGTCAGGTCCAGCAGATAAGTCCAGCCCTTGAGTTTTTTGTTTTTTTTAACCGTTCCACCATATCTGCAAATGATTAAGCTGGAGGTGATTCACG
>CM030177.1:16694680-16727180 GCA_017639675.1 Aplochiton taeniatus
GAGACACTATTGTATGAGATTATAAATCCCTTGGAGGAGGAAATGAGTCCTCCAAGTTTGACCCCTTGGTACACAGCCTCTGCACCACGCACATACAAACTAACACGCATGCAGTACAATACACACCCTTTGTCCACAGCAATAGGCCTACAAGCTTGCGTCAGCATTATGTCAGGTAACTTTGGAAAGCCCTCTACAAACTAACACACACACACACACACACACGCGCTTTTAATTACCCAATTCATTGTAACCTTTTTCGCAAGGTGGGATTGTTTGTTTTACACGCACAGCGATTGATGCGATATCATCACCTCTGGTGCTTTTAGGAGTGTACGCGGATGTGTTGGTGCTTGTATCAGTGTGGTGCACTTTGGTGGTGTAATATAGCCCTTTGAAAAAGCCGAGCCTGATGCTGCCTCAGAGAAACTGAGCGGCCGCCGCAGGAGCTACATGTTCCGTGACAAAAACTCACGTCATCCGTCTTTATAGCTATTTTATGACCTATAAACACCGCAGAGCATGGAAATCAAAGCTTTACCCCCTGCTTGTGAGTCAGACAAATCACCCTTTATCGACAAACATCAACGTAATAAGGTCAAAATGGATGCACGTGTGTGCGTTGCTGGTAATTAGAGATCGCGGAAAGAGGCGAGAAAAATAGAGACCGCGTTGAACGAGAGCAAAAGGGAAAAGATTGTCTTGTCTGGAGTGTGGTCTGAATCAGGCCCTAATCACACGCCAGGCCCATCTCGTTGGAAAATTGCACTGTTTGTAATTAACGCTCAATTAAACCTGACATGGCCGCCCTAAATCCCCTGTAAGTTAATGGATTAGGCCGTACAGCTGGTCCACATTGGCGGAGCCTCTCCCGCCTCTAGAGTTACCTAGTTAAGGTAGATTCCCTTTCTCGATGATAGCATTTAGCAGATTTGTTTCGTCCCTCGCAGCCCCGACGCTCAGAGGAACCGAGGGGGGAGCAGAGGGAAGCGGAGGCTCTGATGAAGACATATTTCGGGTAAACCTCCCCATTTGATTGCTGGCCAGCAATCAATCACACACAGACATACACGCTCCATCACTACACTTTCACACGCACGCACGCGCGCACACACACGTCGGATGAAGGAATCCATCTGCAGATGTATCCGTCTCAGTGTGTTTTTTTTAAGTAAAAGGATTGGACAAGAGAAGGTGAATAGTGGGTAGATCCTATAGGCGAAATAATAGCAAGAGAAAGAATAAACAGAATAAAAATAGAGAGTGGAGGGTGGAGTTACACAAAGAAAAGAGAGGTGTGTGTGTGAATTGAGTTCATTAAATGACATAGCCAGGTCTGTGTGCATTGAGATTTTGATTTACAAAGACTCATTGAGGAGTGAGAAAGAGCACTGTATCTGTTTTAGGGAGTTTATGAGAGCTTTGTCCTCCCTCTCACCCAGTTTACCCTAGCATTAGGAAGACAAACATGAGGACGTGACACCACTGACCTGGGGCGAGAGTGTGTGTGTGTGTGTGTTGACCTGTCCCTCTTGCTGACTAATGGGTCCCTCTCAGGCCTGCTGTGTGTGTGTGTGCATGTTTGTATGCATGTGTGCGTGCGTGCGCTCTGGCTGTTGACTCTCGTAAATGATCGTCAGTGGACATTGCGTGACAACAGGCAAAGCGACATTAATGACCAGCGCACTCTTTCATAACTCGTAATTTACTCCAATATCAAACACGGGCCATGGATCTTGCCGGGGATCATTAGCACGTCATCTTTGTTTGTGGTGCTAATACGCAGTCTGTCAGTGAAGGTGTTACCGCTCGGCCTTCATTGATCAATATGCGGCGTTTTTGATCATTAATCACCAGATATTTATGAATGACAGCAATGATGTGTGTACTGCATAAAGCAACTCTGTCACAGCCTCTGCTATGTCCCTGGCCAATGCAGAAACAGGTAGGGGGCATAGTAATAGTCAGAGAAGGAAGGGGTCAGAACCGGCGCTTTTGTTTTTTGTCGAAAGGTGAATTTCAGTCGGTTTGACCTGCCGTGTTCGCCGTCATAAGTACCACCATTTTGTAAGCCAACAAACCTGCAAAACCAACCTGCTCTCCAGAGTGTAGTGCTGGAGGAAGGTGGGAGTGGGCAGGACAAAGCAGGGATACTCCTTCCTCCATACCTGTGGATTTATTTATTTAATTGTAGCACTTATCTAGGATATTCTTTGTTGTTATTAACAATGAAGGGTTTTCCCAGGGTGGCATTTGTCTGTGATGCCCAGTGATTATTTCCCCCAGTTCTCTTGGCTCTCCCTCTCTGGCTTTCCCTCTCTCCCCCTTTCTTTCTGCTGAGGCCTGTGATGATGGGAGTGACAAAACAAACCTCCCCCTATCTTTGTCAAGTCAAAATAAATAAACAGCACTCCCAAATAAAGAAACTGAGAGAGAGAGAGAGAGAGAGAGAGAGAGTGAGAGTGAGAAAGAGAGGGCAGACAGAGAATTTGAGAGGGCTAGAGAGTATGTTGATGATAGAAAAGAAGGGAGGCGGGGTAGCAGGAAGTCTGTCTTTCAACCTGGTTTTCCACCCTTCCTGGCAGTGCTGTCAAAGCCCTGACGTAGCTGTGTCAGGCACGGCGTCAGAGGGAGGGAGACACCGTTGTTCTCTGCGCCCCGGGCCTCGAGCGCGTCGGCCTTGAAGCCACCGTCCACGGAGCGATCGGCAGCGCGCACACACACACACACACACACACACACAGACTATTGCAACAGAGGAGACGCGGGAGGGAAGCGCTTGGAGACAGACGTTCCTGTCAGTCACCCTGGCTTCCCAGCGCTGGCCTTGCGTGAGCGGCAGATTTACGGTTTGAGTGGTGAGATACTGTAAGTCAAAGCCTTAACAGAGGGCAGGGATAATGTCCTTATCTGAGCCGGCAGCTGATTATAGGTTAACAATGGAGTGTCACACACACCAACACACACACACACACGCGCGGCGTGGGGAGAACAGAAGTGCTTGTAACCACAAGTGGTTATTATCACCTCTCAGCGAAAGGATACAAGGATAATAAAGCCACTAAAAAGCCTATCGATAAAACAGAACCAGTTGGGCTGGTTCATGTAGCACTGGCTCCAGGCGTTTCGCAGTCAACGCGCGACGGTACAACCAAAAACGCACGTCACTCCATTTTATCGGCGTCATAAAAGAAAACAAGAACATTTATTTTGTTTGGACAAAAGGGAATTCATTATTAATCCTTTGGTTTTCGAATCGAAGGAACCTCAAAAGAAAATGGAAGCGTGGAGAAGAAGCGAGGAGGGCTGCGAGCCGACAGGTCTGTGCATGCGGTTCCAACGCGCCGGCCGAGTCGATGTGCCAACCTTCCGCCCTGTGTCGGCACTCAGAGGAGACACCCAGGGGAAGGTCACCGGGAGTGTAGGGAGAGGAGAAACGGAAGCTGAAGAGGAGGAGGAAAAGAGCCCCAAAAAAAAGAAGATAGGTGGAGGAAAAGAAGAGAAGAAGTGAGAGGGAAGGAAACGGGGGGAAAGAGAGTGAGGAAAAAGTGTTTCCATGAACCCAGTCTCTTGTCAACCTCCACCCCACTCTTTCTCTGAGTGTTTCGAGATAGGAGAGAAGAAGAGGAGGAAGAACAAGTGACAATGAGCCCCCCCAACCACCCCCTCCCCCCCTTTCCTCATCCCTCGTTAGTCAGGAATGTGTTTACCCTCCGTCTAGAGCTGTGACCTCTAATGGGCCACCAAGCCCACTGGTCAACACTGGATTAGCCCCCAGCCTCTGCTTCAGACCAGCCTCTCCCTGACACACACACCCACACACACACGCAGATAAACACACACGCACGCACGAACACGCACACACACCCACACAGATAAACACACACGCATGAGCACGCCCATGCAAACACACAGGCACACATGAACAGACACACACACACACACACAATAGACATCAGGGGCGATTGCGTACGCACTCGCCCGCACGCAGGCACACCCCCCCCCCCCCCCCCTCTAGGCGATAGCCCCACTAAGATACGCTGATAACGGCCATTAGTAAATTGCAATAGGGCAATTAGATCCTGGTTAATGGCCAATGGTTTGGAGATATGTGTGGTCAATGAATCCAGGCGGACATGGATTACGTGGCCTATCTCTTTTCTTAAATGGCCAATCACTAAGTAAACATCCACAAATTATCTTTTTCCGCGTAGTCTGTTTCTTTTAACTTAACCAGCCCTCCACATGCATACTTGAGCCAGCAAATCCCTGGGGGGAAAAAACAACACCGAATGGATAGCAGAGTTATCGATGTAAACCGATGGCACACAGACTTTGATTAGGAAGACACCTTACACTGCAGTTAAGGAAGGACGGAATCCAACCCCTTTCCATTCGAATAGCTATTGCTATTGGGCTTTCACAACTAAAGGTTCATTTGTATATTTGGTTCCAAACTCTTAGCAATCATATTGCTTTTGCTTCCAATAAACAGTGCCTTTCTGAATTCCAGGAGCCAGACAAGAAGAGGATTCAAAGTACTTAAGTTAGAGTTGTGAACTGCTAGTTTGCGTGGCCTGTGCTTGCTCTCTGCGCCTCTCCGTCCATTAAGGGACTTTGTTTTAATCCGGGAGGGATTCCACCACCCCCAGCTCGCCCTGGCGTCTTAGCGTGGGAGATAGGAGCGCCACGTTAGGGTATGGAGGCTTGGAGGGAAGCCCAAACAGGGCTAAAACAACCGTGAGTAACTCTCCTGTGAGCAAAGGCAAAGACAACACACACACACACACACACACACACACACACACACACACACACACACACACACACACAGATACCTGTTGACAAATGGGAATTTCAGCCTGTTGATTCTGCACTGACCACACCTTCATTGAGTCACTCTGGCAGACACACGCAAGCACATGCACACACACGACAAACACACACACACACACACACACACAAACATTCAGGATCCCACCAAATATATGTTATAAGCTTCGATCATTCAGTAAGAGCGCCATAGGAGCTTAAAACAGAGCGTTTGGCCCACTGTCTGTCTCTGACTTCCTAACCACCCACTAGGCTAAATCAAGCCGTCACTCTAAACAGAATAAAGATTCCATCACCCTCTTAACACCTTTACCTCAACAAGAACTATATTCGATCTACAGATATTGTCCACAACACATAACTAACATCGGCTTGATTTAATGCCATCCTCGTTGTACCCCATCATCTCCTCACCTTATCATTAACTTAAGGGTAATGCTAAAATAATACTTTTCCGTTGAACAGCCATACAAGGGCATTATTGTATAAGCTACCGGAAATGTTTTATGTCATTCAAAAGGGGTAAGCTTTTAATACGTAGATATATACATTCATAAATCTCTGTATACACACAAACATACATTCCAATGGTCCGTGTGCAACGCGTGGGAAGGTCTTTAGGTTTGGACCCGAAAAAAGTGTAACAATGGCGAAGGTGTTTCCTACGTACATGCGTGTTGTTTAGTCTCGGGGTTTTCAGTTTTTTCCGCCCAGGTGACCTGCTCGACTGCATCCGTGTCGGGGGTCAATGGCGTGCTTAGCGAAACGGCCTGCCCCGAGTGTCAGCGCGAGAGGAGTGATGGATGGTGGGACTGTTGTGTCAAGACGGGAGGGTCGGTTGTCCAAAGTCAACTTGGAGACGGGGAGTTGCCTGCGAGAAAAAGAAAAGCGGGCGAGTAGGAAAAACAAGCTGGGGTCTAAAACAAAGAGTCAACATGAGCGGCTGAATAGGACGCGGAGATGTTCTGTTTGGCCAGAGAGAGACCGTGGGACAAACGGAAAGCAAATGCAGCGATTTCACCCGGACTCAAGTCACATGCAAACATTTTCCACCCATCATTTGAGGTGCCTCTCTCATGTCGTATTACACTTATTGTTGCATATCATTTAATTTTAAATAATCTGTAATGTACATTTTCCTTGAGGGCAGTGGAGGACAGTAATGACAGATTAAACATGTACCGCAGTGATTAATATGAATAGCCAAATGCAAACAGGATATCTTCTGGATGTGAGTGGTTGTGGGTGGCAGCCTGTTGTTGTCAGAAAGACAGATAGCTGCTCTTTGTCAATGAGACTGCGTAACAGGCCGTATTTATCTGGTTGCTACCATGGATACTGTTGAAGAGTTATGATGGATGCCACTTCTGTAGGTTTTACCAACTCTGGGAATAGGGCACTTTTTGTTGACATATCAAGTGTGTAGCAAAGACAGCTTGTGTGTGTGTGTGTGTGTGTGTATGCGTGGGAGAAAAACTGAGCTCTAGCTTGAATACACAATACCTGTGCAAGGTTTCGTGTGATGCTCTGAAGCGCTTCTCTTTAAAAGACCAATAAATGAGAAAGTGAATCAAGGTAAAAAGGAAAGAAGACACTTTCTTCTATACTGTAAAAAGCCCACAAGACCACTCAAGACTTTAAATGTATAACTAATAAAATAATTCTGCTAGGGTAATCTCTGTTGGTAGCTCGTTCTCACATTTAAACAGGAAACCTATTAAAACAAAGAAAAAAAGGGCTAAAAGCTGTCTGCAATGGTTGTACTACTATTGTGCTTTGACAAGGCCGGTGGGTCCAGTGAGGGTCTCCGCACAGAAAGGTACTTTGTCACGGCGCTGTGAGCGAAAGATGTGCGTCCGACTAGAGAACTCTGGTTTGAAGTGCAGGCCGGGCTTTGATGTACGCCTAATATGGCTTGTAAAAAGGGGGATCCTGCACTTTGAAGTGTTGCCTGACACTGTCCAGACACGACACAGGCAAGCAGACAGACAGACAGACAGACAGACAGACAGACAGACAGACAGACAGACAGACAGACAGACAGACAGACAGACAGACAGACAGACAGACAGACACAAGAACATACAGACAGACAGACACAAGAACATACAGACAGACAGACAGAGAGTCAGACAGACACAAGGACACAAGGACAGACAGACACAAGGACAGACAGACAGACTCTATAGTATGGTAGTAAAACAAAGGTAGATGGATTAACACACACACACACACACACAAAACCAGGCTGTAATACAGGCAGGCTAGGTAGTCAAGCAGTCTTAATAATAATATCGTCAGTTAAACACACGCACGCGCGCGCACACACACACACACACACACACACACACACACACACACACACAAACGTCTGCAAGTCATGTGCCTGGTGGCTGTCATCCTAGGGCTGTAAAACTTGTGTTAAGTGTAAGAGAGTGTCGGTACCGCACATTGGTCAGGATTAGGGGGAGAGAGGGAGGGGGAGGGGGAGGTCACTGGATGGGAGGAACGGTCCATTTCTTCTGTCAAATAAAGGCAGGCCAAGGCTAAGCAGTGTTTGTTGTGAACTGTCCTCCTTATGCCACTGTCTTCAACCTGGAGAAAAAAAGGAGGTTTGTCTTGTTAAACGACAACCAAATGAAACCGATAAATGCTCTTTTTGTCTTTTTTTTATTTCAAATCGCTAAAATAACATGATAAACTCCAAGGGAGATGTCTAGTAACATATTCAGACAAACATGAAAGTAATAGAAATAACAATGGGATTTGTCCGTAAACAGAGAGTGTGTGTGTGTGTGTGTGTGTGTGTGTGTGTGTGTGTGTGTGCTACATTATGTTTGTGTTCAAAGAGTTGGTTCTGGTCCTGTTCAAGGTCAGAAGTTGGTCAGTTCAGGGCCAGTGCATGTATTTCTTCGTCTGATTGTTATGAAGGGCCAGGTGTCAGCCTCCATTGGACCACTTTACTGTAGAACTCTAGCGAGTTCTGCCGGTTCCTTTTCCAAAAGGCTCTAATGCATTCTCTTTGACCCTTCGGAGGTAAATCAAAAAACCTGGCCCTTAGATCTCGGTGGGAGTGGAGTGTGGCGTGAGTTTGGGTTTGTGTGTGTGTGTGTTTCAGTGTGTGTGTGTGTCTTCGTCGAATAATGAGTGTCTTCGTGCGTGACTTGGTAAGATTGTGAAGGTACAAAAGAATAAAATAAAATAAAAATGTCACACATTAGAAAAACATGGTCTGTATATTCTAATCTGATACTACGAATGTTATACCAGTTGAATACCCTTTTTTATAACATATTGTTAAATTTGCTATATATTATTAGGATATTTATATTTTATCCTTACGAAGACTTCTAAAGTGCTCCTTCCCACCTGTGATCTGTGTCAGTTTTACACTGATGCCATCAGGGGGCAGTAAAGCTAACCCGTTCATCGGCGTGCAAACTTGGCTCCCTGTCCTCTTGTCTGGTTGCCACAGACTCAAATGACAGCGCAGTCCACAAGGCCTACGCAGGGGATTACAAATGAGCACACATTCATCACAATTAATCCCACAATTAAACTCATTAACTGTCACTCGGAGGCTTGAGTTTATATTGCTCAACGTTGGAAGGAAAACGACAGCTTGTGAACTGTGTCGACTCAGACTTCAGACTTTACCGCGACATCGTGAGGCAATTTTGTGTTAACCCATTGTAGAAACCGTATTCAAAGAGGTAAATGAAGATAACTCAAGTCCCTATTAACATCAGAATAATAATGTGTGTTTTTGTGGTTTTGGTATCTTGACATTGATGCAAGATAGTGAAAATACAGTTCTTTTACTTCTTTTTGGGGGAAAATATATGAGTATATGTCTACACAACTATGTTTGGAAACTCTTCTGGAAATGCAATTTTATCGCAAATATGGACTTGACAGAACGTTTTCCTTCTGCACAAATAAAATATAAAGAAATGTATTAAAGACGTCTTGACAGCTTGACTATGCAAGCATGGAAATAGACAATGTTATTATAAATATTCTGCAAACAGTTCATATAAATATCAAACGCATAAGATCCGCGTCCCGGCCAACAGTAAATCCATCAGTCTACCTTACGTTGTGCTCCAAACAGCGTTTTTTGGGTCCCTCTTCCTGCTCCTTCATAGCAAACTCAACATAATGATTTTGCTATCTGGTAGATCAAGGAGGGCTTGTCGGCAGCTGTGGCCGTGACCACACTGCCAAACACAACCCAGAGGGCTCTGTGGCTCCACACACACCCCGCACAAACACACACACACCCGCCCAAACACACACACACATGCACAAACACACACACACACCCCGCACAAACACACACACACACATGCACAAACACACACACACACGCCGCACAAACACAGTGGGCTCCTTCAGTCACCTCAGTCCAAACATACAGCTAATCCCCTCGTGGGCCGAGCAGATCAGAACTTATAACGCACAAGACAGTTTAAAAATAGGCAGGACAGAGATCAGATCTACACAGGGATTTAGGGTCTTACCATTATCACGGAACGCGAGGCAGGCAGCGCTGAGAACAGGGCCTGCCTGGGACCTGTGTTAGGGGGAGGGTGTGAGGTGGGGTGTGGGTGTGTGTGTGTGGGGGTGGTGGTGGTGGGGGGGGGGGGGGGATTATTAGGGAGGAGTGGGAGGAAGAATGCTACTGGGGAAAAGGGAGAGGAATTTGACAGGCATAGGACAGACGGACAGATGGACATCGAAATACAGCGGGCAGTTGACAGAAATACCGGCAAGCAAGGCAGTTGGGAAATTGTGGTTTTGAAACGTTTTAATTAACGGGGTTAGCGGGGGAATGAAGCAGTACCTTGTATTGACCCATGCTGATTTGATATATGAACTCATACTGGCCGATCCGTAATCCCATGTAAAAACAGTCAAAGGTTGACTCTGTGGAGCGACTATACTGCTGATAACAGCATGAAAGACGTGCTATTCCCCCCGACTTGAAAGAGGAGTTATCAGGCCTGGCTCTGGCGGTTGCCCCTGACGCTGAATTAGGGGCTTGAGTGCAACCCGGGGTTCCACCATGTCTGTAGGCTGGGACATAGAGGTCATGTTATGAATGTCACCCAATCTGGAGAACGTGTTAGGTTCCAGCACTTGTGGAGGCCATCCATGTCTTTATATGAAGGGTCTAAAAAGAGAGAGCCAGTATGGGAACAGTGTGGGTAACATTAGGTGAAAAAGCTTATTGGGAATATTATTATATAATATTCCATAATATTACACTTATGGAGCCTGCTGGACGTTATTTCAAACTTTCTCGTCACAGTTGTGTTTGGTTTATCCTTCCTGATAAAAAAGGATAATACAGACCCCAATCTTTGCCGAAGTATTTGAAGTATTTTTTCATTTTGAGAGGCCAAATAGTATGTGATAACATCTGATTGGAAACCCCACAATTCTTAAAAATGTATCATGATCCAAAAATGTTGGTTTGAAAAAAAAGGGGGAAAAAAGAAGAAGAAAAAAAGGCTGCAGTCCCTGTTACGTATTTTGTAATAATACTAGGCCTTTGATTTCTTTTTTACAATGAGCATGCAAAGCAATTGGATACAAAAGCGATCCTTTAAGTAGAAATGGAGTTTTCAGGAAGTTCGATCAAAATCTAAAATACTCCTAGGGGTGTAGAAGCTTCGATTTTATTGTCAACGTTTGGCAGAGAGCAGAGAGAGATGTTTTAAAGAAAGCTCAAAAGCTGACCTTTACAGCTCGATCGAAAACAGACCGTCAGGTAAAATATGGTGGCGGGTCTTCTTGCATGTTAAAGCAATTGAGAATGCCAATTTATTCGCATTCTCGATGTAGAAAGGTATACTAAACACACCGTTAAAGTGAGTTGAGAAAAGAATGAAGAAATTAAGACATTTTTCCCGGTACAACGAGATGGCGTCGTCACTGAAAAAAGTAACACATTTCTCCCTGTTATTTCAAGGAAAATAGAGAAAGCTTTGGCTTTGACCAAACTTTTCCACTTGTGAACAAACGCTAAAAGCTTTATTTAAACAATCGACTGGCACTTTGAAGACCTTAATGGTTTCTTGTGGTCTCAAATATTATTTTCAATGCAGATTGAACAACGTCTGTAAACACACTTGGATTCAGAATAAAGGTAACATTATTGAAATGTTGGCCTATTCAACAGCAATCTAAATTTCGTGTATTATATAGAATGCGTGCATATATACGATATAAATTACACAATGAGCAACAATAATAAACAATAAACAAATATCAGTAATATTTTGCGAGTAGGCCTAACACATTGGGCAAAATATAACTTAATGACAGGCCCATACAAATTCCCAATTGTATTTTGCCTATTGAATGTTTTCATTATTAAATAAGATAATTTACATGTAACTAAAATAATACTGTTTTGAACTTAAAATTGTTGTTTAAATTACAGATTCATTTAGGGAAATGAATTATGCTCTTTCTAATGGTAATTTATTGTGTCGCTGATAAATTAACATTTTGTCTTGAGTGAAGAAAACGTGACGTGGATATTGTAAAAACAACCTAGGCTATTTGAATAATAGTTTTTAACAAACAGCCAAAAGCAGAGTCAGATACATTGATTTAATCACAAACGAAATGCTATTTAGTTTCAAATTACAGAGAAATCGATATCAAACTTATTATATCATTATTTATCCAACTAATGGGAAGTTGATATATTGTATGCATGCATATGCATTTAATTAATAGTTTGTGGGTCTAAAAAATACAGTCCCACAAAAAAAAAAAATTCAACAAAGTAGAAAAATAGGTACCCTATTTGTAATTAGCAAATCGAGCAACTTTCAACATAAACATTGTTCATACCCTAAATATATTATTTACGAACTTACAAAAACAAGTATATTAAAAATAGAACGCTAAACAGTTTATTTGTATTATTATTTTTATTCAGGCAATCAAAATAGTTGCATTTTTGTATTCGTGGCTTATGGCCATAAGAGAAATATTTTGCACATTTAGCTAAAACCTGGAAGCATGAGCATTGCAGTTTGTTTTATTTTTATAATTTTATGTAATTTTATTTAACATAAAATGTATTTCACAGCTCACAACCCACAAATCAACTGCTACATTGACCCCTGCGTGAACAATGCATTTGGCTACAGGTGTGTATACTCATCCGACTCTTCATGTGTGCATCTTTGAGTGTGTGTGTGTGTGTGTGTGTGTGAGTAAGTGAGTGTGTGAGAGAGAATATTTGGGGGTATATATGTTCCCTGAGGATGGGGACTTACCCTCTTTTTGTTCCTCACTTGAGCCTCTCAGCTCTGAAGATTCAATGGCGCTGGATTAAAAACCTGCTGCTTTCAACTCTTCGCAGAGGAGAAACAAGACCAGCCACGATATTAGAAAAGTGATCCAGCATCAGCAGACACCAAAGGCACCATGCTTGAAGTTGTGTGTGTGTGTGTGTGTGTGTGTGTGTGTGTTTGTGTGTATTGTAATTGATATGGATGGTCAAAGATCGATTTACTCTGTTCAGTCATCTATTCTCCAGAGTCGTTCTTTAGGAAGACATGAATCCTCCGTAGTTCTGATAGCACGGCCCCATCCCTGTTGTGTACTATCGTCAAACGCATGTGAGGTCAACTCTTTTCAAAGGAACACACAGAATTTCTGTGGAAAATGGCTTATTTTTTTTAATTTTTACATAAGACTAATTTCAAAGATCTCATATGAACAAAATGTAGGTTTAGAGAATTAATTTAGCTGAATTGTAAAACGTTTTGTAAAATCAATGCTGCTATCTTCACGACATAAAATGTCAGCCCCGTATTTATACTTTGTATTGTTACACCATATCATATATAATTATATAATATTTTATATATATATATATATTTTATATATATTTAATATCACAACAGCACCGAGTTCCCGTGACTCCATAGACTCAAGCAGGAAAGAACACATCCACAAAACAACTCTATATCCAAGCCTTGACAACCTCCAAATAATCCTCTCCGAGAGAGCTAGAGTCTGTGAGCCACCATGTGAGCAGATGTTGGTGCTGGACGCACAGTCCTCCTCCAGTGCTGCAGGGGCCTAGCCTCCCCCCGCTCCCTCACACCAGACCTGGGAGGGCGCCTGGCCCTGGGTCCCCTCCATCACTCCACAACAGCGGGTTGGGGTTACGGCTGCCAGTCGGCCTGCTAGAAAAGCCGGGGGGGGGGGGGGGGGGGGGCTAGCAGCTAATTAAGAGCTTATCCACTGATGAAGCATTGTCTTGCTTAGATAGCAGAGCTGCTAAGTGCTGCTGCTAATGACTGTATGGAACCCCACCCCTCAAAGAGAGAGAGAGAAAAAAGACACTCACGCTGTAGGAGCCCCTAAACACTCATACACACACACACACACACACTCACGCACACAATACAAACATCCACAGGCACTGAAAACCCAACCCCTAAATTACTGTTAAAAAACAATAACAACATCCGAAGACAACCCAGCTCAGTGCTAATGTGCTAACGCCTATTTGTAGTTCCCATTCATGCAGAGTGTGTGACAAAACCTACTTTAGATCCCCCCAAAAGATTGTTTGCGACAAACATCTCTGCTGCCCCTCCCTCGCCTGTCTAGACTGGGGCGGCTGAATCCACGGCCCTGTGGGAAACAGCAGAGAGGGTGACCGCCACAATGTCCAGGGTTGCAACTACAGCGCCACACAAAAATCTATTGCAGAAAAGCAGAGCATGTGCCTATGGGTTATAAATAAATATCCATGACATTTTGTATTTAAAATGATAAAGTCAAAAAGGCCATGTTAACGGAACCAGTTCAAATATAATGGTAAAGGGAAAAGGGTTCATTGCAAGAGATGCTTCTTAAAAACAAATGTATAGATAAAGCTATGAAAGTATAGCACCATGAAACTAATGCTTGGTCCCTTAACCCACACATGAAGTACAGTAGTCTCATTGTAGACATCTATACCACCATTCTTTATGCAACGGTAAGCTTTATAAATGGTATTTTAACACCTGGGTGGAAAAATAAGAGGTGTCAATTGTCCCTAAGTCTCCTCACGCCACCCTTCATTACCACGGTACCTTAACGGTGATGGGCTAATTGTTAAATGAAGTGTCAGATCTATTAGGATAATCTAGAGGTGTTAATGAAAAATGTATTTTTCAGCACAGTGCTGAACCAGGCAGGTGTTGATTTAATTATATACTTAGATGTACAGTCCAACGTGTGTGTGTGTGTGTGTGTGTGTGTGTGTGGCGTCTGGATTACGGGGATAGTTATGCTTCATTATTGTGGATTTGGTTTAATGGTGAACTAATAATCAGGCGTTTGGCCACTGAAGCAGCACCAGGGGAAAGCAGTGCAGTGTGAAGCAGGGGAACCACATTGTTTTGTTCAAACCCAGAGATAGAACCAGAGCACCGTAGCTTTTTTCAGTTACATAGATAGCTTTCTTACAATCTCTCTTTTGAAGGTAATGTAGTCAAGGACCAATGTCTTATTCCTAAAACATTTCAATTGATTGCCTTGTTAATTGCCCTATTTTATTTTATCCAATTTTTATTTTATTACATTTTTTCACTGATTGAAGACATACTTAATGCTACTTTTAAGCTTCTAATATTTGCTCCGGGTCTCCGAAAACATGGCAAATTAAAATGCTACACATTTTGCTTGTGTACCAATGTGTCGTTAAAATACATTTTATGAGTTTAATAACATCAACAACAAACATACGATTATTTATTTTGAAAGATGTAAAACATAAAAGTGACTATGGTAAAGTATTTGTCTTAGTGTTTGGTTGCATCCCTAATTTACCGAACACTCTTTGATGTGTGTGAAACGGCAGGGCCAACGGTGGCCAATGAGTGATGTGGTTGCCGTGTTGCCTGACGAACAGCACGTTGTTCCCACCATGGCCCGGCCAGTGGAGTGGAATCCTACAGTCTTACCTCGGTGTCCAAGGGTCTTCAGTCTTTCACATGGGAGGGAGACACTAATACCACGGGGCTTTACTAAGGCACAGCTCCTACTCTTACTTGACCTACGGATACTGTGTGTGTGTGTGTGTGTGTGTGTGTGTGTGTGTGTGTGTGTGTGTGTGTGTGTGTGTGTGTGTGTGTGTGTGCGCGCGCGCGCCTGTCTTTTCTTAATATCCATATTCAATGTTCCACAAGTGATAGTAATCTCCTCTAAAAGTGCTTACAAGTACAATATTGTCCAATCATGCCAAGAAAAGTGTAGGGAGTGGAAAGTGTTTTGCTTTTCGCCAGGGCTCCTGAGCTCATGTCTGCCTTGCTGCTTGATAAATGTTGCCTTTGACATAGGCGGAGGGGGGAGGAAGGAGGGCAGGAGGGCCTACTTGTAATTGGCTGCATTAGCATCATTATTGCTCACCGCCGGCCCCTCCCTCCGTGGCTTCGTCTCCTGCGTTCTGATTGGCTGGCCCGTGCATTCCAGTACAATTTACAAGCTACCTCCGGGATGTCTCTTTTTCTTTCTCTCTCTCTTTCTCTCTCTTCTTTTCTCCTCTCGTTTATTTTCCTACATCGATTTCCTTGACTGCAATGCCAGGGCTTAACGAGTGGCCAGGTCCTTCTGCCCCGCGTGTTGTCACATCCGCTACAGGGCGCCCGTAATACGGCGACCTGATTGGAGCCGAGAGACGGAGAAAGAAAGAAAGAAAGAAAGAAAGAAAGAAAGAAAGAAAGAAAGAAAGAAAGAAAGAAAGAAAGAAGTGAGGGTTTGAGAGAGAGAGAGAGAGAGAGGGGGGGGGGGGGGGGGGGGCTTAATCTAGCTGACAAGATGGAGGTAAATTTAAGAGTTCCAACGGGTCTCATCGGTGAAATATTGCGATCTCACAATCACAAAAGTAAAGCCAGCGTCAATCGCTTTCTTTTCAGGGATCCAAAAAACGAACAGTGTGTCAGTGATTTCTGGTGCGCTTGGCCTTTGCCATTGCATGCTTAACCCGGAGGTTTTAAATTCATAATCCATGATTCCTATAGATTTCTTTTGGTTCTTTGGGTTATTGGGTTAAAGTGGGTTGTCTCCATCATTTGGTGTCTGGTAGGTCGGTGTGTGTGTTTATCTACTGCCTCTCATACAGAGCTTTCTCAGCAGGGGGGATTATCAATAGGCTGTTTTGACATTACTCATAATGTACCTTTAACGATCAGGATGATTCAGGCAACTGTTTTTCAAATGGAACATGACAAACCATTCTCAACCCAATACTTATAAGAAAGGCTGTTTTACGGCATCGCATTAAACACACAAACCCCCACAAAAGGATTGTCATAACTTTTTCCAACAAATCCTATGTCAGTGCATGAACTTAACCCCCTCAACCTCCTCGTGTGTTGAGCTACTTGTTGTGTTTCTGGATAAAGGATCAGGGGCCTTCAACTGGCTGTAAAAGCCTGCGTATGGTTTTAAAACGGAGTCAACCCACCAGGAGGTAGAGAAAACCTTTAGCCGGTGGAGAACAACCAAATTACAGAGCAGAAAGTAATTTCCCTCTGGGTGAAAAGCATGTGTGTTCATACTGCAGGAGCAGCAGAGAATGAAAGGATAAGCCAAACCAACCTGTACACTGAACCTCGATAAAAAAACAAAACATTAACATGAATTCATTGACATTTGCTTGAGGGAACAACGCAGAGAATGCCAAAAACCCAAGCAGAAGAACAGACGTAATAACCTGTCAATCACAGATGTTCTCGACATGCAGGTCACACACACAGAGACACACACACACACACACATGGAAAAAGAACAAGGGATTTCTGGCTGTCTTTTTTGGCCGCCCATCCTTAATCCCTAGGCCTGGGCTCGTGGGGTGGGGGGGGGGGTGGGGTCTCCAGGGGTAGAGCCCTTGAGGGAAGAGGGTTGCCCCATGAGCGGGGGCCCTAATTGGGCTCCTCCAGTCAGCTCCTCAGCCTCCTTAGCCGAGCGGCATGGGGGGTCTGGACCTCAGCCTAGTCAACTCACCATAAAGCTCTATTATGATTTGAAATAATACGATGATTGGTGACTACAAGACACAGCTGATGGCAAGTGCTTTCCTTAACCCTTTGTGCTGATACAAACAAAGTAGGATTATTACACTAAAGATCAAAATACTAGGGACTCCTTATAACTCTGTATCTGTTTCCAGCTGATCTTTACACTTGTTCCATGGCTGTCTGGTGGTCACCTATATTTGTGGCCAAGAGGACTAAAAGTTTGTGGAAAATCATGGGAACATACTGATACAGCATCTTTGGGCCAGAGATGATTGCTTTAAACCCTTGCCTCGATTCAGATTAAATGTGATCTCCGGGTAGTTATTATCAGTCAGGAAAATAATAACAGTCAAGACAAGCGGTGTGAAAGTTAAGAAGAGGAAAGGGGAATTAGAGGAGAGGAGAGGAGAGGAGAAAAGGGAGTCCAAGTTGGTCCAATTGGTTTCTTCAGAGGCTTAACTGTCTTCACACACACACACACAAGCACACACACACACACACGCACACACACCTACGGTATGTAACCATGGCAACCCGTTTGCTCCAGGAGCTCCTCGCTGAGACAATAGAAAAACTTTTTTTTCCCCTTTACTTTTCCCCCCGCCCCCTCCTTTGAGCCTCTGGTTGTTTCCTCGACAGACTAGGCGGGGCAACCTCCAGGGTGGGGCTAAAGACGGAAGTGCCTTTTTCTCTTTTCTGAACTGAGTTGTCATTACAAATGATGAGTAAACGTCTTACTTCCCCGCCATCTTTGGGTCTCTCAGTTCTCCTAAGCCACGTGGATTAGACACGGCACTCACCCTAATGAATACCCACTATGAGGGGAAGCTGCTAGCCTGACATACCAATGCATTCAGTGGAAACCTTCAACACTGACAGTAGTTCATTTTTTATCATTGCTGGATTCTGTTAACTCATGGTGGAATTGTTGTTGTTTTCACGACATTTTACGTCTGCATTGGCGTTTAGGCATTCCCGTTCCTTGTTGTGTGTTGATAAATCACCGTCAAATACTATGACTGACTTTGTTCATGGTCTCCTGGAAGAAGAGGAGAGTCTACGGTGCATTACCATCAGAATGTCCTGCTCTGCAAAACTATCATTCAAACACGCAGGAGGGTATTTTATGTTTATTTTGTCTCTACCACACACACACACACACACACACACACACACACACACGCACCCACCCACAGACATCTATACAACTGTAGCCTCTCTCTTGCAGTGGTGCTTACAAGCAGCAACAAGCCTATCAGAGGAGCTGGCACCGCCGGCAGAGACAAACAGCTCGTTTTCCTGCGGCTCCCACCGTTTCATTGTGTGAGACGTCCTAAAAGCTTACCTGCCAACATAATGGAGCGGAAACAGCCTCTGTGAAATGCTACAGTACATGATGTCCTCAATGGAGAGGGAACGGATAGCCGTCCCTGCCCCAAAAAGCATTCATCATCCCCTAACTGGAAATACACCTGAATGGCTCTTGAACAATGGAAATACAAAATAATTAAGAGAGCTTTTCCAAAGCAGCCTCAAACATGAGACAAAGGATTTAGCAGGGTTGTGTGAGAAGAGAACGCAAGTGTGCCCTGTCTGTTGGCTAACCACAACCTGTTAAGTGAGGACATTTTAATTACACAACGCACTGCGGACATGTACACAAATCTGTGCCGTATCATGTTTACATATGTCGCCATGCAATATCTGTCATCCGCACTTGCCTCGACCGATGCGGGACCATGCATTAACCCCATCAGTGTACCACTTGATGGCCGCCACGGAGCACATGTGGAGAGAGCAGGGGCGGTGAGTGACGTCTCCCTTCAGGCCGGCTTCCCCGACGGATGCTGAATCAGCTGAAGCCGCCGCCGCTGAACCACGAACGTCGGATTTAGCCTTTCTGGGGTTCCGGCGCGGCGAGTCTCGTTGGCGGCTCCGCGGGCGGTCGAAGGCACCTTCTGGGCCGAGCTCGTCTGAGGCTGCTTGACGGACCACCGAGGGGCTTGAGTTTCTTTCATACCCCCCTCTCTGCCCTCCACCCCACGCAAGCAGGCACGTGCAAACACACACATATGCTACAAACACACATACATACACGACACATATACTACAAAAACGTGCAAACACAAACACACACACACACGCACACGCACTCGCACGTTACGTACGCTGCAAACACGTGCAAACCCACACACCACAAACACGCACACACTACACACTACACAATACACACTACACACAGACCCTGAGTAGAGAACAGTCTCGGGCCATGTAGGCCGCAGGGCTTTGCGTTCAGCCGGAGGAATCTTGTTGTTGCTGTGTCTCAATGAAGCTGCCATCGGCGGTTCCTCCCCCTGCTCAGAGAAACAGCAGCAGCAGGGTTCCCACAGCCCATCACAGGTCTGGGGATTACCCTCTTTTTAAACAACATCTGTCTTTTACCATCCCTTCTTTTCTCTTTACGTCCATCTTTTTTACTCTCTCTTTAACTCTCTTTTTCTCTATCGACCGTCTCTGCTAATTAAAACGAATACAATTAAAACAAAGCCTTGATCCACATGCGGGCCAGACTCCAATATATGTTACCGGCTTCCAAACAGTATTATCAAACCAATGTGGTTGCGTTAGGTGCTCATGGTATGTTTTTTTCTTTTTGTTTCGGTAAATACACGTAGATGTGAGAGTGTAACTTCTGGCACTAACACTGAAGTTTGTGCTCCATCTTATCACATTCAAGCGCTCCACGCAAAAGCGGTTGGGCTGACGACAGATGAGTTGTTTGCTCGACGACGCTGCAGACTCACAGCAGAGTAACCGCTTCGCACACAAACCACCGGCTGACCGACCTGTCTGATCACCGACCAACCATCCAACCATCCATGCGGCAAGCTCTGCAACACGGAGCAAACACCCGGGCACACCTTTGCGGTTTGGCAGCCCCTGGTTTTTAAACAGACGAGTCTATGTCGGTCCTTACAATGCCTCGACGCACAACGAAATGATGAAGATTAATGATGTGCAGACTGGGGGAGATTATGCCTTTGTTCAGGGGGGGGGGGGGGGGGGGGGGGGGGGCACCTAGCACCCGAACCGAGAGTACCTGCCTGAGTTTCCTCTAAAACAGTGCCCACTATGTCACAGTGTACCTTGTTGTTTATTGTTGCTGTTTGCTCGGCCGTTATATGAAATGTAATCGTGACACACACCAAAAAGCAAACCGTTTGCTCATACGGCAACCTTTATGTATCACTTTATCATGGGTGTGAATGACCAGAGTGACGAGCAAAGTCAGCTGGGTTAGCTTCTCGTCATAGCTTTATGATCAGCCTCTATGTGTCTGCCCCACCTTAGCTCATTAACGAGACCGACAGTAATACCAATCTGTAATCCCAGTAGGCTGCACACAATGGTGGCGAAGGCGAGGGTGGCGAGGGTGTCAATTGAAGGAATGTAAACAGTAGATTAATTTATCTGCTGAATTATGCCCTGTGTCAACGGGGAGAAAAATAGCATGCCGTTGTTTCTTGTTCCGGGTGGAATTTCGGAAAACAATACGAGGTTTTTCTGAGAACCATGTGATTTTGCAAATTACATTGAAACATTGATATATTAGCAGACTTTCAATACCTAAAGACATTTTTCTATTTGAGATTTATGCTGTATATACTGTAATATATTATGACATAGGCTGTGGCAAGAATTTCTCCCACTTCGCACAGACTTGGACTGTTGTTCAGGTTGCCGTGGCAACGTACAGCAGTGGCATGGTTCCGGAAAAGTACAACTACCTGGCATCCGACCGTGAAAATAAAAGTCCCCCACCCCACCCCACCCCAAGAAACGCCCTCCCACACACTCACACACACACACACACACACACACACACACACACACACACACACACACACCTTGTGTGATCTCTCCCGACACCGGCCCTATCCAACACAATCAACGAGCAGCCGCTTTGTGGTCTTAGTAAATCAGAACGGCAGTTGAGCGTAGTTCCAAAATGGCTGATGATCCACTGATGAGACGCTTTGTCTTCCCCCCGGCTCTGCAGAGCGTCGGGACACAGCCCCACGTCCAGGGTTGTCTTTTCTGACGGGCCGTCCTGTTTGCACAGGGTTAGTCACTGAACAAAGTAGGGGATGGAAACTGTGGGAGGTCCTGTCTGTCAGTGGAGTCTCTCTCTCTCTCTCTCTCTCTCTCTCTCTCTCTCTCTCTCTCTCTCTCTCTCTCTCTCTCTCTCTCTCTCTCTCTGTGTGGACGTGTGTGTGTGCAGGCCCATGCAGTTGTGTGTGTGTTTGCACAAATTCAGGTGTACACGTATTTGTGTGTCTGTGAGAGAGAATGAGACCAAGTGTATGCTACACCAGAGCACACTTGTTGGTGAGCTCACACACACACACACACACACACACACACACACACACACACACACATCATTGCTTCTTTGGAAATTTGTCATCTTTGCTGCAAAGTGAATGGGGCTATTGCAACAGGCATTCAGTCTATACGAGGACAACCCAGTGAGGAAGCCAATGGCCTCCCTGTGCATGGCATGGTCCCCACCCACACACACACACACACACACACACACACCTCCCCGGCCAGGCGCTGCTGCTTCTCTCTGTTTGATGTTCTGGATGAGAGGGAGCATTTTGTTAATTCTGGCTGCCGGGGAGAGACCTGCCCTCTTTGTAAAGCACCGCAGGTTGGGTCATGTCCGTTACGCAGCGCCGAACTACGCCTGAAAGACACACCGGGCGTGTACACAAGAGCACCCTCAAAAAGACCTGGCTTCAAAAAAAAGTATGCACGTTGACTTACTACATTTATGTATTTATTTATTTCAAAACCCCATATGTAAATATGTCATAGCTGAATGTTCATTGCATCCTGTTACAGGAGGATGTGACTTTGATTATGCTCCTCGTACGCCTATCCCATAGAAAGTAGAAAAGCGCTCCGTTCTGCTGCCACCATTTTACAAAGCAAGCTGAAAGCAGCAGGACGCTTGTCGGGGCATTCACGTTCATATAAAAACGTGCATTACTATGGAAACGTGGGTGTTATTGTTGGCACAATAGGTAGACCGTGTCGGTGAGTAAGCGGCTCGATAAAAGAACGACACGGCTATGCCGTCGACGTGCTACGACGTGGGGCCGTCGCTCCGGGGGTCGACGTGCGCGGCCTGTACACCTTCCCCCAGCGAACACACCTCTCTCCTGATATAATGACAGCCACGTCTCCATCCATGGAGCTTTGTTGGCCCTCCCGGCACCCGCTACCGGCTGACAGCCTCGCTATACCTTTATGCATTCTCCATGAGCGTCGGTCTGGGAGTCCGTACGCATGCCGTCTAACTAAGCCCTTGGGATGGGGGGGGGGGGGGGGGGGGGGGTAGACAAGGGAGCTTTGCCCCGCCAATTATCCCCTTGAGCCCTCCCGCACGGACCCTCATACTACCCAAAACATATACACACACAAACACCTACACACAAACGCACGCACGCATACAAAGCATAGTGCAGACACATACATACAAACACACGCACACACTGACCAGTGATTTCCCATGGTGGTGCATCTGTAGCCTGCGCTGGGAGAACTTGTCAAATGGCTTGTTTAACACAGATGTCAGTTAAGAGAGTGATTGAGCTTGAGGGAAAGACGGAGAGAGCGAGAGCGAGAGAGAGAGAGAGAGAGAGAGAGAGGGAGGGGCTAGAGGGGACAGGGGGTTAAATTGACAGAGATGTTAATTTAGAACCCTGTGATTGACACGGAGACAGACGCTCAATCTAAACCCCCATATTTGGAGAGAGCAGGAGCTCCGGTGAATATATCATACACGTTGGTGTATACATTTGAATTCATGTTTCTTTGAGCATTGTGATGTCTTTTTAAAAGGGAGACTCTTCTGAATCAGATGCTGAGATATTCCAGGCAGAGACATTCCTGATTAAAAGGACAGATACAGAGCACTTGCTCTAGGCTGATTTAACTTAAAATCATAACGCACATCCCATCACATCTGTGTGACACAGTCAAACTTTTCCAACTGGTGCTACAGTAATAGGCAATCACTGCTTGCCCTGCAGTCATCTACACTACGTAATGAGACTTTTCTAGTAAGCAAAGGTAGTAGCGTAGCTTCTAAACTCAATAAGTGAATGAATTATTACCGAGGTCTGGCCCGCTACGTTACTGACGCTGACTATCCGGTTGCTAACGAGACGCTGTTGCCCCGAGGGTAGAAAAGCACGGCCTAATGCCCACGTGGAAGCTCGTTAGTCCAAATTGTCGGCATTGTAGCCGGTCCTGCACTCCAACTGAATTAGCTCGTTCCACTGTCACGCTTTCCCAAACACTAGCTGCTGTTTCCTGGGAAACGGAGCGAACATGCACGGGCCCAGTGGCTCCATCAATCTTAATCCTTCACTCCTTATCTCCGAACCACTTCGGGGCGTGGATGGACTCGGCTTGAACGGCGGAAATGATCTGATTTTGATAAGCTCTCGTTGGGAAGGAACAAGCTCGGATGAGGGTCGAACGCACTGACGGTAAGAGGCTAGGATAGAGCTGTGATGTGTAGCTGAGAGTGACACAAGCACATATGTAGGGCATGTGATTATGTGGTAGGTCGATAGCCAAATGCTATTGTGGAGATGGTGAGCCACCTCCACAAAATCAGTTTAATCGACTATCCTTGGAGGTCAATAAAAACACCACATCCAACCATGTCTAGGATTGTGATTTGACAATTCGTTTAAGAGTGACTGTTAATAAAAAGCTAGATAAACAGCAGCATATCATTGCCTTTGTGTTGACACTACTTATCTGGTAGACCATTTCTGATAAGGAACTGTAGCGTTATGGACTATTACCAGGACTGTCTGGAGTTTGGAGACGCATGAGAGAAGTCAAAAAGGAAGCGCAAGTTCAGTTCGGAGATAGTCATCGCCCCCGTCTGTCTGTCTTTCTCAACGCATTGTCTTCTCGTAAACGAATGAGCCGTGAAAAGAAAAGCCCCCCCCCCCCCTGACACGACAGCATGACGATGAATGGCAGCAAGCAGCTTAACAAAGCACCTCTCCGAGAAGACGGACGAGGACGAAAAACACTCAACTCCAAGAAACTTTCCTTTACTACTCACAAATGAGAGAGAGAGAGAGAGAGAGAGAGAGAGAGAGAGAGAGAGAGAGAGAGAGAGAGAGAGAGAGAGAGAGAGAGACCGGGGGTGAAAACAGAGATGGAAAAAGTAAGCGAGCGAGAGAGAGAGACTTTGAAAGTTGAACCATCAGAGCGGATCATAATTCAGGGACATCCAGGTGAAGGAAGGACGGGGAACACGCGACGCGGTTGAAATAAATAAACAAAGGATAGGAGTTCCGGTGGGAATTATCCGGAGCGAGGCAGCAAGCGAGAGCAGGGGCCCGCCGCGTGTGTCAGTCTTTGACGGAGAAGGTGAAGTGACATCAGCCCTAAGCCCGGGGAGATGTCGGGCTTGTTAACAGGCTCCTCCATTAGTGCCCGTCTGCACCTGCAGCCTCCTGTGCCCTCACCTCTCAGGCCTAAATTGGCCTCCAGGACTCTTTGTCTGTTGGTTGGCCCGCCTAACCGCCACCGCCCGCCCGCCCGCCCGCAGCCCTCATGTATATGCATCACAAATCCCCCATGGACACAGACAGGCAGGCATAGCACAGGATCTCCTCGGTAATAAAAAAAAAAAAAAGAGAAAAGGCAATTTGGTTGCCGTTGCACCGTTAGGGTCAAGCGCCCCGCGTTTCGTCTCCATTGTTTAAATCAATTAGGGGACCTGGGGTTGGAGGAGATGGGGCAGAGGTGCCTACAGGCACCTGGATGTGCCGCTAGCTATGCTGAACGGGGGGGGTGGGGGGGGGGTGGTTGTGAGAGAAGAGAACTTTGTCTGACCCTGTTACAGACAGCTTGATTAAAGAACTTTCTGAAGCACCGGGCAGATGAGAATGTCTACATGTGACGGCCTAGTCCCCCAGATTCCCTGCAGTGTCCCACTTTGGAAAGCATTTTTTTGGGACAACATCCCGGTTTCAGTAGCAGCAGAATCGAAGATGTTTTGCAGCTGAAAAGTAGCAGCTTTTACACTTGGGATGGGGGGGTAAGGGGGGGAGTTTGTTTTATAAAGCACATGCAATTTGAATATAGACAGTTTATTCAGAGCACGCCAGGCCAGGATGGCAGGTGCGGGGGCGTGCAGAGAGATGTCTTTCATCAAATTAGACCATAAGAAAAACAAGCCTATTGTCCAATCTGGCAAGGTTGATTCTAAACGAGTAAAAGCTGTTATTGCTTAGACGTCAAGCATCTATTTATTCCATTGTCAGTTTTTTTTCCATTTGATCTGTACTCGGATCGACCACATACTGACACTGTGCCAACCCTTAACAGGGAATTGAATGACCAACATGCATTGAGCAAATGTGACTCTACTGTGACCTGTAGGGTTGGATGAAACTGATTCGACCCAGAGCTTGGTAATGTGTAAAGTTGAACATCCAAAATGACTGATTCGACCCGCGAGGGAGGTAATGTGTCGTCTAACATCCAAAATGGTGGCCGCACAGTGGGCCCCCCCCCCCCCCCCCCCCCCCCCCCCCCCGCTCTTCCGCTAAACGCTGCACTAATACAAATGTTCCGGTCTCGCAGACACCTAAAGATGAGATGAAGCGATAGCCTGTCAACCTTTACATGCTTGGCTGTCACTTGCATGACATTTGACAGCTTCTGCAGAGATCTATGACTCACAAAGCGCCGGTTCAAGCGTCAGACTTTGACGCTGCGGGCCTGAAAAGGGCTGAGCCTGACTCAGAGAAAGCTGTAACAACTCGCGGGTGATGGTGGTGGTGGTGCCATAGGTGTGTCTGCTTTGGGAGGGGTGGAGGACGACTTCTCACGCTTCAATCTGTGAGAGACTTGTTGCTATTCAGCGAATGCCGGCGATACAATTTAAAGGTATTTGTTGAACGTACACACTGACTTGAAAAGAGTAACTGCTGTTTTGTTCTGGTCTACCCCTGGCATACAATAAGCTCAGAGATTGTATTTCATTTATTTTAACTAAGGAACTATACATTTAATTAAACAGCAACTGAATGATGGTTCAGTGAACAGGAATAGCATCACCTGCATCCAGTCAAAATAGAATTGACCATTGTTACAGCTATTTGGTCGTTCTAAAGCCACTGATAGTATGATGAATCAAGATTTGGACTTGAAATGTACGCGGTGGTGTCACACCCCTTATTTTTATTTATTTTTTTAAATGTGTTTTAATGTTTCATAAAAGCGGTGTCAACATGCATTTGTGATGTAACTGAGCTCTTATAGGAAAAATAAGTTAGTGTGGAAACAAAACTGTTTGCTATAAAATCATATTCTTTACTGTACCTTGCACCAGACCTTATAGCACATGCAAAACAGCTAGCATCTATAGTCAAATAGTGGGGTACTCTGGGATGCTTGATTGAGGAGGGCATAGGAGAAAGGAGATTAGTAGAATCGGTTTGAGTGACAGAGTGCAGAAAAGAGGGGAGGGGCTGCTCAGTGAATGACAGACTGCCGGCCTTGCCTCTGACGCTAACAGGTTTTACCTGTCTGAGGTAAAGAGAGCCAACCTCAGGGCACAGCAGGGCTGGGAGGGAATTGGGTGAGTGAGTGAGTGTGTGTGTGTGTGTGTGTGTGTGTGTGTGTGTGTGTGTGTGCGCGCGCGCACGCGGCTGTGCATATCTGTGTGTGTCTGTCTGTCTGCGTGTGTGTGTGTGTGTGTGTGTCTGTGTGTGTGCTTGTGAATGCATTTGTGCCCCAATTGTTTTCTCTGTCAAGACTGTTTTTTTAAGGAGATCGCAACATTCTAACCCTGCAATAAATGTGAACCCAGTCACATACAGAAAATGCTTGGAAGCTTGCAGAGGGGTGTTGTGGTGATTGACATGTGCCACCCGCTTGTCACCCTTTTTCCCCTGAGTGAAACGCCTTACAGTAGATACAGTAAAAATTCAGACCGATAGAAAGGTAACATATGAGACTGCCATGAATACACTGGCCTTAAGCACCTCAACTTAGCCTTGACAAGGCTGCTGGCAGATCAGTAACGGTATCTCAGTATCTCTCTCTCTCTCTCTCTCTCTCTCTCTCTCTCTCTCTCTCTCTCTCTCTCTCTCTCTCTCTCGCTTTCTCTCTCTCTCATTCTGGTGAGTTTCTACGAGAACCTTAATTGACGTAAACGGTGACCATTTCAATCCGCGAGTCAAGCCGTTAAAGCCGTCCCAAAGGCTTCGTTGACGAGATGGAGTCTGTCCACTCGGCGGACACTTCACCAGAGCGTCCTCCCGCTTTTAAACGGGCAGCGGGACACATGGCTCCCCTGGTCCTCTGCCATACCCACGTCACCAGACCAAGACCTTCGTGCCAAAACGAGCGGGCACCGCTTGGCCTGGGTTCGGGCCTGTCACTCAGCCCCCCCTCATTACACTCCCTGGACGTCTAGTCTCCCCGCGGGCGCGACACCAGCGGGATACGCACTCATGAAACATTCACCAGGGCGGTACGTTTACACCCACTTTCCTAACGTGCACACAACGGAGGAGTAGTATGTCCCCATGAATGTTTCAGAGTGGAAAGGATGGGGCTGATATATAACGTGTATATAACCGATAGAATATCGACTTGAGCCTCCGGGTTTGTGACTAAGGACTGGCGTTCGGCGAGGTGAGATGTACGGCTTTGTTTTGACTAGAGCCGTGAGAGAGTCATTGCCCTGCTGAAGGCGGTGTGTTTATGCAGCCAGGTTAAGAGGTTCAGTCATGCATTCCGCGTGGGCCCTGCCTTAACTTTTAGCGTCAGTATTAAAAGGCCTCGGTATCTTTGTCCGGGCCGCTTTCTTAGACTCCGTTTTTTTTTGTTCTGTTTTGGCTAAACAGGTAAAGCCATTTACTTAGAACTATGAGGAAGGTGTGTGAGTGATTGAACTGAGACCGTAATTTTTTTTTTGTCAGTCTCTCTTGTCTGCCATACAGAGGCATTGGACTGTTACTAAACTGTTTGGGTAGCTGTTGCAACTTGGAATGGCTGTAGGTCAAGGAGCTTTCTATTCAATGGGTTCCATTGGGGGGGAAATATGAACTCACATGGTATTTTATTTCTACCTGAATATTAATTTGCATATTAGGTTATGTAACTGTTCACTTCAACACACCACTATCCGCGGTAATTGACATGTATGAAAGGTGGAGATGCAACAATTTGACATGCTAATTATAAGGGTGGTATTCATGGAAGTGTGTGTGTGTGTGTGTGTGTGTGTGTGTGTGTGTGTGTGTGTGTGTGTGCGTGCGTATTACTCTATTTTATTCACACCCTAAAATATTCGTTACTTTTGGTCTTTGTCTTTTTCTTTATCCAAGTTCCGAAATATGAAATATATATATATATATATATATATATATATATATATATATATATATATATATATATATATATATATATATATATATATATATATATATATGTATATATATATAATTTCAGAAAGATAGTTCAGATTGTCTATAATTAAATACTTTTGTGGATTGTACAGTAGCCTATTTGCCTATTATTTGGTACTAAAATAGGTTGGAAAAGTAATAATATACTCCAAAGCCACATTTTGTATTCTAATTGAACCCATTAAAGCTACAGAATATTTAAAATAGGACTGTGTTGAAATCAAATGATGGAATAAAAAGATAAGGATAGCAATAGCACACACAATTGCATTTCACAATCTCCACAACACTGTTTTTCGCCTGATGGCTTAACGGTGTGTCTGGATCTTTAATCCGTCGTCAAATTACAAACTAAATGGCAGCTCACTATTAGTTCAGTTGTTGGGGGATCCTGTGCTGCCCTCATATCTGAGGGGAGATCTGAGTCTGCAGCCATAATATTTACCTTACAGCCATGATACCCTATCATCAATTCCCTTTGTACCGGCGGATTGAGGAGGCTCACCGGATTACAAGAGGCAATTTCAGGCGACGCACATTTACAGGTGTAAGCCTTGGTTTTTCGTGGCCCCCTTTTATTTTAGGTCTTGCCGCTCTGTGAATCGTGAAGCCACAGCTTTGTGCCATGGTTGCCTTAAAGACACGTCTCGGGCTTAAAGCCTTATAACGGAAAAAAAACACACACAAAAAAAAACCCGAAACAAAATGTCTGCTTATTGGCCCAGAAGGGTTAGGGGGATTGGAAAGAGACATGGCCGTAAAGTCCCATACACACTGCGTGTCCCTGTACTGTAGCAAATTGGCTGCTGGGTCACGGGAAGCAGCACCAGAAACAAACAAAGGAAAATGCTAGAGGACTCACGCAGCCGACCCCAGACTTTTTTTCCCCTGTACATGTTAAATGTCCCAGGTAGACGAAGGGAATAAAAATCTCAATGTAAGTTTTCTAAACACTTGTTGAATCACTCACTGTGGAAAGGGGAGGATTATGGGGGTGCAGCGCCAAATCCAGCAAATCCCCACTTTGCCCCCCTCTCCTCCGTCGTGTGCACGGGGACAGGTCCTAACTGGGGACATGAGGGCCACTTAGGGGCTGGCATTAGGATTAGGACAGCAGAGTGACAGGGTCAGGCCTCGTGGTAACACCCACGCCGGCTCTCTCTCTCGCTCTCTCCCAATTTATCTCTCTGTCTTTCTCTCTCTTTCTCTCTCTGTCAATTTATCTCTCTGTCTTTCTCTCTCTTTCTCTCTCTGTCAATTTATCTCTCTGTCTTTCTCTCTCTTTCTCTCTCTGTCAATTTATCTCTCTGTCTTTCTCTCTCTTTCTCTCTCTGTCTTTCTCTCTCTTTCTCTCTCTGTCAATTTATCTCTCTGTCTTTCTCTCTCTTTCTCTTTCTCTGTTTATCTGGCTGTCTTTGGCTTTCACTGGGTGTTTCTATCTCTCATCTCTCTCGCTCTCTATTTATCAATCTGTCTTTCTCTCTCTATTTATTTATCTATCTATCTATCTATCTATCTATCTATCTATCTGTCTCTCTCTCTCTCTCTCTCTCTCTCTCTCTCTCTCTCTCTCTCTCTCTCTCTCTCTCTCTCTCTCTCTCGTTGTCTCTGTGTTTATCTGTCTTTCTCTTGCTCGGGGTGTTTCTATCTCTTATTCTCCTGTTCTCTCTCTTTCTCTTTTCGAACCCAAGTCGTAGGCTCAGAGAGGGCTCACAGGGGTCTGAGGGAGACGGCTTCACCTTCAGTCTGCTGTTTGAATAATACAAGCAGGACTTTAAGTTAATATGCAGTGGACGAAAAAATCACTACAGCCTCACTAACCCCTCTCCATCCCCAGGATTTACAGCATGGCATGCATGGGAGACAAGAACTGTGTCCGGAATGTTTGCAAAATGTATCAAATTCATGTTTCGGTTCTTGACCTAGTAAGAAAGAATAAAAGAATATTGTATTATGTTTTATATTTGCTTGACTATATATCACATTTGCACAAAAGCTTTCCCTGTTGTTTAATAATCATACATTTTGTGACTTCAAAAAAACAAAACCAAGAATTTTATAAATTCACAATAGGTCGGATATAGTGACTGTTATGTATGTCATCACATTTAAGTTTGGTAAGATACTGAGAAAATCTGAAATAGGGGTATGTGTTTTATGCTGTATCATTCAGCTACCTGTATGTTTGTAAATATATATATATATATATATATATATATATATATATATATATACTATAAAACGGATATATTTGAATTATTATTGAACTTTTGACCATTTATTCCTAATTAAATAAATTCCCAGGTGTTATCACTGTGTGAGCAGGATTGTCTTGGAAGAGGAGCTTTAGGCCATCATAATTCACTATTTGTTAGGAAGCATATTTCCCAAGATCCAACATCCCCCTGGCAGCACACACAGACATTACTCTCTTTAATTACATGCAATTTTCTCTTTATGAAGGAAAAGCTACCTAAGCAAATTTAAGTCACACACTTAGGACTCTCAAAAAGCCAAGCAGCGTACATCAAAGCAAACGGAAAGATTCACAGGGAAAAGCACAGCAAAATGATAAAGGTGTAATCAATTCTAATTATATGTACGGTAGGTACGAATGTTTCTGGCAATATTTCCTACAATCAAAAAAATACTAAATGAATAAAAAACTGACAGTGCGGGCACATAAACAGTTTAAATTAGTTTTGAGGTTACCATCCCTTAAAAATACAAATACACAAAAACATTCTAAATTGCTTCTTATTTCTGACATATGTCGATCATTTAAAAAGAAATGTAACAGAGGGATAAATTCGCTCAACTTCCTAACCCCACAACGCCATTTTATTTCTCTCCTCCAGCTATTTCAAACTACCAAAAACGATTTAAAACAATCAGACTTCGTCTGATTCTGTCGCTCCAGATTTTCTTTTTTTATCCAGTCCAAAAACCACATGTTGTCACTCCGTATTCACAAGTGCAGCTTGACGGACGTGCCACATACACTGCTCGGCCGTTTGTGGTTCCAGTTGCTGCTATTAAGAAAAGGGCTTGACCAAGATCCTGTGAATGGGCCAATCACAGATTCTATCGGCGACCATCTTCATATGTCGTGATTGGGTTTCATGACGGATGAACCTTCAAATTCTCCCCGGGAATACTGTCATAATTTATAAGTGTTCAAGACGGCAGCAATCAATCTTGTAACCAAGAGGGGTCTTTCAGTTATCCATCTAATGTGTACAAGCTGTAGCCCAGATATTAACCCCTGTTATCCTCACACACACACACACACACACACACAGACACAGACACAGACACACACACACACACACACAGACACACACACACACACACATACACACACACACACACACACACACCCACACACACAGACAGACACAGACACACACACACACACACACACACACACACACACACACACACACACACACACACACACACACACACACACACACACAGCATACTCTTTCCCTCTTTATCAGACATGCACAAACACACACCCAAGGAAAGCAACAGCTATTCTCCTCTTTCGAGATCCCCAAAGTTTTCTACATTTGTGGAGTTTTTTTTTGGGGGGGGGGGGGGGTTGCAAAGACAGCTTTGATGTTGCGATATATCTTTGTGATCTCCTTGGCTCCACTCTGGCCGTTACCTTAAGTTTTCTCCTTCAAGCAAAAGTCAGCCATGAAAAAAAAAGTCTCTGGAAAGAGTCACAGTAAATTCCCACCGCGTGTCACATCTCTGAGTCTGCCTTTATCACAGCACCAAGACCTTTAATTTAAAGCCTGGCTTATCCGAATGGGACTTATATACTGCCTGTCTCTGTATCAAGTGCTTTAACAGTCTCTCTGTGTTGGTGACCGTAACTCACATGTGAAGGTGTTTGGTCAATGAGCGGGGCCCTCGCCAATAGAACGAACGGTTCGATGGATGCTTGAAAGGGGCTCAAATAAAATGAGTTCTTGACAGTGAATCAAGTGTTTGAAGGAAATTAATTTTCTAGAAGGTTACATTTTGTTTAACTGTCGGCTCCCAAAAAATGTCATTATATGTGGAGTAATTTTGTTTGGGAAA